>CM038707.1:37963691-38428691 GCA_021613375.1 Megaleporinus macrocephalus | reverse complement strand
CGGCAGTAAAAATGTATGCAGACTGAGCTCGTACCAAAAACGGTGGACGTGTCACGTCAGTGGTGCGGAGCTGGTACGGTTTTGAGAAGTTAGATGTTGAACAAAAGCATGTAAATGTGTAGACTGTGTGGAAAGTCTGTCGGCACCAAAAGTAGCAGCACAACAAATCTGTTCCAGCACCTACGACACAAATGCCCTGTGGAACGGGAGCAGTGCCTGAAACTACGGCATGACACAGCCACATTTTTCAGTGCTGTGACAAAAGTAGCGACTGTTTGAAATCAGTTTAGGAGTTTAAGGAATTCTAGGAGTTCTAGATGGTGCTGTTGTTCTATTTGGGCACATGTACATTGTCCATTTAAATAAGAAATAAAAAAATTAAACTTTTTTCTGTTGTTATGCAAGAACTTAAAAAAAATATATCGCATTCAAGAATCGGTTATAAATGTGGAAAATAATTGCGATATTTTATTCCCCCAATATCGCCCAGCCCTGTTGTGTGTACTGTAAAAGCAAACTCTCTGAACACAACAGCACGAAATCTGTACTTCAGCATCTGAGCAGAAAACACTCAGTCGACGTCCAGTCCACAGTGCAGAGCAACGCAATAATGATAACATTAACATCGTAACAGTAAATCAGTGACGGCGAGTTGAGATGAAGACTAGTAAAGCTTGTACAGCAAAAATATTTGTCTTTGATTCATCGATGGAATAATCAATACGTGATTACAAAAATACTCAATAACTGCAGCCTTGCATGCTGCCCTCTGCGGCGCAGGAGTGAACAGAAAGAAATCAAACAGGTAATAATAAACAAACACGCTTGCATCGTTGTTAGTGTGTCACCCTGACGACACCAGATCGTTGTGTCCTGATGTTCACACTCTGTACACGCTGTGGCTGAATGTTCTCCCTGTTCACTTTATTCTAGACTTCGCAGTTTCAGAATGTCCTCCTGTTCACACTCTACTAGTGTCCTCCACAATTCACACCCCTCTAGAGTGTTCTCTTTTATGCACACTGTTGTTGATGTTCTCCCATTTCATGTTATTCTAGACTGTCTTCCTCTGTTCGCGCAGTTTTAGTGTCGCTCTATGTTCCCACTGTTTTAAAACGTTCTCCTCCCGTTCACACTACACCAGAGTGTCCACCTTAATTCACACACTTCTAGAATGTTCTCTTCCATACACAGTGTTGCTCAGTGTTCTCCCTCTTCACACGGTTCTAGAATGTCTCTCTTTGTTCTCTGAACTTAAAAGTCCTCCCCTGTTCTCATGGTTCTAGAGTGTCCTTATTCATTTAGCTTTATTGAGCTTAGGTTTTTACTCTGGAACAGTATACAGTCAGCATATGCTGGGGAATGATGTCTCAGTGTGCTGTACACTCAGGGACTCTGTACGTTAGTGCTCTTTGTCTTATTTGTGTTGGGTTGTTTAGTAAAGGCTCTAGATAATGCGGTTGTTGCGCGTAGATGCTGCACACTGTTGTTGGTGTAAAATGTATCTAGACTGACCGGCTGTTCCACAGAACTGAAACATGTTGAGGCAGTGAAGCTGGGATCACTAGTTGCTCACTCTTGTAAGAGCCTTTGTCTGCCATCCCTGAAATCTGATCTGATTCGAGGCAGACGAGCCATGGAGCCACAGGTACCCAATAATTTGGGAGACTGTGAATGTGTTTTAAGCTTGTTCACATGACAACAGACACTGACCTTCGAACTCAGTCTTTTTACAGAGGGCCAGTGTGTAACTTCTTTTGAGTTTCTTTTTTGTTTCTAGTCTTCCTTAGAGACTATTATACTACTGTTTTTATATTGTTGCTGTGTGTGTGTGTGTGTGTGTGTGTGTGTGTGTGTGTGTGTGTGTGTGTGTATATATATATATATATATATATATATATATATATATATATATATATATATATATATATATATATATATATATATATATAAATGTGTATATATGTATGTATATATATAAATAATGTGTGTGTGTATGTGTGTGTATATTTGTGTGTGTGTGTATGTAAACAAAAAATGTGTGTGTGTGTGTGGGGTATTTAATGCAAGTTATATTTTAGATTTTTTTTTATGAGATTAAATGTTTGATACTCTTGTTTGGCTGGAAAGCTGTGAGAACTGTTTACAGTGTGCTGCAGCTCCATACACTGAGATACATGTATCTGTGCAATCTTGCATCATGTTGGGAGAGTTGAGAGTGGCCAGTGTGACGACTGTGTTTGTTTCATTTTTTTAATGTTGTGTGAATGTAAATCCGCCTTTAAATGCAAGTACTGTGTTCACTGTGAGAGGAAAAGCTGACTGGTAGATTTGTTTGACTAGGCTGATTATATAGCATGTAAACTAATTAGCAAAACTGAGTAGATGCTAGTCTGTCGTTTGTTGGTGGTGTACAGTCATGAAGTAAGTACAGCTGGGAAATTCCCTGTTCACCCTATAAACTGAAACATGGTGTCTTGCTATAGAACCCCTGAAAGGCCATTAATTTTTTGTTTTCACATTCGGTTAAGTTTTCATTTGCTTTCTTTATTGCTATATTTGAGATTTGTGTTATTTATCTTATTGTCATGACATAAAAGATGCTTTCCTGAGGTTACAACAACATCTTTTTTGGAGGTCTTGAGAAAACCTTCATTTAAGATCTTCCATGTTTTAACATATGGGTTTACAGTTTACCTGCCTGAACTGGGTTCAGAGAAGAGTCATGAAGGTGCATCTCGCAGCTGTTCTCTTTCACACAACAAGAAGTTTATTTCCCAGAATGCAGGTGCATTGTGTTCCATCACAACTAATATATCTCAGCTCCTTACTGCTCCACCAGCTCCGCTGACCAGTATACAGCTCCTCATATTAAAGCCCACTGACATACTAAATGGGCTACTAAAATGATTGCTGTGCACGAGCACCGAGCAGCTAAATGGTCCCAAGAGACACGCCTGTTCTTCCCGATGCAGTGCTTATCCAGTTTGATTGCACTGAATCAAAAAATATGGGAATAATAACCAGCGTGTGAAGCGTGTAGAGCCTAGTGCTGTAAATATCAGTGTCGGCTTCCGTCAGCAGCCGCGAACATAGATTTCCTCACTTGAGATCTCAGCGAATCAAATCTTTAGAAAACAGACTAAAAAAAGTTTGACTCTTTGCAGTCTAGACTACTGAAGACTGAAAAGCCACAAAGTACTGATGATTTCAGTGCAGTAAAGCAGAAACAAATCATCAGACTCTTGTTATGTAGTATGCAGTATGTTATGTAGTATACAGTATGTTTTTAGTGAATGCTGGACATGCGCACAGTTGTTCAGGAGCCAGAACGTTGTTACGCAGTTTCTTTATATTCTGGAAATACCAGGTGATAACATTTTCCCATGAAACACCATCATTACCCTTTCCTTCTTTTGAGTCAGAGATCTGCCGTGCATGCAGCCAGCCTCAGATCTACGTGTTTCAATAGGATTTTGTGCTAAATGGAGAAAAATGAGTAGGCGACCCTTTATCAAAATAAATGTGCGCAGTAGAATGTTCTGGCAGTCTTTGGGTTCACCCTCCCCCTTTGGTGACTCGGTGCCGTGCTGGAGTCTTTAGTAGCTGCTATTGTCTGCACCCACTCACTCTCCATCTTTCGCACGAGGGCTAGTGAGAGAAATTAGCAGATAGCGCTTAGCGAGAGTTGGTGAGCATGGAGGAGTGATTAAGAGCAGGTGGATCACCAACAGTGAAAGTGCGTGGTGGTGGTGGTGCCTGGTGCACTGCATGAAGCAGAAGGCTGTCCATCATATGGTACAGAAATGGAAGCTTTCTGTGGAGGTTGAGTGGGCTAGTGGATTGAGGATACATTGCGTACTTGTATATACTGTGTGTGTACATACATACATACATACATACATACATACATACATACATACATACATACATACATACATACATACATACATACATACATACATACATACATACATACATACATACATACATACATACATACATACATACATACATACATACATACATACATACATACATACATACATACATACATATTTATACACTGCTATAAGAACTAATTACTTTTTTACCCCTAAAGGCAAGTATACGGCCACCAGGTCAAATACAAACTTGTGTGTGTGTGTTTTTATATATATATATATATATATATATATATATATATATATATATATATATATATATATATATATATATATATATATATATATATATATAAATGAGAGATGGACCGATCAGCGTTTTTGAGGCTGATTCCGACCGATTCCGACGCCGATCAGCCGATACCCATTGAGGGTGGGGTATATGCCACGGCAGGGCTACATGTAGTTATTAGCACAAGCAAATCATGAAACATGATCTAAACTGGTTTATTACCATTTCTAATGAGCTCATGTGAAACAGCATAATATGTTTAACAAAATTAGCAGTAAATAAATAAATTAAATCATACAAAAATCACCAATACTGCAATAATTAATTTAGACCCTTAATTTAAAACTAAAAAGCTAATTAAATAAACGTAGTCAGAACTGCAGTTATTAAACACAGACTCTGGATTATTTTAAACTAAAAACTGTTCGTACTGTTGAGATCTGGTTTGCACGGTGTTCTGGGTTTTGTTTTGTGCTAGCTGCGCGTGCTAGCTCTGCTGTTTGCTGATACTCCCTGTATTCAGCCACAGGTGTACTTTAAAAACTGTATCAGATTAGTAGAGTTAAATGTCTGTCTTGTTTCCCCAATGAGACACGGTTAATTTTACAGACTTTAAAAACACTCTGGATAAGTCTCTAAAAAAAAAAAAAAAACAATAATAATAATAATAATAAAAAAAAAAAAAAAAAAAAAAAAAAAAAAAAAAATATATATATATATATATATATATATATATATATATATATATATATATATATATATATATATATATATATATATACTTATTTTACATTTTTGTGGTTTGCATTATTGGTTTTTTTTTTTTTTTTTTTTTTTGCTTAGGTGGTTGTATACTTGCCTTTGGGGGGGAAAAAGTAATTAGTTCTTATTCCAATACCAACCAAAGCCGGCATGCAGCCAAGAAAATGTTGCTATAGTGAAAACAGATAACTATCAGTGGACAGTTTAGCAGTGTTTATTGTTTATTCACGGTGGAAAAAGTCAAAACGATGCTGTATACCAGGGGTGTTCAGTCTGGTGTGGCTGAAGGTCTTCATGTCAACAAAGCAGGAGACCACGCGATCGGGTCTTTAACGGCTGAGCAGTTTATTATTCGAGTAGAATCAGGTGATCTCCTGTTCACTGTAATGAAAACCAGCTCTTTGGAGATGAGACTGAACACCCCTGCTCTGTACTCCTGTTTTGTGTATCGCTGGGTGTTCATGCCTCTCAAAAAGTGCACCAGTGCACATGTAAAAAGTTGGTAAAATGTAATTCTTGGTCTTTAACTGTATTATTGATTACAGCCCATGTATTAACATATAATGCACAGAGTAGTACTACAACACTAAGTAACTCTATATCTTATGAGACATACTTTACTTATAAGATACGTTACTTTGAACTTGAGCTTATACTGGTACACGTTTGTGGTGACATGCATGCAAAAACATTGTGTATTATTTTATTTATGGCCTTCTTTGCTCCTCTTTCCTGGCTGTAGACAGAAATCAAAGGATCTTTCTCTCCAGTGGTAGAGCTCCTTTACGGTAGTACCTGCTTTAGCTTGTGCCTGAACTGATGGTAGAATAATTAGAACGTGAAGAGCCACGAGACAGGTGAAATTAGCTTTACAGTAAATAGCAGGGACACCTAACAGATCGTTTTTTAATATGAGATGCCTCTTAACAGGATTTTGGGGCATGCGCCCACATACTTCTTTAACTGGGTTGTTCTTAAATTGGGTTGTCCATCATCGACTGGATCCAATTACATCCCCCTATGTGACTAAAACACCACTTATAACTTCAGTGTGAATGGGTGGAGCTAAATTGATGTAGGCTGAATAGACAGGCACATAGAATTGGGTTGTTTATTGTGAAACAGTTTATTTAAGACTCGAGTTGCGTAGTTTGCGTATATGTAGGGAGGAGTAAATGGGATGTTTTAAACCTAGTCATACATAGAATATCAAAATTTAATTTTAAAGGGTATGTGAGCTTTTGCTTACCATGATATGGGCTTTTTAATGAAAGACAGCAGGTGATGAGCTTGACTTGTACGATAACATGCCTTACTCTTCTGCTACTCAGCCGTTACCCCATAGTATCATCATTCTGGTAGCAGAATGATGCATGAGAGAGTTTATTTGATGTACTCTTGGGTATTGAGCGAATGATTTAAGCAGCTTTAGTCAGTATGCTGTGAATTTACTGTTGCGCTATTGATTGGTTGGTGATATAGCCCTACAGTCAATAGGCAGGAGGCGGTGTGGAGGTGTCGTGGACGAGTGTAAATTCCAGTCTAGTATCTAAAAGAGCTCTCTCCTAGATTGATACTCCCACAGGCAGCCATTAGAGTCGCTCAGAAACAGCTAGCTATATCTGTAGCAGCTTGTATCTGTGCCACATCTTGAATGTTTGGTCACCATGACAGCAGTAGCCATTACAGCATAAGATCTTATTAGACCTCCAGATAATAATATTATAGAAGAGATAGTCTCTGAACTTATTGAATACCTCAACGGTGATCAGATATTTATTTTCTTCTGTAATATTTCTATCAAGTGTATGTTAGCTGGGTCCAGAAACAGGCGAAATGCCTTTCTCTGACAGACTAACGTTGGCCTGTTGATCACTGAGGAGGAAGTACCTTGTGTAAGATGATGACTCCTCATGCGTGTCCAGTGTTGGCAACCAGTAAGTTGTAGTTTAGGTTGCAGTCTCTGTTACTCATCCACCACTAGGGATGGGTGGCAAAGTCCACAGAGCATAGTAGCTCGGTATTTCATGTGGCGGTAGTATATCAACACACAGATGCCAAATATTCATAGTTTGCTATATAACTTTAAAGTTTTTTTTTTTTTTGGACTGTGTTGGACCATCTGTTTGCTTAACAAGCCCATTTTGCACAGTGAGATAAACAGACTGAAAATGTCTCATTAGATACATCAGAAGTTGGCTGTTTTTTAAGGGGGTGCAGAATTTGCAGTTGAATAAAAGGTAGTGCTTTGTAATATGTGTTATCACAATCGCAGTGATGTTGTATTGTGACTGGAGTATCAAACTATGGTATCGTGAGGCCCATTCAACCAGTCTTCCTCTGCTTGCTGCTGTTAATGTTGCTGTTTTAGGCTCTTAAGACCACAAATATCAACTAAAACATGTATTGGTGATGAATTCTAGCTAACAGTTGAAAGGTCTGTCGCCTGACTGTTTTATTAACTGTTAAGTGTGTGTGCTGGTTGACTCCGTGTCATTAGGTTGATAAGCAGCAGCCAAAATGGTCATGACAAACTCTATAATACCAGTATTTGTTATAAGACAGTAGTAGTGTGAATTATTCAACTTGGTTTTACAGATAAGTCACAAACATACCACACAATGCAACATACAAACAGTGTAAAAACACGCTAACCCCAGCCCCTTTCAGTCAGTCTGTCATCACTCATCTCCCGCTGTGTAGTCAGTTACAGGTTGAGTTAACGTTAGCCCAGGTTGTTATTGAAGGTACGAACATTAGAGACATTAGAGTGAATGTTATTGCAGGCCTGTTGAGGCAGCCTTTAGTCTTGAATTAGCCTTTAGCATAGCAGGATGTTAGTTGAACCTGTGTGTACACGGGCATCTCCACTCTTTTCAACAAAAAATTAATATCTGAAACATTCAGTGCCTTTTACTCTGGGGAAAAAAAAAAGGAAGAGCTGCTGAGTGTTTGCATATACGGACCACAGGCGTATCTGTATATTGTTCTGTTTAGTTTTTAACTATTTTGTGCAAAAAGGAATTTTACATTAAATGAATTTGTTGAATATGAGTTGTATTAGTAGTTATATCTTAATAAATTAGAGATGGGCCGATCAGCGTTTTTGGAGGCAGATTCCAATCACCTTTCTGCGCGATTGGGCGATAGCCGATACCGATCAAGGGCGGGGCTATATACCTTTGTCTTGTCTTGTCAGACGGACGACACGTTTTCTATCAGCACATGCGGTAAACACCATAAACTGTTCTCATGAGGCCGCCGCTTTAGTCAGTCTGACGAAAATGAAAGGGTGTGTATTTACACCTAGCGGTTCAGATGGGAATTGCGGGGACCTGGTCAGAGGGGGTTTTAACGGAGGGAAAAGGAATTTAGGCTCATTTGTTTAACGCCATTGATCGGCTCTCGGGATCGGCTACATTGGAGAAATATCGGCTGATGTTTTGTTTAGAAATCGGCTGATACGAAACAAAGCCGATCGATCCTTTCATCTCATTAATATATTAATTACAACAATAGGTTAGCCTTAAGTGTCTCAAAATGAATGAGAAACTGTATTATTATTATTAGATCGTTTAACTAGTTAGATAGTTCGGATTATCTATTGGTTATCAGCTGATAACAAGGACCAGTTATTGATATCAGAAGGGGAAAGTGGATGCATCTAGAATACGACCTCTGATGTTTAACATTGTGTTCGATTCTGTACAAAATGAACAAGAAATGAATGAAAAGCAATTCAACAGTTACATTCTTCCAACTCTGCCTTTGCCTGTCACTCACTGAGCGACTCTCACTTACTTGTACAGGTAAATGCGTCAGCTGTGCGGCAGGTGCACAGATGTGGTGGCTTTGATTTGTTCTGGTAGGTTAGCAAGGCTTCCAACATGTCAAGGAGAATATCAAACCCGTGCAAGAGATGAGGGGAAAAACTGACTAAGACACAATCAGATCGGATTCTTCTCTGTTCTTCTTCACTGTGGAGGAGGAGTTAAAGCGTGCACTGTTTACATATCTTTGTAAAGTCATGAAAAATCTGTTTTGTTCCAGCTACTTTTTAAGTTCATGCAGTGGAGAGAAAAAAGCAAATGGAAAACATAGCTTGGGGGAAACAAACAGCCGAATCCATAGAGACCTGAATATTTTCATGTTCAGAAGAAATACCCATTTAGTGCAGGGAGTTCTGCTGCTCGCTGCTGCATTCTGCATGTAAAGTACACTTGTGTTAGTCTGTATGTGCAGCTGGCTTTATTCAGTACGTTCACTCGTACCGTGGCTTCACCTCATCTCGGTGAAAGAGTGGGCTGCCCACAGTGGAACTGTCTGTAGCAGCAGTTGGTCATCCAGAACTACAGGAGGAGTATGACCTATCAATGTGTAGCACTAATCCTCAGGTTTAGGGAGGCGTCTTTAATGTGGCAGCAGCCCACACTGAGCCCCCTTGAGCAGCCATACCACACGCCCCCTCTGTTCGTCTTCAGTACAAGGGACCAAGTCATTTGCTTCCCGTAGGAGTTCTTGAAAGGAATGCAGCTTATTTTTAGTGTAACGCACTGACTGTCCATTCGTGGTACTGAATCTGGACCACAGTGTTAAATTACGTCAGTCCGCTGGCCTTTTGCCGTGAGTGCTGTTGTTAAATCGTCTTCCTCCAGAGTTGCACGCTTTGCAGCGGGCTGTGAAAGACTTTTTTTGTATTATTATTTTTTTTTTGGTACCGTCCCTGTGTTTAACACTTCAGCTCCAATTTTTGCAAATGAACTGTAATGTCCAGACCCGCCAGCTCACCCTGTTTTATCTTAAGAAATGTTCCCCCACTCTCTTCCTGTGGAACACCGTGTACCAGCTCCTGTCTGTAAGCTGCTATTTGAGGAGCTCGAAGCCTCCTGTGCCTCTGTGAGTCAAAGAAGTGCTGATTTTTCAGCCGCCGTCAACAAGAGAGCAATCACAGTTCTTGAAAGAAGATAATGCATGTGCCTCTTACCTCCAAACAAAATGGATGCTTCACCCATCTCTGTAATGTTATTCTTTCCTCAGCATCAGGACCACAGAATTCCACCATCTTCAAATTTCCTGTCCAATCAAAGTTGCGTTTCGGGGCATTAGATCAATTTTTACTGGATTCAGTTTCACTGAGTCATGAACTTTAACTCTGCGCTGCTGACTCACAGCTGCTTTATTTCTTTTTCTTTTGTATTTCATGCTTTCACTGATTAAATGGTTGCATACAGTCTTTATCCATTATTTGACTTTGAAACATTTCGGGGTTTTGGCCTCAGGCCTGTGTACGGCTGTGTGCAGTATTTAAAAATAGGCCTAAATAATAATAGTGCTAGAAAAACAGGTCCTTGTTATACCTGTTCCTTGTTATACCACCTTTAGATATAGGACTTGGACTTAGAGATGTCAGCTTTGCTTTGTAATGTCCCCTCTGATGCTGTCTTAGCGATTTTTATTTTTTATTTTTTCCTGCAATTCCTGCATAAGTAATTGGTTAAGATATAAACAAAGACCTTGGTTTTAGTATGAAATGCCCCTTTCTGTAGAAACTTGCTGAGCCAGAATTGTTTGTAGTGGTGATGGGAACCGGACACCTCTCAAAGTTTTTATATGAAGTGGTTAAGCTGCCTAATGTCTCGTTGTTTTAAAATTTAGATTAAGGCTTGGCTTTTTTTGGCCTCTCTGCATGCAGAGAGGTGTTCACTGGTGGTTTTGGGTGGCAAGTCTTGAGAAGCAGATATCTAGTTCCACTGTAACCAATGACTTACTAAAGTTCTTAAGACCAAAGTATTTATCACAACACTCAACCACTGAATCATTCAGAAATAAAAAATAAATAAATAAATAAAAAATAGAATTTAGAAAGAATAGAGAATAGAATTCCCCTTTAAGTCCTGTTCCATTACTGTATTAGCTCATGTAAAGGGCGAGGAATCGACGAACACAAGTGTCAAACAAGAAATCATTGCAGCTTGACTTGTCCTTTTTCCCACCTGGAAAAAATCTGTTAAGCGACAACAAACAAACAAAAACAACAAAAAAAACGGTACGGCGCATAATTATTCAAACCTGTACCCAATTCAAAACCATATCATTCAGTTTACTCTAGGGCAAAATTCGTTTAATCATACAACCAGTTATGGTTATATGTAATGACTAGTTAAGAAAGTAAGTCAGTGTGATGGTGAGTTGAGATGAAGGCTAGTAAAGCGTGTATGTTAGTTATGGTTATATGTAATGACTAGTTAAGAAAGTAAGTCAGTGTGATGGTGAGTTGAGATGAAGGCTAGTAAAGCGTGTATGTTAGTTATGGTTATATGTAATGACTAGTTAAGAAAGTAAGTCAGTGTGATGGTGAGTTGAGATGAAGGCTAGTAAAGCGTGTATGTTAGTTATGGTTATATGTAATGACTAGTTAAGAAAGTAAGTCAGTGTGATGGTGAGTTGAGATGAAGGCTAGTAAAGCGTGTATGTTAGTTATGGTTATATGTAATGACTAGTTAAGAAAGTAAGTCAGTGTGATGGTGAGTTGAGATGAAGGCTAGTAAAGCGTGTATGTTAGTTGTGGTTATATGTAATGACTAGTTAAGAAAGTAAGTCAGTGTGATGGCGAGTTGAGATGAAGGCTAGTAAAGCGTGTATGTTAGTTATGGTTATATGTAATGACTAGTTAAGAAAGTAAGTCAGTGTGATGGCGAGTTGAGATGAAGGCTAGTAAAGCGTGTATGTTAGTTATGGTTATATGTAATGACTAGTTAAGAAAGTAAGTCAGTGTGATGGTGAGTTGAGATGAAGGCTAGTAAAGCGTGTATGTTAGTTATGGTTATATGTAATGACTAGTTAAGAAAGTAAGTCAGTGTGATGGTGAGTTGAGATGAAGGCTAGTAAAGCGTGTATGTTAGTTATGGTTATATGTAATGGCTAGTTAAGAAAGTAAGTCAGTGTGATGGTGAGTTGAGATGAAGGCTAGTAAAGCGTGTATGTTAGTTATGGTTATATGTAATGACTAGTTAAGAAAGTAAGTCAGTGTGATGGTGAGTTGAGATGAAGGCTAGTAAAGCGTGTATGTTAGTTATGGTTATATGTAATGACTAGTTAAGAAAGTAAGTCAGTGTGATGGTGAGTTGAGATGAAGGCTAGTAAAGCGTGTATGTTAGTTATGGTTATATGTAATGACTAGTTTAGAAAGTAAGTCAGTGTGATGGTGAGTTGAGATGAAGGCTAGTAAAGCGTGTATGTTAGTTATGGTTATATGTAATGACTAGTTAAGAAAGTAAGTCAGTGTGATGGTGAGTTGAGATGAAGGCTAGTAAAGCGTGTATGTTAGTTATGGTTATATGTAATGACTAGTTAAGAAAGTAAGTCAGTGTGATGGTGAGTTGAGATGAAGGCTAGTAAAGCGTGTATGTTAGTTATGGTTATATGTAATGGCTAGTTAAGAAAGTAAGTCAGTGTGATGGTGAGTTGAGATGAAGGCTAGTAAAGCGTGTATGTTAGTTATGGTTATATGTAATGGCTAGTTAAGAAAGTAAGTCAGTGTGATGGTGAGTTGAGATGAAGGCTAGTAAAGCGTGTATGTTAGTTATGGTTATATGTAATGACTAGTTAAGAAAGTAAGTCAGTGTGATAGTGAGTGTTCATAGTGATGCATAAAACAGTAAACTAAATATCAGGTGGTGTTTGTAGCAATGTGGAGCCTAAAATACACCCAGTCAGTAAGACAGTGAGAATATTCAGTTTAGTTAGTTTGCAGTAAGTGGGTCAGCAAGTGTAGGACAAGCTTCAGCCTTCAGTATTGTGAACTTATAGTATGATATAAATTTCAATAATAGTAATTACTAAAATGTTTTCTTTAAAACGTTACTATATGCAGTTTAAGCAATACAATGTTAAGACAGCTGTTTTATTGTATCTTATATATTTACTATTGCTCTTATATAAATAAAGCAAAAATATTTTTATCCAATTACTTGATTAATTGATGGTATAATCGATGGAATACTTGATTACTAAAATAATCAATAGCTGCCGCCCTAGTTTACTCTGTTCAGACAAGTTATAAAGTAACAAACTACTGCAATTGTTAGTAAGTGAGCAAAAGGCTGCATCTGTAGAAAATACAGCGCTGTTAGACCAGATCTTCCAGCCAGTGGATAATATTAATCACTAATTATATGTAGGTGTTTCATGTCTAGCTGTTGCTGACCCATCTGAGCATGAATTTGTTTCTAATGAGAAATCCACTTCCCGCAGTCTCCTCCTCCACTTCTGCTATAAACATCCACTCATGTAATGCATCAAACTTACTTTGACTGGACAGCAGTAGGGGTCTGGTTTTCAGTGTGTGCTTTGGTATTTGCATGCATATTGTGCTTTTGAATCAGAAGGTTTGTTATTATGACTGTTCCGGAGGTCCCACTGTCTGAAGCTGTGTAAGAAGAACACAGTTGTGTGTTTTGGTGACTGGCGCTGTGCTATGCTGTACGCCAGCCAGGTTGCAGGTGTTTACACTCACACCTCACTGCAAAGCCATTTCTGGGAATGTGATCACGATATGTGGATCAGCTTCAGGTAACACTAGCTACGTTTACATGCAGCCTGATAATCCGTTAATAATCCGAATAATCCTAATAGCTCAATCAGAATAGAAAACGTCCACACCTCCGATTGAGGTCATTCCGATTACAATTTCTATCCGATTGGAGGTCTTGTAAATAATCAGTTAAATAGAAGAATAATAGCCGTGTAAATGCCTGTATCCGATTACATTCCCAATAGGAAAGTTTAGATACGTTCTGCACATGTGCAGTTTGCTTCAAACCTTAAAAGATTTAAAAAATAGCTAGCAGGAGCTGTTCAGACGAGTATATGAGCAAATGAACAACGGTGGGTTTACACGAACTATAGAGCAAATTAAAACAGATGGAAGTTTCTCAGATCGGAGTATTACAAAGCTAAAAACCTGAACGGCTAAATTAGCTCCGCTCCATCCACTTCCCCGTTTTACCAAATTATGGGTGAATTTACGGGAGATCGACCCAAAGCCAACGTGGATGAAAACGCTGTTGCAGGACGTGGCGTCTTCCTCTCGCCCCTTCTTTAATAAGTACATGTGAGGTATGTTTTTCTAAGTCTGACGTAAGTTTGAAGCAGTTAAAAACAGGGGCGTCAAATGAAAACTGAGGTAACACACCTTTCTGCTGGTCTCACTCTGAACTGAACTCTCCTTACGCTTGTTGTCATGGTAACGTTTACACCAAGTTGTACTCTACGCATGGGTGTAATTTTTGGATCCTATTGCTTGTGGTGCATGTAAACAGAGATTTTTATTAGATTGTTGAGTAGAGTGAGCATATAAACACCTCAGGTAGATTAAGACTGAGGTGTTTATATGCTCACTCTACTCAACAATTCGATGAAAATCTCTGTTTACATGCAAACTAATCGGAATGAATTCAATCGGATAACAGAAAATCTCTGCATGTAAACAAAGCCACTGTCAACTCAGACAATACATTTTGAACTAAACTAAAATAGTTTCAGTTGTAGTGAAATTTCCTGGGTTTTCATTACATTACTGCTGGTCATCCAAACGTTTTCATAGTGATACCTTTTGAATGTTGACCGTAGTTCACTGTTACAATGTTGTCACATGATTTTACATTTTAGCCTTTCGCCTTCAATAGGCAATACAGCCGTACGGTATCTGTGTAGCTCACAGTGAGTCTTCAAACTGACCTTGTAGAGCAACAGTGTAGCTTTAGATAGGCTTAAATGAGAGAAACACATTGTAAAGACGTTTGTGTGAATGTTCTTTGTTATATTTAAACAGGTCTTTATAAGTTATCTCACAAAGCAGGCCTTTTAGGACATATCAGCTCTTGGTTCTGGAATCTTCTAAAGCACAATCTTTTTTATTATTTGTATTATTTAGTTTTTACACTGGAACGTACAATATGACAATATTAATCCACACTCAAAACTAACTACACCTTAGTCAAGCACCTGTAGCCATTTTCCTACCGCACTAGAGGAAGGTAGGTAGGGTTCTTTGGAGCTTGCGTAACGATGCTTTCACATGCAAGATGCTAATATAACACCGAACTCAAACAACAGTAGCCGTGGAGATACTTCAAGCTCTGGCTAATGCTATACTATACATTTGGTTTTCCTTGGACAGTCACAGATGGTGATGGCTAATTGGCTTACTAGTGTGTTTTTTTTTTTTCTCTCTCTCTCTTCTTTTTTTATGTAGAAATGGTGGTTGTCTGATTCGAGTACTGACACCTGCCTCTCTTTGACGATCGCATTTGATCAGTCAGTGCATTTCTATCCCCACCCATATGTCCGGTTCGGTAAACTTGGTACCCTGACAAGAAGGGTGACTAAGCATTCGCCACAGATGCTAAGTGACAGAATTTATGATTCGCTTTGATACAATATGGTGGTGCCCTGATTCAGTACATTTCCAGATTTCATTGCCTGAAAAACCTGCTTTTATGTTAATAAATCACTGTTTCCAGTGCCAGTTTGTTGGAGCAGCGTTTCCTCAACCGGTGAGTCGTGTACTACACGCGAAGCACCTTCTGGTCACCTGCACTGGGGCTGTGGTGGGTAGATGATTACACTTGGTCATACAAATCTGTGACAGCATAATGGACATTGTAATAAGAAAGAACTGTGAGGTGTTTTTTAGACGGATAAAACAAAATGAAGCCCTGCAATAACAGTGCCCGAAGCAGCTTCATCACTTTTTTTTTTTTTTTTTTGCCTCTCGCCTCTTTAAAAAAAACAAAACAGTTGTCCACTTGGGAGGAGCTGGTGTTTTAAAAATGATGCACAGTCATTCTGCTTAATTTTGCATTATTGCTGCTGAGGTCTGGTGTTGAAGATGCTTGCGTTAGACTGAACTGGTGATACAAGCTTTCCCAAATATGTTTTGTTTGTTTTCCAGTGGGCATTCATGCTTTCTAAAAGCCCATTTATACTCAGGGTTAAATACGGATACGCATGGAGCTCTCTGTCTGGGCTCTGTATTCAGCTTACAGATGAGGACGTGATGGAGCAATACCGCTGCAGACCATGGGTGGCAGTGCAAAACCTGATAACTTCCATATGCACGCAGCAAAGAAGAAATGGGGGACTTTTTGAAGACTGGTTGTGAAGTAGGTTGGAAATTAGGTTAGCAGAGACAAACCATTGTTTTTCAACGTTTTTGAAGTAAATACAGAACTACGAGCTCATTCACCGTCGCCATGTTTGATTTACTCTGTACTAGGGGTGTGTTTAAAAAATCGATTTTTCGATTCAAATCGATCTTCATTTAAATAATCCGATATCGATTCGTATAAACCCGAGATCGATCTTTAAAATTACCATTCCGAACACAGCTCATAAAGATCAGAGTGTTGTAAAGCCGCCTTCCAAGGAAGAGGACCTGCGTCTCTGACTGAAGCACTAAATTTAAAACATCCACCCAAACCTCCGTATGTCTGTTCTTACCATTCTGTGGAGGAGAACCAGCACCAGAGCCTCCTTATCCAGAGAAATGTCTCGCTTATGAAGCTCCGAGGAAGCAGACACGTCGGGTGTTTGCGAGTTAAGTAACTGTTTTAGATCAGTGTCCACCGCGCTAGGCTATCTGGGCAGTAACTAACACCCACACAGAGTGGCTCAGGCAGCTGGCTTGACTTGGGTTTAACCGGCTTTCAGAAATATAAACTCACCGTCTGTGTGTAATAGTACACGGCCGATCTTCCCACTATACAGGTACTGATACGCTTCACTAGTTTTTCATTGCCGAACCGTCTACGCCTTCCGAAAGTACAAAATAATTAAAAACATCGCCGTAGGTAACCACAGATCACCTTTTCATATAATCCACCCACTGTGTTATTAACTTTGGATGAGACAGTGTTGTCCCATTCTAAATTCTTATAGCTTCTTTGGACTCCTCCCATATAACTGTATTCATTTTGGTTAGCTGAGCGGAAGTTCTAACACAAAGGCGGAACAAACACACGCTTGAAAGTGGGTGTGGCCAAATATGGTGTGTATAAACATATAAACGCTAATGTTTTTAGTAATGGTAGGTTGAGTGTTCCTTGTACATTTACCACATTAGTTCTCTGAAAATCTCTTTTCATATTCAAACAAAAAATATTATTGTAACTGAAATATCCCTAAATGAATCGATATTGAATCAAATCAAATCGAGTTGAATTGGGACCTTGTGAATCTGGATCGAATCGATCCTGGAAATCAGTGGCGATGCCCAGCCCTACTCTGTACTGCCCTCTACTGGAAGTGTTGCTCAAGGTTGAGAATCTCTGTACTATAGCAGTACACTAGCCCCAAGCTAAAATACACTTGCTGTCAGTATACTTCTTTTCCAGCCAGCTCTTGATGATAAAGAGGTAAATAATAAGCCGTAACTGAAGTGGAGGAAGGGTCTGCCCTCTTTGTGGAACTGAATACTTTATTCACTCCAGTCTGCTGAATATTTGTTTAATACCTGTCAAGTATTGACGTGAGAGGCTTACGAAGAACGATACACACGTTATGTTGTATCGCTCACTGACAGAACACTACAACAGTGCTTTTTGGGTCCACCAGGGGACTCCACCTCAGTCTCAGAAGCACTGAAGAATCGACAGGAGGTTCGTTTGTGCAACCGAGCTCGGTCACACATTCCATCTCTGTTCTTTCAGAGAAAGTGAGAGAGAAAGGAAGGGAAGAAAAAAACTGGTGCAGCAAGGACATGTGCTCAGCGTGAGTGCTGCTCTTGTTTTTTCCGTCCCTGCTCTCCTCTTCTCTGCTCTGCAGTGCCACAAATTACCCATCAGCCAGAATCTCACTTAGGGGGGATCGTCAGCTTGCGCCTGAGATAAGAAGGGGGGGTCTATGTGCCTGAAAAGGGGAGCAGAAGAACACAGTTGTGTGTTTGGATGACTGGGTGCTGTGCTGTGCTGTAGCCCAGCCAGATTGCAGGTGTTTACAGCTCACTGCTAAGCCATTTCTGGATGTAATGACTCACACCGATATCCTTCCTCCTACACCAACCTGCTGCAGCACAATGAGCGCCCTATTCACAGCCACATTCAGCCAATTAAACTGGAGCTTTTCCCCCCTCCAGTGTCATATATATAGATATATAAAAACCCTTTCTGACCACTGTCATCTGTCAGCTTCAGAACAAAATTATATCCTGTCAATTAATATGGAATTATTATTCAAAGTGGTGTGGAGGTAGAGCGGATGCGCTTATGAACTTCATTTGCATCCTTTTTGTTGTTCATTGGTTTTTAAATTTATTTTCTTAAGGCAGCTATATGATGTGAAGCCTTCATCATGAATGGACCAATAGAAATTCCCCCGAAATGTATTGGAATCGAATCCAGCTACATTAAGTAGAGCTGCGCCTGTATGGGAATTGTGGGCCGACGCTGCCCTGCAATGTTCACAGACAGTTGTGTGCAAATGTTTGTTTATGGTCAGTAGTTCTGTAGTATGTTTTACTCTTTGCAGTACATTCAACTCAGCATGTAAATAGAAATGTCCTGACATTTTCAGAACAATGCCCGTTTGCTTATTTTCACTTACACATGTTGACCGGGGTGCCAAACGATGGCACTTGATGAGCTTCTGTTTATGGTCTTTAACTGTTGCTGCTTTTAAAGCTGTTTGATCATTGCTCTTTCTGAAAAAGCAGATCTGTGGCTGAGCAACAGTTTATTTATTTTTTTAAATCCTTTTTTCTTTCTCGCTTTTTTTCCTTGTACTCTTCTGAAAGGCTGGAATTACATGCCGTGTTGTTTGACAGCCACTTCTGTTAATTACACCTCTCTCTCTCTCTCTCTCTCTCTCTCTCTCTCTCTCTCTCTCTCTCTCTCTCTCTCTCTCTCTCTCTCTCTCTCTCTCTCTCTCTCTCTCTCTCTCTCTCTCTCTCTCTCTCTCTCTCTCTCTCTGTTCTATCTTCTCTCACTCTTTTCTCTCAGCTATTTTGGTCTGTTCCTCCCACCATCCCTGTGACTGTGTTGCTATGGGCATTTGGTGGAAATGTTGATATTAGTGCCTGGAAGGTCCATCTCATGACAGATTCCTTGCTTTGCTGCCGCGGTTTCTGGTGATCAGTGGATCGGAGTGCTAAACGCGCCGGGTTGCTGCAATTAGCTTTGGTTTGTTTGCATTTCAGGGCTGACTGCGATGCCTAAAGCAATTCTAAGAGCAGTTTGTAAGATGACGCAGTCTGTCGAGTGTAAACTAAAGGGGGCAACATATCAGCAGAACGTTGAGGCGTCCACCCCTCTTATAAGAAACAAGGAAAAGCACTGATGCTCCTGATTCAGTGTTAGCATTAACAGCTGTTCAGCATCAAGCTTCATCCCATTACATGCCGAGAGCATCTCCAGTGCTGGAAAAAAGCAGCCTGTTTCTGTTACTTCATTGGTTTGCTGTTGAACATGGATTCTTGACACAAGTTGATGGAGGGTGCGGTTGCAGTCATTGTGTTTACGCTTTTGGGTCCCTGTCCTGAAATGATTTAACCGGGAGCAGCACCTTCAACATGACTGACAATAGGTTAGAATACACCATCAGTGCTACTTCAACCTCTCGTATTGGTTTGATTGCACTCGAACCTCAGTGACTCTCTATCACCTCTAGATGTACAAAGTAGTATTATAAACAGAATGGGCAAGAGCTAGCATGCTAACTTTAGTTGCTATCCCTTCAACACAGTAGATATACCTGTGACATGCCATCAAAACTGTTATATCACATTCTGTTGACAATTTTAGTTAATTAAAAAAAAAAATCTGGCAAAATACACCTTTTAAAGCTGTGAAGCCTGATTTAAACTACTTTTTCTGCATGTCTCTGGATGTTTGTGGTTATCATACATTTCTATAGGTGTCTGCCAACGTATTTGCATGAAACAGGAGCATGCACTCTGGGGGCAAGCCATAATATGTGGTTAATCAAGAGTCTCACTTTTTTGGTTTCTCCAAGTATGAATACTCACTTCCCAGTTTTTATAATTTTTAATGTGTTATTATAATATTTAATGTGTAATATTTGTACACCAAACCCCTCCTACTGGCCAAAACTGCTTCATTTGATATTGCTGTTAATAGAGTCGGGTATTGTTGGGGTCTTCCCGACACAGCACACACACACGTACACAAAGCTCCACAGGTTCACACGCCACATATTTGAGATTTTGGCGGTGTTCAAATAGTGGCCCCTGTGACACTTACCCATGAACCCCTTCTCTGAGTCTCAGTGCAGATACATGTACGTGCATCCTTGCATACGTATGAATGAGAAATTCAGTATGGAACAGAGATTAGTGCTTTTGGGGTCTTTGTACTTGTTTATTTGACATGTATTCAAACCTTAAATTATTTTTCAAAAACTATACCAGGGTTCAATAAAAATAGGAAGATCACTGCCTAAATTCAGTAACTTCAACCCCTTTTCAAGTCAACCCCTGAGTCCGCTGGGGGCGATCAGCCCACATTATCATGCAACTGAAAATATACATAGGTCTTGTCTGACGTCTGTAAGAGAAGTTAACTAAAAATGAGATCCCAGTGATTATCCTGTTATCCTTGAAAGCAATAAGAGTGAGAGAACATCTAATTGTAGTGCATAGTAGCTGTATGGCAGTTTACTTCATTACCTATTAAATAATCTTCCACATTTGAAACATTCATACTCGCACAACAATGGAATCTCTCGGCCTTTGTACGCTCAGCCTGCGTTAGAATTGTTATTTGTGCTAAATAATTATTTTTTCTAATATGACAGAGATATTACTGCTTCTTTTTCTAGTTACTTGAGGACATTTACCATGTTTTGTGGTCACAATATTTAAAAATAGATGTTAAAAATACTATATATGAGTGTATTGTATTATACTGTAAGCAGATAGTGTTTTTAACGTTTCTCACACTGTGCTAAATCCAGTCAAATAAGCATGATCATGATGGTGATGGTGACATCATTCCTACTCTGGAGTGTTTGGGAATGGTGTATTTATATACTACTTTTTGATCCATCCTCTTATTTTTGATTACATGCATTTTTGCATAAAAGCTTTGAGTTTTCTATTTTTTCCGTTTTCCATTGAGTACCCCGGGGGCGACTTTAAAGTTGTTCTGCACTCATCTGTTTCATGTTTATTCCTAGTTTTCCCATAGATTCCTATTCTTTTTTTGCCCCTACTCAGACTCTATTGTTCCTTTTTCTGACGTTAACATTAGAGGATGTGCCCTGAGTGAGTAATCTACAGCCATACTGGCCTACACTTCTCTGTGTGTTGTTTATTCATCCCTTGTTGGTCCCATAGACTCCCATTAATTTTTAACAAGGACTCTGCAACCCTCTAAAAACTACCAAGTAAACACCCCATTATACCATATAGCAACACCTTAGCAACAAGCATAAGCTGCACAATGCTCTTTTAAGTTTGTGTTATGGTGTCTTTGGAAGGCCGTACGAGGTTCAGAGTAGTTCAGTTAAGTCCCTTTTTAAATTTGGGCTTTTGAAAGACATGGCAGCCGTACTTTACAGCCGGAGCCAGTAAACCGCTGCCTGAATCAGCATTTCGGGGTCAGGCGGGTTTGAAAGCTTCAGAATCTTTCTGAGCTTGGATCATGTTTGGGTAAATTAGGCCCTGTTTCTGACAGGCTAGTACTCTTATTTCCATTTACAAACCAGAGCGTGAACATGATGTCACCCCGCCACTTTAATCCCGCTTTTATTTTTAGGTGATGCAGTTTTGGTACGAGCGTATAAAAGAGCCTGTGTATGTTCACTTGCATGTGTGTGTGTTGAGCGTTTATGTTTTCTCTGTTTACTTATTTATGGGACAGTGGTGTGGTGTGTTGTCAGGCGTGCATGTTTGCGAATGTCAGCATGTTTCTTGTTATTAGCTGGAGGGGACGCAGTTAATCCAGGGTAATCCAGCAGTTGCTTTCTACATCCACCCTGCTGCTTATTGAGGCCACACTTTGTCACTACTCTCTGGCGAATTGGGGTACAAGAGAAAGACCAGATTTTTCCTGTGTTCGTGTGTTCTGTGTCGTGTCCATCACGCTGACTCTCCTGCTGTAGGCACTCTCTGCTTTCAGTGGCCCATTTTATAACCAGGCTTTCGTAAATACTTCCATCACTATCAGAATGCTATAAATACTAGATGGGCCAATCCACTGTCACACCACAGATTAATAATGAATCTGCCGGAAATGAAGCATCTCTCTGCATTTTTACCCTCAACCTGTGTTAGACTAGTGATTGTGTGCTGGATTCTCCACATGACCTTTAATATTTTTAAAGCAGGTTCGAATGTGCATCATTGCTCTTAGGCTGTGAGCTTCACCATGTCTGTTTTTCATTTCCTGTTTTGCTGTGTGGAATGATGTATCGTGCAGATTGTTCAGTCACTCAGCTTGAGTTAGTTTAAAGTGAACCTCATCTCTGCACTGTGTAGTTAATAACAGGCCAGTGCGTTGACAGTTTTAACATTAGGGCTGTAGTGAACTACGTACTGGTTCATCTGTGTGTAGTGATTTGAAATTCTTCCTCAGCCTCCTGAGGGTCCAGCGTCTTGTTTACCTGAATTTCTGAACCAACTTTGCTTTTTAACCAGCACTGTTGTACTGTTTTCAACAACAATCTTTCAGAACTGGTTGATAAAGGTACAGAAGTTATGAATAATTCAGTTTAATGCGAAATGATGGACTGTAGAGAAACATTCCAGTCTAGATATCTTTGCAGTGGTAACGACATGAACCAGGTGTTAAGATTTTGAAGCCACAAATACTATTATTCTGTTTACTTTCTGTTTACTATCCAAAACAACCAGTAAAAACATACATGTGTCTTCTGAGTTATGAGGTTTCATGTTGATAATAGTTAGGGCTGGGTATCGCCACTGATTTGCCAGAACGATTCGATCCCGATTCACAAAGTCCCAATTGAATTTGATTTCCGATTCGATTCAATTCAATGGAATGCTAATTTTAAAGATAGATCTCGGGTTTATACGAATCGGTATCAGATTATTCAAATAAAGATAGATTTGAATCGAAAAATAAATTTTTTAAACACACCCCTAATAATAGTAGTAGGGGTAGGGGCTGTTTTGCATTACACACCCCTGCATAGGGTTGGGGCGACACATCGACATAATCGATTTCGAAATTACAACACATTAACACGCTATGCTAATCGACGTAAAGATAGCCTCGCCTACTGAAAGCATGGATTTATCTGTGTTCATCTTAAGTTGTGGAAGTGTTTCACACAGAACCACAGATTTTAAAAATATTAACCCATGTAAAGGCTGATTTAAGGCTATATACTGCCTCTATGTGCGGAAATGTCTCAGAGTTCAGTGGTTTTTCATCGTTTTTGAAATAAATTCAGAATACAGAATAAACCACTGTTTGTCTCTGCGCTGCGGCGACGTTACATCGTGGTTAAAATTTCTAACCAACTTACACAACCAGTCTTCTAAAAGTCACGCCGTTTCTTTTTCATCGTGTTCGTATGGAAGTGGTCGCGTCTTGCACTGCCCCCAAGGTCTGCAGCGATACTGCTCCATCACGTCCGTATCCGTAAGCTTCCGTAAACGAATGTATGTACAAAATGAACGCAGAGTACAGACAGAAGGCTCTGTGCGTATCCGTATTTAGCGTTAATTCTAAATGAGCCTTAAAACATGTTTCTTTCAGTAGTGCTCGCTTGACTACACATTGCTGACTGTTTCTTAATCGTGTAGATACCTAAGACTGTTCTCGATACCACGGGAACTTTAAGAGCGTACTCACACTAGGCCCGGTTTTGCTCGTTCTGTGCTGCGGCCCAGTTGTGTGTGAGGTGTAAAGACTATGTGTCATTTGTGTCTCTAAAAGTCCAGTCAGAGTGTAGACTTTTAGTCTTTAATCATTTATAGATTACATGCATTTAAAATACCCTTTACGTGTGTATATATATATATATATATATATATATATATATATATATATATATATATATTACACACAAAATCATCCATTGGTTACAAATCCATAACAAAGTAAAAGAAATCCTAACATACTCAGAATAATCTAAAAATTAATCATTAGATTAATCGAAAAAAAAAAATCATTAGATTTATCGGTTATGATATTAATCGTTAGGTGCAGCCCCCCCCCTCCCCCCGCATGAAATTTTAGAGTACAATTTGATCACAAATCTGTCTAAAAGCAATGAGTGCATTAACATGAACTCACTAAGCTGATCATAATTGGATTTCTGCACTTTTGTGAATATTAAAGTGCTTGTGTAAAAACTCAGATTCCTCAGATTTCTTTTGGATTTCAGTTTGCGCGTGTGCGAAAACCGCGTTAAAATAGAAACCCCTCCGGAACCCCCATGTACATATCATCTTATTCTGTAATATTTTTTTGACCAGCCAGAATCTAATTACTGCCTCACTCATGCAGACTTGGAGTTTCCTCCGTATCTGATTACTCAAGTGCATGTAAGCGCATTGATTAGATTACTGTCAAAATCTGATTTTCTGCAGTTGTGTTTATTAAATGCATGTAAATGCAGTCAGTGTCATCAGGCTGCATATTTATAACCATTAGAGGCGTTAACCTCGTCAGACATCTGTTTCTTATCACTCCTGTGAGCAGTTCTGATAAGTCTGTTCAGCATGTTTCAGTTCAAATGATTTTGTTTATATTTTATATATATAAAAAAAAAAAAGGTCTCCAAAATGGCAAATCTTTCCCAAGCCATTTTGAAGCATTTCTATTAGTCCATTCATCATGGAATTTTCCCACAATGTAAACAGCAGCTGCTACATTTAATTGATAAAAAATAAATCGATAAAAGTGGAGAGGTGTTTCATTGGACAGTGACTAATATATTATAAATGTATTTATTTAATTTTTTTATTTTCATGATTCTCATATTCTATCTATTGCTGTGTTGGTAGCATGCTCTGTTTCTCTGAGCCTAAAAGCACATTTGCTTGCCCATTTCCAGTTCACTGAACTGGTCGAGAGGTGGAGTGCTGTTTATTTTGGTGCCGAAACAACACACACGCATGCAAACACGCCGATACGGTTGGTGTGTTCTGCTGAGCTGACAGAGTTTGCATCAGAGCATCATGCTTATATTCGTCTCTTCCCCCTAGTGGCTCGCTAGGTCACGTGAGGGAGTGGGTCGAAGAGAGAATTGGAAGTCGAGGAACAGGCGACCACATGAACCGCAGTCTGCCCAGAGGTTCCTCTTTAGTGGGTCGAACGTGGTGTTCCACAAAGAATGGGTGAAGAAAAGAGGGCTTTTTATCACCGACCACCAGGCAACCCAGCCCCGTGTCTCGGGGTTGAAATTTCTCCTCTTAATCCAGCGTTTAAACTGTGCTTATGTTGTTGCTCACGACTCTCTTTGCCCACATTGAACCAAGCCTTTAAATCCAGTTACTCAGTTACAGAGGAGACAGAAACCAAAGCTGGGGAATTTTCACACTTGGCAAGCGACCCAGCCCAAGAACTCCACACTTCTCCTGCCTCTGCTTATTGCTTTGCACTTTATCCAATAAAACTACATTGAGAAGTAACTTGGAACGGAGTTGTACTGTGTTCTACCTCTTAATGCTTACTGGTCTTTGTTTTACTGACTTGAATACAATGGATTTGATGACTGTACGCCGCTGTTAGGGCACAGTGTAAACAGCAGCCCTGCAAAGTGCCATCCACAATGCCAGTTTGTGACAACAGCAAAGCAGTGACCTTGATAACGAGGATTAAAAAGAATTGCTGGCACAGAGTTTCCTTTGTTATTAGTCTGCTGTGTGGCTAGCATAGTGCCTCATTGAGAAGAGGGCAACTTTTTAAAAATGGTGAAGGCCTTCTCTTGTGTACAGTCCACAGAGGATGCCAGCACACAGGAGAGCCTTCCACTGAAATGACCAAGCAAGGCAGTTTAAAAAAAGCTAACCTTGTGCTGTGCAGAAGCCCGACAGTGGAATGAACAGCGTAGTTTATCAGTGCTGCTCTTTTTTTTTTTTTTTCTGAGCTCTGTGGGAACCCCAGGCTCTGCAGCGTTGTAGTACTTGGAGAACCCCTGTTTGAAAGGCTCTGAAGGAAACAGTGGGTCTTATCTTGAATTTCTTTCTGTGTCCGTGATTATTTTCAAGTGCGTATGTGTCAGGAATTCGTTTTTTGGTCTGTGTAGGTGTGAAATGATCCCAGGTAGAATTTTTCGAGCAGGCGGGTAGAAACTCCCTCATCTGAAAATCTGAAGGCTCCATACTTGACCAGTATGATGACAATGGAGAGAACGATAGAGAGAGAGAGACGTACTTCTACACTACTTCCACTGGTGCACTCTGTAGTTCTAGAACTGTGGACTGTATTCCATGTGGTTCTCTGTACACTGTATCGACCTTTACACCCTGTTCTTCAGTGGTCAGGACCCCCCCCCAGGACCACCACAGCGCATGTATGATTGGTGTGGTGGGTCTTACTCAGCACTGCAGTGGTACTGATATGGTAGTGATGTGTTGCAGCATGTGTTGTCTGCAGGATGCTGTTGGTTGGGATTGTTCTCAGTCCAGCAGTGATGTGTTTAAAAACTCTGGCGGCACTGCTCTGTTTGATCCACTCACAACATACCTGCTCTCTGGGGGTCCTGTAAGGGGGCCGCAAATAGGGGCTAACCAAGATATGTTCACTTATTCACAGCTGGGATGTGAAGAATTGTAGAATGTTATTCACCAGGCTTTCCTACACTTAGTAAGGCTGAATGATTCTGGGACGTCCTATTAAGGTTTGTCTAAGCAGTGTTGTGCCAGATGTGTTTTTTGGCCAAGAAAAACACACTTTATGCTAAACACACTGTTCCAGATTGTTAGTTAGTTGAGTTTCTTTTGTCATCTTCACAGCGTATGGGGTTTTGCTTGCTTTTTGATGGGTCAAGCTTATCTACAGACAATACACAACATCCATGAAATAGGCTGTTAAGATTTTGAATGAGCTTTTTCAGTGTAAGCACTATGAATCTTTTAGCACTGCATACATCTTCCCTCAAGACCATCCCACCAAAATATGTCTGAGTAGTAAGGTTGTAAGGATTAGAGATGGACCGATCAGCGTTTTTGATGCTGATCGCAGATCACCTTTCAGTGCGATTGGCTGATAGCTGATACCGATCGAGGGCGGGGCTAAATGCCATAGCAGGGCTACATGTAGTCATGAAACCTGGTCGAAACTGGTTTATTACCATTTTTAACGAGCTCATGTGGAACAGCATAATATTTTTAACAAAATTAACAGTAAATAAACAAAGTAAATCAAACAAATATCCCCTATAATGCAATTATTCAATTTAGACCCTGAATTTAAAACGAAAAGAGCAAATTAAATAAATGCAGTTAAAGCTGCAGTCATTAAACGCAGACTCTGTTATTTTAAATGACAATCATGAAATGTAGATCGTGAATTGTTGCTGCTGTACTGTTCGTACCGGTCAGACCTGGTCTGTTCAGGGTTGTTTGTTTTGTGCTAGCTTTGTGTGCTAGCTCTGCTGATACTCACTGTATTCAGCTGTGTGGTGTACTCTTACGTGCTGTATCAGATTAGTGGTGTTTAATGTCTTTGTTTTGGTTCCCCCGCGAGACACGCAAGTTTTACAGATATTACAGATATTACAGAACGTCCTGGATGAGTCTGAGTCACATACGGTAAACACTACCGGACGGACGATGTTTTCTTTCAGCAAATGCAGTGAATGCCATTAACTGTTCTCGCAAGGCCGCTGCTTTAGTCAGTCTGTGGAAAATGAAACGGTATGTTTTTCCACCTAGTGGTTCAGATGGGAATTGCAGGGAGCTGGCCGGAGGGGGTTTCAAGGAGGGCTTCTCTTCCTGAATGAAACGCTAGCTGGAAGCAGAAATTAGGCTCATTTAGGGCTGGGCGATAAAACGATAACGATAATTATCGCGAAATAACATTTCCTCGATAGAACTATAAGACGTTGTCGATAGAAAATCGATAGAATTAAGTTCCGTCCGTGTTTTGAGAGACTACACAAACAGCAAATGAGAATGAGAATAGCGCCGCCCCCAACCAATCAGGTGGCTGAACTGAAGTTCCAGCCACTTCGTGTTTGGTTGAAGCACACAGCACAGAGTGTAGACGTAGCGGCAGCTTAACCCACGCGCTAGTAATAAGTTACTGCAGACACCACAGTCGAGCAGAGAGAACGAAATAAGAAAAAACATGTTACACGTGTCAGTAAGCTTAAAATAATTTGCTAAAATAAGAACAACTAGTAAACAGGTGCTGCCTTGCTGCTGTGTTGATAAAGCGCTACGGGGTGTTTGAGCTTCAAGTGCTGGTGTGTAGCAGCTGTACAGTTGTGTTGTGCAGAGCTGACAGAGCACCACACTGTTGTGTTTCTGTGTGAAACACTCTCACAACTTTAGATGTAGGTGAGCGATTGTTTGTAGCTGCAGCTTGCGCTAAGGATAAATCCATGCTTTCAGTGGGCGCGGCCACCTTTGCAACGCATCGACATGCGTTATGCTAATCGACGTAATTTCGTAATCGATAAACAAACATGTACACTGTATGAGTTCCAGTGAGAACACTGAGACAAAGTTGACTTTATAATCCAAAAACCCGAGCAGGGAAACTTTTTTTTTTTTCTACCAAAACAGAATCGCTAAACGAACTCCCCATTTGAGCCGATAGAGAGTCGACTCTCCGCTACGAGTCCTTTCCTCAGCCCTTAAAGGGCCAGCAACAGCCTGCTTAACACAGTGTCTGTGTATGTGTATGTGTATGTGGGTGTGTGTGTGGTTAATACAGTTGTGTAATGTTCTATAGTACATTTGTCTATTTGAAAATAAAAAACACTAAGAAAAAAAACTCAAATTTTTATATCTTCATATCTCACTTAAAGTAAAAAGGAAATAGTGATTTGATTTATATTGTGATATATTGATATCGACTGATATGAAAAAAAGTTATCGTGATAATATTTTTTCCCATATCACCCAGCCCTAGGCTCATTTGTTTAATGCCATTGATCCTCTCTCAGGATCGGCTAAGTTGGAGAAAAATCGGCCGATCATCGATCACATATTTTGATTAAAAATCGGCCGATCACATATTTTGATTAAAAATCGGCCATACATAGCCGGTCTATATTAATCTCGGTAATCTCTAGTAATGATAAACTGCCCCTTGACAATAACATACTATGTGCCACAAGACAATACAGTAGAAGCCAAATGTAGAATAAAAGAAATGCTCATTTATTTTTACTTTCAAATTTTGGTGAATGTCCATCTTCCGAAGCAAGACCACCTCACCTGGTAGAGGAATAATTAACACAAGCTAGTAATTTTTAAATATGGATTTAATTATTCTATATTTAAATACACACATTGTAAATGGGTTCAGTTACAGAGCTTCAGTGTTTTTCAGTCAAACATTTTCAGTTTGTGGTAATGTGTCTATATTTTTTCATTTGATAAGTCTGTTGGATTCCACAGAATAAATATGTTAATGTTTGTCCTCATCTTTTCTGTCTTTAATGGGTTTCAGCTTTCCTTTAATGGAAATATGAATGAGTGTGGCCACAGCGTTCTTTTATAACTGGGGGCTGACTGGCTGACCCTGGGGCTAGATAATACATATGCTTAATCAGGGAAACAACTCTGTTATTGTTGTGTCTTCGCTCCAGTTCTCAGGCCTTGTGGCATCAGTATGTCCTCACTGTTGGAGTACAGTGTGGTTTAAAGCTCTCCTGAGCAACACAACCCAAAGTAGAAGATAGAAACTCCTGGTCTGAGATCTAGTAGTTTGGTTTTTAAGTGTTGTCAAGGCAGCTAGACTATGTCAGACTGTAAGTTCTTTTTTTGATATGCGCAGAGAGAATGAGGTTCTCTTCCATGTTCTTTGTGTGGTAAGAGATTCTGGGGGAAATGAGGTTATGCGGCTTTGACACTAGTCTACCCTTAGTTTCTGTCTTCAGCTGTGAGTCACCGTCTGGGCTTGCATCATGGGTTGTGGGACAGTATAGGCATGTGGAGGGAACACCTGAGCCAAACGCGTCCCAGTCTCAACACCTCCCACTGCAGGTGTCCTTCCCTGAGGTGTGAAGAGAGTTTGGCTTGTTTATTGGCACCATGTAGTCACTGTGCTTCTAAAAGAGAGAGCTTATTAGTTTTCCGGTCTTTTCTCTAGAACAGTGCTCTGTAGTAATATGATAATGGAGAATATAATACTGCTTCCAATTGTTGGTGTTGGTGTTGGTGTTGGTGTTGGTGGTGGTGGTGGTGGTGGTGGTGGTGGTGGTGGTGGTGGTGATGGTAGTGTTGATGGAGGTGGTGTTGTTGAAAGTTCAGTCTTATAAATTGGTTACATTTTCTGCTTCTCATCATGGATCCATTGTGAATCCAAGTAGTCTGAAACACATTCAGCGAAGCCAAGCTCTTACTTGGACCTGACTTGGAGGTGGTCAGTCCATTGTTCTGGAATATCAGCAACTGATATTCTTAGTTTTTCTCAGTAAGAGCTTCTTGACAGCTACACATCCTTACAGACCCACAGTGCTGAATTGTCTCCTCACAGTGAGGGGGATAAACAGAACGCATGTGTTTATTCTGTCCAGTAAAGCATTTCAGAATCTTTTAAAAGCACATTGTTTAAAACTGCAGTTTCTCAATTAATCATGAAACTAATCAGTCAGTTACTCGTTAAAATCTTCAGTGGCAGCACTCTATGTTCTAGAAAAACTTTATTAAAAAGTTATTAAAAAGTTTGGCTGAGCATCTACACTTTCAGCCGTTCGTAAGCAGCAGGTCGTGCTCCCTGCGAATGCAGTATTAGTGATTAGAATCGGAGGCCAGTGTTTATCTAACTGTGCTCATTCTGCTGCTTGAGAGGCTACAATTATACACATTGTTCTACACCGGGGTGCTTTTTTTCATTCCTCCAGGTTCTTCATAAAGATGTCAGTGAAGTTCAGCCCACCTCTGCTTGTCCACGGCTATGTTCATTCTCTGTTTAGACACCCCTTCACTGCACTCTGAATGCCTGCTGTTCCTTTTTTTAGACTCCATTACGTGCTCAGGTCCATTACAATCACCCTCTGTTTGGACCAGCTCTTCTCACGCCTTTATCTTAGTCTCTCTCTATCTGAGAGAGATAGAGAGGGGGGAGGCTAAATAGAGAGAAGAACAGGCTGCTTTGTCTGGTCTCGTATTCTTTTTTTTTTTTTGTGTAAGCTATGTTAGGATCAATTCCTGTTTTCAAGTTTCTGTTCTTACTAACCTATATAGACCACCTAAACCATGAGTAGTAACTGTAGGGCCTGTAGTCCAGTTACCCTGATGTAGAACCAGTTTTCCCATAATGGAGCTTCATAGTGCCTTACTGTCTCTATATACATTTATGCATAAACTAGTCAATCTTATTCTGTGGAGCCGAGTAGGATTGGCTGCCTCTTTTGAATCTGGTTCTTCTCAGGGTTCCTCTTGATCTGGGGGAGCTTGTTTTTGCCACTGCCGTCTCTGGCTTGCTCAGTGGGGGTTGGACCCAGATTTTTCTGTAAAGCTGCTTTGTGACAACACCTGTTGTAAAAGATGCATATAAATAAATAAACATTCACTTTAACCTCAATCGACCAAAAAACCTTAAGACTTTTTTGTAAATACATCCTGAAAACATCCCTCAGCATCGGAGTCTTCATTAAGATTACACTGACTTGTCAGTCTGGTTAGGACCTACTGCGTGCATTAAATTAAACAAACCCTTTAACTGAACACTGTGGGTGTCAGTAGAGGGGTAAGAAGCCACTGTTCATTGAGAATCATTGAGATTTTGAGATGCTGTATCAATTCTTAAAAACACAGGGTGTGTGTATGTGTGTATATATATATATATATATATATATATATATATATATATATATATATATATATATATATATATATATATATATATATATATATATATATATATATATATACATACACACACCCTGTGTTTTTAAGAATTGATACAGCATCTTTTTATACTAGTAGTTTCCCTAAAATTAGGTTTTTAAAAATAGTACATCACCTTTCTTACACATTACAGTGTATCACAATATATTAAACCATAACCCAGAATCACAAGACATACCAGATTCTTGCCAATACATAAGTCTTAAGCCCTGTTTAAATAAGTGCTCTTGTGCTGAAATGGATGCTATGCTATGTTTACAGTTTATTTTGTTTCTGTGGATGAAGATGAACAGTTTATTAGTTGAAACTATGCTCAAATAACTAGTGTAGTAACTAGCTTGTTAGCCTCGTAGTTCCCAGGCTAAACTATAGAAGCAAAGTTTGGACACTAACTCTATCTTGGTTGATCATCTAGGTAAAATGGAAAATGTGTATATTAGATTTATTATGGAAGCACATTCTTCTGCAGACCACCAGAGCTGTTATTACTGAACCTTCATTACAGTTCAGTTCTACTCCTTTCACACACTTTCGTTCTCAACTGCTGAACTTTTTTGGGGAGAAACGGACTAGTCCAAGTCTTTTCATCTCTGTTTCTAGTTAGAGATTTGTGCACAAGGTCTGCGTTGTCATCTGTGCGCTCTTCATATCTGCTTTGCTCATTGTGTTCCTCACAGAACCTGTCGTAGGTACCTCTTTCTCATTAGCCGGCTACATGGTATGTGTCAGCCTGCGCTAGCCCCATCTGTCAGTCGTAGGGCTGTAATTTGGCAGCTGCGGATGACTAACACCCAAATTTATGCTCATCCTGACTGAAGCACCTGCAGCTCGCCCTCCAAAACGAGAGAGAGAGAGAGAGAGAGAGAGAACACACAAGTGCACAAGCTGAAGGCTTTTCCTTTCTAGGAATGGAAATTCCCGTGACCTCATCTTCTCTTTCAATGTGTGTGTTTGTCTGTTCTACAGGAGGTGAATGAGAGTGTCTGTGTGTATGTGCCACACCTTCCTCTGTTCACACCCTCTCAGTCATTGATAGGTCAGGGACTCTGACTCTGCGACTGTGACTTCATCCTCCACAGGCCTGACGTCTCTCACACCACTGCAGATGTGATTTAAGTCAAGCCTGTGGTTAGTTTAGACAGGCTCACTCCACCACTCCAGCTAATGATGTCAGTTCTGACGAATATTAAAATTGCTTGCGTCCAGTTTAGTGAAAATTTGGTAAAAAATCTAATTTACACATTAATCCCGTATTCAGTGGAGCTACAATGCAATGCAATGAACTATGAAGTATTAGAAGCTTATTCTCTTCAGGACACTTGCTTTGAGTTTTTCAGAGAAGTCCGCAGGGACATTTTTCCTGTCTGTGCTGATCCTCTGTCCATAAAACCTTCCTCCACATCACAGATGTCTGGTTTCAGTATTCTACTGGAAACGTTCCTATCTCCTTTCCTCAGTGGGGCTTCTTTACAGCTTCACATCCTTCCAGAACCATATTGTTGAGTTGTCTTCTCACAGTGGAAGAATGGAGAGAAACACCTGTGGACGTTTTCCGGTCTTTTTTATTTATTTATTTATTTATTTATTTATTTTAGTGTTTACAGATCTAAAGCAGGAGTGCAGCTTTACGTCCTAAAGATTTAAGAATATTTTTAGAATATTTAAAAATATTTAAGAATGTTTAAGCATTGTTTATCCGATGGTGACAGTTTTAGTGGTCTGCCAAGTCTTGCATGGATGTTGGGAGTCCCAGTTTTTCTGTATAATTTAATATGTTTCTAAGTCAAGAGACTTTTGGTTTTCTCTATTTCTTTACTTTCCTTCTTATTGTCTTATATCTAATCATCAGAAATATCTCCTGACAAATGTGCATCCTAGGCTAGATGCCTGTTTTAACTGGAAAGTGTGGACTAGGTCTCAATTCTGAACGCCCAGTTGATACCCCATGTGGTCGTCAAGAAAAGAGGACGCGTTTTATTATGATTTTAACGATTTTGAAAGTTACAGTTGGGCCTTGTTATGGAATGTCTTATGGCTTTTGTTATGGCTTTCCTCTTGTTTAAGCAGCTTATGATTTAATGATGAAAATCCTCCTCGGATTTTGTGTAAATATTCTGTCATAAATGTTCCATAAATTGTCTGAATGTTTATAGATGACTGTATTGACGCGTAGCGGCAGAAACTACATAATCTAGTTTAGAAGGGATTATGTAACAGCTGTGCATGGTTTGAGGGAAGTGTGCAGTATTTCAGGTATGCAGGTTAGTCAGTGCTAAATGCTCTGTGCTAGAGGCAGATGTATCTGTGGATGTTCTGAATGTGCTGCCTGGTTTCTTTGGTGAAGTCTAGATCTGTCTGGATCTGATCTAATATTCTGTGCGACCTCAGTGTTGTGATGAAGCTCTCTTGCCCCATGTTGTTGTGTTTCCTCTGTTGGTGGTAAATGATGTCACAGTGCAGCTCTTTCTCTCTCTCTCTCTCTCTCTCTCTCTCTCTCTCTCTCTCTCTCTCTCTCTCTCTCTCTCTCTCTCTCTCTCTCTCTCTCTCTCTCTCTCTCTCTCTCTCTCTCTCTCTCTCTCTCTCTCTCTCTCTCTCTGTCTCTCTCTCTCATTTTTCTCTCTGTCTCATATATTAAGGTTCGCCCAGCAGCATCACCGCCCTACAGCAGAAAACACTCGGCAGATGGTTGCCAGGAAACTAAGGAAACTGACATTTCAGAGCTTATCTTGACTGTCGTATGGAATCTGTCATAAGGCACTCTTGCTGCATTGCATAGTATGTAGGCTTAAAATGCTGCACCACCTGCGTAATTCCACCTTTATTGGCCATCACCTGTATACATCTAGCCCTGGCTGTCATGTACTGTGATGTCTAAAGCTATTTTATGGTGTCACATCTGTATGCCTTGATCAAGTTCTGAGTTGAGTTCTGTCCAGCAAATTCTTTATTCTTCCAAATGGCCATATTGGCTGTTATCCTCGTGTTCCTGTTGAGTTTGGTATCCAATAGTGCACAGTGCCGTGTAAAAATAAATAAATAAATAAATAAATAAATGTAAAGAATTGTTCACCGTGTCTGCTGTTATTAAATCTGTTGATGGTAATGCAGTGACTGTTCACAGCAGTGCAGCTCCTGATTTATTTATCTGGTGTAAGCTCCCCTTTGGCAAAGCAAAGCTTTATTTACATTATCCAAATACTAAAATTCAGTACTTTTGTGTTTTATGTACATCTATTGGTAAGCTGCTTTAAGGGTTCTTGGCATAACCTATTGTTTCCCAGTCTTGCATGTTTTACGTGCGTCCATTTAAGCTTAAGTAGTTTTTGTTAAATCACTTAGGAGTTGAGTCAGGCAATATAGGAGCAAGAAAAAAAGAGTCCAGGGACAGTTGAAGACCGGCGAATGGGCAAACACTTACATTTTGGCAAAAACATGCAGTTCATTATTAAAGGAAAAGGACTAGTTGTTGAAAGGTTGTAAAAGTGGAAAATATTTGCCATAGTTGAGAGCAGCTTAAAACTTTGCTGTTTGTGGCCAGTTTCTGTGACTCTACATTATGAACATGAAGGTTATTGTTATTGTTGTTAATATTGTGGCTTATCACAGCAGTAGAGCTACTGATTCTCTGATTCGCTCTCTGATCTATATATACTGATTCGGTTTATTCCTTCTTGTCTTACAGAGTTAACGTCACCTCAGGAGTGATGGCAGAGGACATCTGAACGTTTGCTTCATCGCCATGCGGCTTTAAATGCTTTAGGAAGAGCACGAAGAAGACATTGCTGACTTTCATCCTCTTTGCATTTCGTCCTGATGACAGCCCATGCTCTCCGGGGCTTCTTATTCTGACCACTCGGCAGGCATGCCCTTGTGCTGAGCTCTCCGTTCCCTGACATTGCCATGACCAGTCTGAAGCGTTCACAGACTGAGCGCTCCGTGGGGGGCTCTGTGCCCGCCTCAGATGAGTTCTACACCCGTCGCCTGCGCTTGCCCAATGGAGGGGCACCTCCCCCGCGCAGTGAGAGTACCCACCTGTCCGGATGCACACCTGGAGTGCCCAAGATGGGAGTCCGAGCAAGGGTTGCCGACTGGCCCCCGAGGAAAGATGGTGGAAGTGGCGGTGGAAGCGGTAGCGGTGGCGGCGGAGGTGGTAGTGGTGGCGGTGGAGGGAGTGGGAGCGGTAGTGGAGGTAGTGGAGGAAGTGGAGGGAGTAGTGGGAGTGGCGGAGGTGGAGGAGGGGGAGGAGGTGGAGGTGTGTGGCACATCACCGTGGAGACAGATTCACCAACCCCCCCACCGAGCACCCAGAGCAACCTTTCTGCCAAGCTGGGTCACCTGATCAGCCCTCAGGATTCCTCCATGCTGCGCAACATTCAGAACACTTTGAAGAACAAGATGCACAGCAAGGGCAAAGACAACCGCTTCCTGTCCCCTGATGGCTACCTGGGCTCGCCACGCAAGGGTATGCGCCGCATCCGACAGCGCAGCAACAGTGACATCACCATCAGTGAGCTGGATGGGGATGGCAACGAGGGCTGGTCCTTCTCGGGCTGGACCCCAATGCACCGGGAGTACGGCAGTACCTCATCCATCGACAAGCATGGGGTCTCTGGAGAGAGCTTCTTCGACATGCTCAAAGCCTACCAGACTGATGCACCTGACCAGCGCAGTCCCGCTCCAGAGAAACTGAGCGAACTACTAACTGTAGCTCACAAGCAGACAGCCCTCGACTTGCCAGACGGTCCTCTGGGACCCCCAAGAGGAAGTCCCGCAAGTCGCCTGAAGGAGAGAGAGAAACACCTCAAGAGGCGCTCCAAGTCTGAGACCGGGGGTGAGTCCATTTTTCGCAAGTTGCGAAGCGTTAAGGCTGAGGGAGACTCCTCTCGTGCCGGTTCCGACGCGGAAGATGGAAAGTCTGATGATGCGGGTCCTCCCCCCAAGCCTTGGGTCTGTCAGAAGGGGTTTGCCCACTTTGACGTCCAGAGCGTCCTCTTTGACTTGAATGAGGCTGTCCAGAGCCGGCAAAGTGTCGTCAAGAGGAAGAACACCACAACAGGAGCCTCGGCCGCCGCCGCAGCTTCAGCCTCCACCTCTTCCTCCCTCTCCTCCACCCAGAGTGGGGCCTACGGTTCCCCCTGCGGCAGCCAAGAGGAGCTCAACGTCAAAGACGGCCCCTCACTGGATTCAGGTGACGATAAAAGCAACGACCTGGTTCTCAGCTGCCCCTGCTTTCGTAACGAGATCGGCGGTGAAGGTGAGCGGAACATCAGCCCTTCGAAGCAAGGCAGTATCGGCAGTGGCTCCTCCAGCTCCTCAAGGGATGAGGATGGCTCCGCAGAGGTGGCTCCAAATACACATTTCAGCAATGCAGGGGTGGCAGTGCTGGAAGCTCCCAAGGATGGCAAGAGCATTCACCATGAGCGGGGAAAGAACAATATCGTGGAACATGTGGATCTGGGGTCCTATTACTACAGGAAGTACTTTTATTTGAGAGGTGAGTGTGACTTCTTGAAATATACTATTATTTGCAAGGTGGTCCACTCTCATTCTGTTGAGGAAACCATTTTTGGAATCTCGCTGAACCAGGTGTTTGGTGAGCGGTGACTAAAGTACTATGTATTTACAGAATTCTTTGTAGAGATTAGGGGTGGGCGATATGGCCCTACAATAATATCACGATATTTCATGGTATTTTTGCGATAACGATACTCTTGGCAATATGACAAAACATTGAATAAAAAAAAATCTAGAATACACTACTGTAACAAAATGAAAATTTTATTTTATTATTGTATATGATATGATATGATATGGCACACCCTGAGATATAATAATACAAGAGTTTTCATCAGACTTTAACAGAAGTCAATGATCCAGAATGTCATGATTCTAAATAATGCTCTCCAAATATCTCCATATATCCAGGACTGAAGTAAAATGAATGATACTGAACAGATAAAATCTGTCTCTAGTAGATATATAATAGGAAATGAGAAAAGTGTGCATTTTTCTTTTGCTAAAAACAGTAAAATGTAGTAGCCTGATGTGATAATTAGAGATGAGTGATATGACACGATATTTCAGGGTATAATATCGTTCACGATATTCAAAAATGTTGCCAATATTATTGTGTACGATATGATATGGCACAGCTGTAGTAGAGAAGTTTTTGAACTGTTTCTCTTTATATTACATCTGCGTATTGACGGCAAGTTATTAATCATTTATGGTGAAGGTACAGCGCAGAAAAGATCACTGTTGGTGCAAATTTCTTTGGTTTGACAAGTGCAGCTTTTGCTAATGTACTTGTAAGGAAACAGATGGGAAATTTAGGACTGTACAAAACTCAGTTATCTTTTTACTTGATTTACAGTCTTTTTCTTTTTTTTAAACCAAAATAAGCAAATAATGTATAGTTTAAAATAACATTACACCGTAGCATCAGTGATATTACGTTTTACATGTGGTACACATGTCCACTGTGTGTCTTGCCTTCTTTTTGTTTTTTGAAAGAACTCTACAGGAATATTGGTCCACACCTGCGGAGAGCAGTGGGTTATTTAAAGGTTGCCTGTTATGCTTTATTTTCAGTTTCCATTGTTTTGTTTTTGGGCCAGATTTACATGCTTAAGTTTTCACAAAGCTCATGCTGTACATATGTATTCATCCTGTGACTGAAATGCTCTTTTAGAGCTCCTGTGTCCTTAAACCCTGCCTCCTATGGAGCCCAGTATGCTCTTATTGGTCAGCTTGCCCACTCTGTTCTAATTGGTCAAGTGCCACAGTAGTTCCGAGTACTACAAATTCTGCCCCTACAAGTGGGCAATAGGTTTTTTTTTTTGTTGCCAATGTTGGGAACTGCGGATGGGGGGGGCAGGAAGCGATTTTCCACATGGGGAGCTCACTCACTCGCTCTCAGAATGCCTATAGTTTACACTGTTTACAGTCACTCAAAATCAGCTCAACTGAGAAGCCATTAGGAGCTCTTAGCGAGTACAAAACATTTCATATAAAGGAAAATTGCATGAAATTGACGGAAAAACAGCAGCAAAAACGTCTCATCTGCAGTCAGGACAAGACTGAAGGATCTACGTTTTCGAGTTTCTTGTAGCTGCTGTTTTAAATCTATTACCAGATCACAGTCGCATCAAGGTGGAACGGGAAAGCTGGTGAATAAACCAACTTCACTCTTGTAAGAAGCGAGTATTGTATTTTGTGCAGTTGATCTGTGGGTGTGATCTGGTGATGGATTTAAAACCTAATGTTCCTTTAAGTAGACTTTCATAACAGTAATGTCAGGAGGAGCTGTGAAGCTGAACGCTTGCAGATTGCTTTTCTATACTGTCCTGTGGAATTACTGGCAATAAACATTGTGGAGCTCCTTGATACCAAGGTCGACCCAACTGCTCACAAACAAGCAGAAGGACACATACAGGAGAAGGTAGTTCTTGTATCTGCTGCTATGATAGCAGCTAATCTTTCAGCTCAGTTCAGATTGCTCTTCAGAACATCAGGATCACATCTAACATATGATGTGATTTTGTACTATTTGTACTATAACTAGTGCAGTGTGAACTCCTCAGCTCCATCTCGTCCATTGGCACTGCCGTTCACGTACTGCCTCAATCTGGTCGGAATGACCAACCAATATGATGTCACCTTCTAGCAGAGAGAAGGGAATTCCATCCAGCCATTTCAGACAGCTGAGGAAGAGCTCTCGTGAGCAAGGGTGTCTTTCTCTGGCCTGTACTTCGAGACACTAAACTCAAACACATTCAGCATTGTTGAGGTCTGGACTCTGGGGTGGTCAGATCATTCTTAGTTCACTAGCAGCTTCTTTGATTTATGTGTCTCCTTTTTCTCAGTAATGGCTTCTTGGCAGCTACTCTTCCTTTAGACCTGTAGCAGGGAGCTATCCTCTCACAGTGTAAGGATGTACAAACACCTGTGGATCTTTTTTTCCAGCAAGGACAGGGTTTGATTCTTCTCTTCTCCCTTTGAAAGATTTAGGTTCTGTTTATCTGATTGCAAGGTCTGTTTATAATCATTTCCTGAGCTCCATTTTCAGAAACTGGTGTTTTCTTAGCTGGACTTTCCCTTCCTTGTTTACGTGGATGCCTAGTGTCTAAACAGATGCCTAATCTCTCTACAAGTGTTTCCTGAAGAATTAAGGACTTTTACTCGGAGGCTGGAAGTTAAATAAACGAAGGGTGGCCTTCGACTTACTGTTTCACAGCGCTGTAAGTCCCGTTCTCTTTTGAATAAGCGTTCTTAAGATGTTGGACTCGTTTGCTTTTATGACCGGCACTGTTATCTTTACCATCTTGGGCGTTTTGGACAGGCCCATTCAAAGCTCGCTAGCGCTGCTAAGTAAACAGTGTCTGTTATCACTGCAGGTCGTGCAGATGAAATGGCTGTTTCAGTTATGTAATCTTTTAACAGTCATGTGCTGAGAAACAGCAAGTCATTGTTTGGTTTAATACCAGTAAGCATTATAATAGAGGAGAGAAAAGGCGTGTCACATCAGATCAACAATAGAGATGTTAACAGTCAGTTGAAGCGGAGTCGCGGTGCAGTGTGTCGTTAAAACAAACATTCATGTCCCGGAGCAGTGCAGTTAGGAAGACTGTGTCCTATCATCTGGACAGGACCTGTAGATTCATGCCAGCCAGTTGTGCATTATTTATCATGTGCAGCAATGGCCAGGCTCTGTTCTAGTTCAGTGACATACTGGACCTGTCTCCTAACCGTAAAGGAGCAGAGTGGGATGGGAATGAGAAGATGCTGGCAAATAAGCTGAATGCCAGGATGTAAGTGCTGTACCATTTAAGGTGGAACGGGAAAATTCTAACAATATCTGGGACATATTAATCGCATCATAGTTTTAATACTGGTAGCAGAGGTACAATCCATCAAAACATCCCACCTGGAGCTACTCATAAATAAGTGCTTTGGTAGAACATTTGAACAAGGTTACTTCTTTCCACATCAAACTGGTGCTGTAGTGCTAATTAAATTTAAACTGCTTTAACTTTAATGTGAAGCAGAGTAATCACTGGGCTACTGTAGTAACATTGCAGTTCTACATGGAAGCTTCCTTGTAAGATGACTTGCTGCTGTGTAGATGTGAAGAGCTCATACTAAGCTATCAAAAAATGCAACAATTTGTAATTACAGGTAATTATACACTAATGAAAACATAGTTTAGTACAGGGGTGCCCAAATATTTTTTCAAAGGGGGCCAGATTAGACAATATTAAATTACTCAAGAGTCTCTCTTTCCAAAAATACTATTCATAAATTATATATAGCATTGTATTCCAAATATGAAAAAAACCCACAACAGTATAGAATAATTAATAATTATTTAATAATTAATTAAATTTTACCATAATTGCAGCAGCAGAAGATCAACAGAGTAAACAGTGTTACAACCTACTGTGAATTCTGTCTGAACAGAACAACAGTTCTGCATCAAGTATCTTCTGTGTTTCTCCTGTAGACAGTAAGTCTTATATTTCTTAAGTCACATAATCTATTATGCTATGGAGAACTCTTCTCTGATGGTGAGTTTCTCTGCAGTGACACTGACATGGTGCTGGTGTGTTGTCACTGCATAGCATTAGCATAGCCGCCTCATAACTCGCTGTGGTCACGCTCTCCTGTTCCCCACGTGCCCTGAAGAACAGTTGGTGCTGTGAGACCAGGTTTCTCTGCCCTCTCGTCCCCTGAGTATTTACTATATGTCCATACTTTGTTTCGTAGTCTTTTCATATTTAATTCCTTTATTACTGCAACAGTCTCTCGGTATAAGAGACACTCGCATTTGCAGCATCTCTTTATGAAAAATGTTTGGATGTCCATCTCTTGTGAAATGACCGTCACTACATGCCCAGTCTGAAAAATGATGGATCTTAAGTTTATTTAACTTTGATTGCTAACACAGTGGTGAAACGTACTATATATGTGTATACCGCTGCCACCATCAGGTTAAAGGAAAAATTGCAACAGGCCATCAATGATGTATTCTTACGAGTGATGACGCAGGCCAATACAAATCTGTCTTTGGACTTTAGACACCCCTGCTTTAGTACATTACATTCCATTTCTGCTAATAATACTCCTTTAAATGGATCCTGATCAGACATGGCCAATCCATTGTTGCTGTTTCTTAGACACAGTTGCTCTAAAACACAATATATATATATATATATATATCACATTCTTACTGTGTTTTTCGTTAATAGCATTGAACACCAGTTGAATCCCTGTGCAGGAGAATTTAATTACCTTTTACACCAGCGTCTGAAACAGCACACACATTTTAAACCTTTGTTATTTAATGTAGGCAAAAAAGGTGATTTCTTGGTGCTGGTGATGCCTTTGGTGATTCTAAGCTAACAAGGTGATCTGTTAAGAAGAATATGGTCAAATGTGTAAAAGTATCCATTATGGCTGGATAAAACCCTTCAAGGAGATTATGATGCAACCTGTAGAATTTATACTCCAAACAATAAGGGGGTGACACGTCACCAGAAAATGCATAGCCCTTAGCCTCAATCAGTTCTTACTAGTCCAGAAGAAACGTTCAGCCCTCACAAAGTGGTGCAGAGCAATACCAGTGTTAAGTCTGTTTCGCTTCTATTTGTATCACTTCTTTTGTTTGCTGCTGAATGTGGATTCTTGCAAAGTTGCTTTTACTTCCTTTCATTGACTGTCTGTCTTAAATTAATGAGCAGGATCTTTAACCTTTAATAATTGACTAGAGGTTACACCGTCAGGCCAGTGCTACTTCTTCATTGGCTCATGTTGAACTGAATGCAGACCTGATACTACAGCAGTGCTGCAGCTCACTTTAACCTCTTGATGTACAAATTTATTACATGGGTAGCTTTTAGCATGCTACCTTCAGTAGATATCTCTAACATTCTCTATAGATGTCTTTGGCATGCAGTCAAAATGGATATTTCCTCACATTCTGTTAATTGTGGAACGTTCTCAACTAAACTGCTTTGATACTCTATATGCTTTATATGATGTACTGCTATAGTTAAACTAAAAAAATATGGATTGGTTATTCCTTTCTACAGTGGCTTTCAAAGATGCAGTAATCAGATGTGCTTTATATGTAGTCCATCCTGGTATCTGTACAGCCAAGTTTGCTATTGTTTTTGGGACTGATTTTTATTGGCCTGTTTTGTTTTGTGTTTGTTAATGAATGCTCAAAGCTTGCATTGTGTGGATTAAGTGAACACACAAACCACACGAGTATCAGTATTTTAGTGCTTTAAATTAACCAAACTCACCACATAAATAACATTTCTTTGCTCTTTAACAGGCAGGAAAAATAAGTTGCCTATTTTAATAATCTCAGAAGAATTAAGCTGCTTGGCAGAATGAGTCCTGCGTAATTATTCGGTGACATTTAGGTACAGGTGTAGCAGCGGCATTAAACACAGCGAGTGCGCTTGCTCCTCCTGTTATTTATGTGATAAAGCAGCAACACTAATCAGCCGAGATAAAAAGCTAATACACTGGCCGACTGCTCGTTTGAATTGATCACCCCAAGTAATGGGTACGGAAATAAATCAACTCTGTAAGCACTACATACTTGTTTGCATTGGTGCTTTATATTGTGGTGGTGTTAATATGGAAGATAGTTAGATCTCTAAACTGAGGAGGAACCATTCTGCAAAATGCCCAAATTGGATATATCATGTATTTATTTATTTATTTTTTCTCAGTAGAGCGAACCAAAATACCTTTGAGCATATTTACAATACTATAAATATTAAAGACAGCTGACCTGTTTCTTACACAGTCTGTTTGCATCAGCACTGTTTACTGCTTTGTTTCCAGCAGAATGTGGGTTGCAGGTTAGCATATTTACTTAACTTGCTAACTGGGATGTCTCCTGGGTGTTTTGTTAATGATGAAATCTCTGGTAAATGGCTCAGTATATTCTTCATTTTAGAGTTAACTGACCACCTCAGAAGCCTCGTCCTTCTATTATAAGTGTCCACAATTGTTCATCTTTCTAACTATATTGATATTTGTGGCATATTATTCTCCTCTCTTTTCTATTATTATTATTATTATTATTATTATTATTATTTTCTGCTGGACCTTTACTGCACAATTGGTCCTGCAGTTTCTGAAATATTAACTCCGTTCCAACTGCAGGGTGTCCAGTATGATTGAGTGATTCAGGCTTGTTTACAGCTTCATGATTGGATGCAGAAGATTCCAGAAATTCCAGAAAACTACAGATTTTCTGGAATTTTTTTCCCATAGAAAATGAATAGGATGGAAATTTACACAGCGATTTAAGGGACTTTTGCTCGACCGACAGACACCGTTTTGCATACACTGACTCAGGGCAGACCACCCACCACGAGTGCAATGTTGGTTTGACCCTTGCTCGTCTGTTTGTCGTTTTTTTTTCATCCCTCTTTTTGGCCCTCATACAGCCCAATTCATTTTTGGACACACCCAAACCTCATGGTTTTGTTTAACCTACATGCACAAAACTGCATGTACTCACTCAGCACAGGTCCCCAAGCACTAATCCACAGACTAACCTGCACTCCTCTATATGTCATATATTCATCCCTCATTGCTCCCATAGAGTCCCATTCACTTTCAAGCCCACACAAACATAGACCTACATCCACAAAACCGCGTGTACTCACTCAGGACACATCCCAAACACACTGACCCGCTCTCCTTTACTTGTCCTTTACTTGTCGATGTGTTTTTGCTCTGATTATGTTTGATTCTGCATGTGTCTTGTTTGGTGCAGACATTCCATCCTTTTTCTTTAGCTCAGTCTGTTTTGACGGGTTTGATTGAACTGTGGTCTGTTAGAAAACACAGGTCCAGTTTTATTCCAAATGAACCCTCGTTCAGTTTGCCAGCAGTACATCAGCGCTGTACCGTCTGCATGATCTGCCTGTTTTATCATTTAGGCTCTATACAAATGCTCATATCCTTCTTGCAGCACAAGCTGCTGCTAATAATGGCAGTGCAATAAAATTATAGCGACGCAGTGCCTTTGTTTTTGCTTCATTGAAGCCGGGAACATGTTGCATCAGCAACTTAATTGGTTCTATTCAAACTGAAGAACTAATCATAAAGAAGCAGAAATCAAGTAAGGTAACACTCGGGTCCCTGCACATGTTCTGACCAATAAACAAACACTTGCGTGTAATTTGATTCACGTTGGCTGTTGCGGTATGAAATCGACCAAACCTAATAAAAGATACAATTTCACAAAAACCTATCTCTGGTTTGGACTAGGGGTATAAACAGCCTTGGTTCCCTAAACAGGGAAGCATGCGACTGAAACGCTACCCGCACATAAGACCATAGGAGTGTTCAACTCCCGTCCTGTAGGGGCGGTGTAACACATCTGCCACACCCAGGATTTGAAATATGAGTTGAACCTGGTGTGTTAAAACAGGAGAATTGCCAGCCTGTGCTGGACATGGACACTTCATGACCGGAGTGGACCCAGAGTTAAAATGATATGGAAAAAATATAACATCGTGAAACTTCATTAGCAGTCAGATAGCTTTTGATGCGTCATCACATCTGTGACACTTGATTAACTTTATTCAGTGAGCAGCTTTATTCAACCTTAATCTTCTGTCCCGCCGTAGTGCTGCCTCGCTATGTTTTTTGATGGAAAGGAACAAAAGTCAGGCGAGTAAATGTGCTTGCACATCATTCTAGGAGGTTACTAATATTTCAGTGTACACAGCAAAAAGGGGTCTGTACATTGTTGCACATCTGATCAGCAGCACTGTATTTTAACTATTCTCTCACTTCTTTTTTGTTTCATCACACGTTGTATATCTGCAGCCTAACTTCAATACTTTTTCACAATACATGATCTTCATCCTGATATTTGTGGGAGAGCACCCCCGCATTAAGCTTTAACTAAGATCACTAATCTGATACTCAGCATCTGTCGAGCTTCTACAATACAGTCAAAATACAGGCTTCTATCAGATCGTTCTTAGGGAACTTAATGTTTAGCTTTACACAAGCTGCTTAAAAATCTTGCTCTTAAGCTTTTTAATTTTTTTAATTTTTTTTTTTTTTTTTTAAAGTGAAATTTAAAGTGACCTAATGACCCAGGATGTCCTGCCATAGGGGTGAGCAGCGATAATGGGTAGAAATTTGCAAAGACTTTGACTGCTGGGACAATTTATTATAAATCATAGTAATACAACACATTGAGACTATCATTAAGAATTTATTATGGGTATTGATAGTGACATTTTACTTAATGATGTGCCAGAAGTGGTTTCTCATAAAATACCATGCGTTGGCACTGTGTTAGTATTATTGTGATATTGAAATACACCCTGTGACCTGTTTAAAATGCACTGATGAATCAGTAGTATGATGAAGTTGTTTTGGTTCTATTATGAGAATATATTGACTCATTAACAAGTACAGAAACACTTATTGGTCTGTAAGCTCACAGCACACAGCTCCATTAGATATAGGACTTAGATTCTTATTCGGTTTTATGAGTATTGCTATATATATATATATATATATATATATATATATATATATATATATATATATATATATATATATATCTCCCGCTTGTCGTGTCACTGTAGGCGTAGGAGGAGGAGCCAATACCAGCGTCATCAGGCAAAGCTGGGGTACACTATATTCAATTGAGTAATCGGATAAAAAGATTTTTGCTGTATTAAAGAACAATAGTAAACATACAAGATAAAATAAAACAGGTGTCTTAACATTTATTGTTTAAATTTCATATAGTAACGTTTTAAAGAAAACATTATTAATAATTACTGTTATTGGAATGTATTACCAAACCTATATCTCATACTGTGCTTTGCTGAAGTTTGTCTTACACTTGCACAAACAAACTAAACTGAATATTCTTGCTGTATTGAATTTGGTGCATTTTAGGCTTCACATTGCTACAAACACCACCTGATATTTAATTTACTGTGTTTTTTATTTATCACTGTGAGGGAAGAGGGTGTGTGAGCCTTCATCTCAACTCACCATCACACTGACTTACTTTCTTAACTAGTCATATAACCATAACTAACATACACGCTTTACTAGCCTTCATCTTAACTCACCATCACACTGACTTACTTTCTTAACTAGTCATTACATATAACCATAACTACCATACACGCTTTACTAGCCTTCATCTCAACTCACCATCACACTGACTTACTTTCTTAACTAGTCATTACATATAACCACAACTAACATACACGCTTTACTAGCCTTCATCTCAACTCACCATCACACTGACTTACTTTCTTAACTAGTCATTACATCTAACCATAACTAACATAGACTTTACTAGCCTTCATCTCAACTCGCCATCACACTGACTTACTTTCTTAACTAGTCATTACATATAACCATAACTACCATACACGCTTTACTAGCCTTCATCTCAACTCACCATCACACTGACTTACTTTCTTAACTAGTCATTACATATAACCATAACTAACATAGACTTTACTAGCCTTCATCTCAACTCGCCATCACACTGACTTACTTTCTTAACTAGTCATTACATATAACCATAACTACCATACACGCTTTACTAGCCTTCATCTCAACTCACCATCACACTGACTTACTTTCTTAACTAGCCATTACATATAACCATAACTAACATACACGCTTTACTAGCCTTCATCTCAACTCACCATCACACTGATTTACTTTCTTAACTAGCCATTACATATAACCATAACTAACATACACGCTTTACTAGCCTTCATCTCAACTCACCATCACACTGACTTACTTTCTTAACTAGCCATTACATATAACCATAACTAACATACACGCTTTACTAGCCTTCATCTCAACTCACCATCACACTGACTTACTTTCTTAACTAGTCATTACATATAACCACAACTAACATACACGCTTTACTAGCCTTCATCTCAACTCACCATCACACTGACTTACTTTCTTAACTAGTCATTACATATAACCACAACTAACATACACGCTTTACTAGCCTTCATCTCAACTCACCATCACACTGACTTACTTTCTTAACTAGCCATTACATATAACCATAACTAACATACACGCTTTACTAGCCTTCATCTCAACTCACCATCACACTGACTTACTTTCTTAACTAGCCATTACATATAACCATAACTAACATACACGCTTTACTAGCCTTCATCTCAACTCACCATCACACTGACTTACTTTCTTAACTAGTCATTACATATAACCATAACTAACATACACGCTTTACTAGCCTTCATCTCAACTCACCATCACACTGACTTACTTTCTTAACTAGTCATTACATATAACCATAACTAACATACACGCTTTACTAGCCTTCATCTTAACTCGCCATCACACTGATTTAAGCTAAATGTTATCGTTAATATTTTATGATATATCATAAGATTGCGATGTGTTGGTGAGGTATGATTATTCAGAATGAGATTGACTCAAAGTGAAGTCACAATCATGTCATTTATATCTATTGAATTGATTTTAAGACTCATTAGGAGGTGATGATGATATGTGCTCCTGTGTTTTAAATACGGCTGTCTGCTGTACTTGTTTTGTTCACGTAGAGCACTGGAACTACTTGGGGGTGGATGAGACACTGGGGCCAGTCGCTGTGAGTCTTCGGCGAGAGAAGCTGGAGGATCACAAGGACCATGGTCCGCAGTACAATTACAGAGTCATCTTCAGAACCAGCGAGGTGAGGGCTCGTACGACTGCATTTCTTCTGTCCCCGTCCTTTCCAGGCTCCGAATGCAAATTGGTAGCATCCTTAGTCTGCGTGCTGCTTTTCAACAGCCAGCAGTGGGTGAGATCCAGGTCTGACGCCCACCACCGTCTTATATAACATGCTCAGAGGCACAGTTAACCAGTTGCCAGTGCTTAGCACAGATCACGCTGTGCCCTAACAGGCCCATCACCGCACTGCCCCTTAATCACATGGAGCTTTTGACAGCTGCTCTAGATGGACTGATGGAGTCCTTGTAATCAAAAAAAGGAAGACCTCGGTCTATGCTCTCATTTTATACAAGCTACTTGTGATTCAGATACACTCTGAAGGGATTTAATAGCGCTGCTCCTGGTGTGATGCATGGCCCTGTGCGTTGTCCTTTACTGTGCTAATTCCAGACATGTAGGTGGGCTGGATGGGGGCGGATTTAGCTTTTTATAGAAACTTCTGTCCATCAATTTAGTCCTTATATGAGCAGCATTCTTTTAAACAACAGGATTGAATCCTTTGCAGTCTGTTACATAAAAAGGAAGGCAAGCCAAATACTAAAACCTAGCTTAATCTTTTTGCGACTCTATCTTCTTTTTTGATTTCAGTCTGATTATTACTGAAAGTATTTGTCGTTTATTATCTAACCCAATCTCTCTGGCTGCTGTCTTTTAATCTCGCCATCTGTAGTTGACAACTCTGCGAGGCTCCATAATGGAAGATGCCGTACCCTCCACTTCAAAGCACGGTTTGGCTCGAGGCCTGCCTCTAAAGGAAGTGCTGGAATACCTTGTGCCTGAGCTGAATGCTCACTGCCTTCGGCTTGCCCTCAACACGCCCAAAGTCACGGAACAGCTGATGAAGCTGGACGAGCAAGGGGTACCCAACACACATTTTCAGTTACATCTTCATCCCAGACCACATGAGCCTCGGTTCCGATTCCTAACGCATGTTGATGTTCTTATCGGTAACTCGGCTTTATCTCCTCTGGCCCACAGCTCAGTTTCCAGCTGAAGGTGGGGGTGATGTACTGTCTGGCTGGCCAGAGCAGTGAGGAGGAGATGTACAATAACGAGGCGGCCGGTCCGGCGCTGGAAGAGTTTCTGCAGCTGCTGGGAGAACGCGTGCGCCTCAAGGGCTTCTCCAAGTACCGTGCCCAGCTGGACACCAAGAGTGAGTCTGATGTAGTGAAGTGGCTAATAGATTAAAAATCTAACTCCCAGCCCGCTTTTTGATTTCCTCTTGTGTTTATTTAGTCTTAGTGCTTATTGCTGGAGTGTACAGTTCTTTCATAACCTGTTCTCTACATTTATATCATAGCTGCAGCTACAAACTTTGGAAATTCAACATGTCTTGGGGCGATGAAATTTTTGTGACTTTAAGTGGGGTCTTTTCACCGCTGCTGTAATGTTGACCAGTAGTGGGCTCTTGTTCTCACAAGGATCTTCTCTCTGCCTTCTCTTTGGCTCTGTGTTGCCTAGTTTCTCACTGCAGGGTCCCCACTCTCACAGTAAGCCGCTGCTGGCTGTTCAGCACCAAGCTTGGACCAATTTACATGCACACGGTGCCTCGTCCTGATTATAAGATCATGTTTCTGTGAAGCGAAGGATCTTGAAGATCCCAAGAATAAACTTTTCAGTCTAGTTCATCCTCGTTGTTAACATGCTTGATAGCACCATTATAAGAGAACAACAAAATGTATAAAAGTTGAGATCCATGAGACGTTGCTTGAGTCCTTCGTTTAGTGCCTGGAAAACCTGCTGTTTGGACTTTTCACATGTAGTCAGGCCTGATTAGACTTTAATGAAAGTAATAAAATACTTCAGTTTGAGCGTAGTTTGGTTCTGAACAGGTAATAGTATGCGTTCGTTAGGCTAGTGGTTTAGAGTGGAAACAGAGTTTCAGACTGAATGTTTGTTTCAGTTCATGTCTAATGTGTTTCAAAATAGTTTTATATCTAGTGTGGAGAACATTTGGAGTGTTCTTGGAGAAGTTCTTGCTCTCTCCTGCTCCTTACTATTAGTGTCTTGTCTCATGTCCCTAAAACTGTGAAATAGTTTCATGCGACGGCCTTTTGTTTTCTTTTTTTGTAGAATTTGAACATTGAGTTATTTTTCTGATTTGATGGTTGAAATTTGGGTGCATCTGTTATAATATGGATATTACAGTAAAAAAAACTGTGTTTATTAGTTTTATTAAAAACCCAAGTTACCCAGGTAACATGAATTTATTGCATGCATGCCATGCTCGTTTGGTCGATTTAAGTGATTATATTTTCAGCTGTAGTTTGATGGCCTTAAACATCTGCAAGTTGGCTTACAGAAGGTATTTAACTAGAAGTCAGTACGGTCCAATTAGAGAAAATTTCCTCACGCTATGGTCCAGACAGTTATAATTTCTAACTTTATCATTCAGTTCCATAGCCTGTATACTGAAGTAGCCTAGTATCAGCATTTTATACCAACAACTGAAAGACAAACACATTACAATTACCATTCAGTATATTTCAGCTATATTTATTGTTTTAAATGCTGAACTGAATGAATTATTTATAAAGCTTCAACTAAATGTTTTTTACTCACTTCAATTAAAAACTAGGGCTACATTAAAAATACTTTTGAAAAAAAGTGCATCATATTTGTTTATTTATAGAAAAACAAAATAAAATGTCCCTCTTCTTGTTAACTCAACTTCACATCTGTGGGCCAAATAAACATATGTCTCGGTCCATTCCTGCTTAAAACTGTTGGTTTTTGCCGTCTATTTTTTTTCTTTTTAGTGCTTGTTATTCTTTCTCTGACCTGTCCGACTGCTGCTTCTCGCTTCCTACCTCCCTGTGTGCATGCCGCCTCCTAAACCTGCACAGATCTGATTGGCTGAATGCCTGAGTGCTGCAAAGCCCATACACCGTAAAGACAAGAAACGTTCAGAGAAGTCCAAATTAAATTGTTCTTAATAGTTTATCGCTTTGGGTCCGCATTGGACAACGTCTGGGTCTGGACCCGGGCCACGTCCCGCCTGTTAGTCACCTCTGGCCTACAGAATGATAATGTCTAATACTTGATCATTTATAGGCCCACTGATAGACCCGCATCTATTTATTTATTTATTTATTATTATTATTATTTTTATAATTATGTTAAACGTAAGATACATATCAACTGCTTGTTTCCACTGTAGTTAGTCAAAAACATAAATACTTAGTTTTTATCTTTCAGGATGCCTTATTAAAAGATGTTTTTGTATAAGTATTTCACTGCAGAGCCAAAGTGACCAGAGCTGTTTCAGTCTCAGGCAGATGGTACATTACCACTGTTCTAGGGAGGTGTATCAGTTATTAGTTATTGAGTGGTGATCCTATTTGTAACTCGAGATGTTTCTGTTGCAGCGGACTCAACCGGCACACATTCCTTGTACACCACTTACAAAGACTATGAAATAATGTTCCACGTCTCCACTATGTTGCCCTACACGCCCAACAACAAGCAGCAGGTAACTAGCTCTCATGTTAAACAGATGCTCTTTTTCTCTGCAGTTGTTATGTCTGAACTCATTAATGCTTTGTTGTTTCGTTCCCTGCAGTTGCTAAGGAAGCGGCACATTGGAAACGACATTGTCACCATCGTGTTCCAAGAACCGGGAGCAAAGGCCTTCAGCCCCAAGAACATCCGCTCTCACTTCCAGCACGTCTTCGTGGTGGTGCAGGCGCACAGCCCCTGCTCTGACAACACGTGCTACAGGTGAGCCTCACTGTGGAGGGCAGGGTGCTTCTCCGTAGTGCTGGTCTAAAGTCTCTTAAGAGACTTTTTATAGAGCACTTCGTTGAGCTCTGTTGAAAATCCCTAAAAGTTCCCGATAGAAGTTCCGTCACTGGGACCTGTGAGCCCTGTCTGAAGTCATGGTGTATGTTTTACACAATTTGTGGTCAGTCTACTTTCAGCTTTTTCCTCCATGTGTGTCTCCTGTTGGTTTCCATGGCTGAGCTTTCAGCTCTGATCTGACTGTATATTTCCCTGGAGAGCTCCACTCTAAACCACTTCAAATAAGCCAGCCTTGCTTAATTTCACTCACTGCCTCTGTGGACTGTTTATTGGTAAGGTTTGTTGATTTTCTACTCTGTGCACTGTTAAAAGGTGCATTGACACGAGACAAATTGGGGAAATCGTTGCTTGTTTGTTACCTTCTCACTAGATTTAGAAGTTGACCGCAGATCTACTGTTAGATTCTGGTTTATGTATTTATTTTTTTGAGTAACTAGAGAAACCAGACATATACAGTCTCTCATTCTAATTGCTTCTGCTGGCTCTGTTTTGTTTATATATATATATATATATATATATATAAACAAAACAATATATATATATCACACACACATTACCGCTCCAAAGTTTAGGATCACCTTTAGAATTTTTTTCCATGCAATTCATGCAATTTCCATGCAATTTACGCAATTAAAGTGTATTAGATGATTTTTAAAGAATAAAAATGTTTGTATTAAAGCCTATTTTTGTATAGAGGCTTATTTTGCATATAGTCCTATTATCAGCAATTCTCAGTCCTCTGTCTAAATCTCCTGGTACGGCCGACAATCCAAGTTAAGGATGTTATTGGACTAATTGGTTGTTTGGACACTCTTGCTCAATTGTGATGCACAGCTGAAAATCATTCTACTAATAAGTGAGTATAAAAGGGAGAACAACATTCTAGGTTAGTTTAGTATCTGAAGATCAGCAGTTAATGGCTTGCTGACCGACTCAAAATGACCAGAAAGAAACAACTTTCTTTAGAGACCCTTCAGTCCATTGTTGTGTTAAGAAAGGAAGATACTCCATTAATAACAAGAACATTTCACTGTGATCCCAAACTTTTGAGCGGTAGTGTGTGTGTATATATATATGTATGTATATGTGTATATATATAGAGCCATCTAAACATGTGTTCTTACTTAGCTAATAAATAACAAAACTTCATTTTTGTTGACATATATAGCAAAAACTGATTGCAATGTTGATGAAAGCAGCGATGAGTATTACACAGGAATAAGAATAATGAAGTGTTAACTGACAGATGAAGAATTCTTTGACCAATGCTAGCACTTGCAAAAACCATTTATTGCATTTCCAACAAATACCAGTACAATATCAGCCAAATCAGAACTAGAATCAAATCTAGAATGTGTTCATTGATTGATATTTTGATTTTAGGCTTGCTGATTAGCAGTTAACTATCTGTCAGTGTAAAAGAGTTTGTTCATAAAGACTTGCCTGATTAAATTACAGACTAAAAAAAGGTAAGCATTGCTATAGATTTCAGACAGGTATTGGTCAAAGGAGTTTTAGTTCCTTTGCAGTTCGTTGTTTTTATTAATTTAATTATTAATTTATTTATTTATTTATTGCACTTTGCATGAATTTTCTACCCTTATCATTTTTTTGGTCCAGTTTCTCGGCTTAGTTATAGCGTCTGTCTGTAATGACCGTCGTTGCCAAATCCCAGGAAATTCGTACTCTTCTCTGAGAAATGTGAAACTGGCCACTGGATCCTTTTTCCAGATCTCAGGAGGAGAGCAGCAGGTTGCACTTGAAGAGCACTGACTGTCCACGTTTTGTCCAGAAACACCCACAAGTGGCCAGCACCACTGTGGACAGACAGGGAAAAAGGAAGTTAGTCCTGGCCGTTTGTGCTTTTTATTGGTCTCTCTGCAGTGGATGGCTGTGACATCACCAGTATTTGAACCTCGCACGCAACCCCCTCAGCCACCTGGGAGCCCTCTCCGCCCTTTCCCCTCTTTCCTCTTTCTTTCTCTGTCTGTTTCGCCTCGGTGGCTCTTGTGGGGGCTTTAATTGCTGATGCGCCTCATTGTGCGCTGTGTTAATTGTTCCCAGCAGGCTGCCTCATTGGTTAACAGAACGTGCAGAGATGACGTCGGGAAGTTACAGAAGCTCTCGAGAACGGAGCCCCAAGTGAGAGAGACGCAACAAACCGCCGAGCTGCTCGGCCACTCTTGCCAGTTGCACCCACCCCAACAGAGTTCATTGTGGCCAAGCATGGCATAGAGTTCAGCATGATTGCTCCTCCTTTCCCCGCACCCCCTCCTAGTGTACCCCGTCAGATCTGGGGGCTGAATCCCTCCCGTCCATTTTGTTTCGGGGTTAGTCTTCTCCTCTTTGGAAATCACGTTTGAAAGCCGCAGCATTAATCTGCTCCAGCAGGTACGTTGGCGCTTGTCATTAGTCGCTGTGCTGTAGCGTTTTCCTCAAGTGACTCGGGAGGTGTTTATGGAGGCTGTTACTGTTTTATGTGCACACCTGCTGTTTTAAAGACCCTACCTGTTCCTTAAACTGTGACTTTGAACTGCGGTGCTTAATCTGCTCTAGTCAAACTTTAATCAAATCCACACGCAAGGTGTGTTGTGAAGAACCGAAGAACCGTGTGGTAAAGGGTAGAGGAGGTGGAGGCTGTCATTGATGAGTAGTTCTGTTAAGTCTATCAAAGACTGTTTACATACCTCGCGAGCTAGACGGAGCTTGTTGCGGACGCAAAAACTCGCGTTTGCTATTTCTGCACCTGCGTGTTTCCAAGCTGTCCTCTGTGTGGGCTGTGTTCACTGCAGACCCCGGACGCTAAAGCATCCCACACGCTGTGTATTTATACTCCAGATATGTAATCCAGTGTGCCTCTCTACTTAAGCCATAGGGGTCAGGCCAGAACAATAAAGCAGCCCCCTTCGCCGTGAGTCAGTGCCCTTTCGGTCGCCCCACACAACTCAGGAGTGCATTTTATTTGGGTGGAATGTGCGCCGTGTTTTTCCTGACCTTCAGAAAGTAAGTGGCGCCTGTTTGGTTTGGTCGTTGTATACCACCGACCGCGTTCCAGCCATTGTGCGGTTTCGAGAACGCTTGGTGTTCGTTGAAAAGAGAATGGGAGAGGAATGCTTGGCTTTTGTGTCGCCATCTCTCCAGGCGTGAGCAGGTGTGAGCGAGATGCACGGAGGTAGGCGTAATTAGTCTTCTGTTTTAGCTGGTGTTCATTTCTGGTATTCTTGTAGCTCAATTGTTACTAAATGAGATTCAGTCGCTCGATGTCTTGCATCGCAGCCGGGTCACCTCTGTGGTCAGTGGGCTAAATTAGTTGATGAATTAATGATGCAGTAAACCATGAAAGACCATGTGGAGCAGTACATTTTTAAATAAGTCTTAAGTTTGTTACTTCTAATAGTCAGTAGGGGTGTGTATTGGCAAGAACCTGGCGATACAATACGTATCGTGATACAGCGGTCACGATTCAGTATATCACGATATATTGTGATACTGCAAACAAAGTGATATACAGTGATTTTTCAAATCCTACTATTAACACACACCACTATATGAACAGGTTTGCCAAAGCACTGCGCCCTTGTGCTGTTTGTTAATGTTGGAGTGGAGCTGAAAATGGATTACAACACTGCCTTCTAGTGGTCAGAGGTTTAAACACAACACACAATGATTCACTGTCTGTTAGGAATCTGTGTTTTTGAGAATCGATACAGTATCACTAAACTTAATATCCCAATATAAGATATTTTCGATTTTCGAACACCCCTAATAGTCAGAGATGAAAAGGCAGCACAATGAAATGCACTAGTGAAATAATCGACCACTGATATTAATACTCACAATAATAAACAATTCTGTCAGTCATTGTACTTTTTAATAGTGGGCTATAGTTGCTAAGCAGTGCAACAGTCAAGATTTGTTTCATGGACAGTATGGTGGCTTTTATTAAGAGGGATTCAAAAGTTTTTCCCTGCATATTTAAACAGTTCTGATGTAAGCCAAGTCATCCAGAGGGTTGTGGGCATGTAAAATGTAAAGAATATTGTATAGAAAGTTGCCAATTGTTTTCTTTAACCAAGGGAGGAAGTAACCAGAGGGCCCAAATATAGTATAGCATGTCGCTGTCCTAAGAAAAACATCATCCCTTGAACACGACAGCTGTCATTTACATTGTGTGGACAGTTCTTAATGAATGGACCAATGAAAATGCTCCAAAATAGCTTGGAGAAAAGTCAGGTTCCATTACTTGCATTGGAAGTAAAGCCTGTTTTGGGCCTCTCCTGTAAAACTGCCATTTTCAAGATACTAGTTTTTCTTTGGACGGCGATGATATGTAACACCCATATGGGTAATATTGTAGTACATTGAAATACATATCCATTCATATCCATCTGTCTGTCCCTCTATCGTGTCTTGTCCTACCTTACTGCCATAAAATAATGTCTCAGACATCAGGCAGGGAATTCATAACCATTTCATGTGATAGCTTTCCGGGAGAGAGCTTTCAGGGGCATTAAAGCACCAGTGTTTTTTGCTAAAAATGAAATAAGTAGCATGAGAATGAGGGGAAAAGGAACACATTAAAATATGGTGAGTGTGCGCAGCTGCGAGTGGCCCTGGAAAGCCTGAAATGATCATAAAAAACTCTACAGGGGTGGATTTGGCTGGGTTTTTTTGTTCTGCAGCATATGTATTAATGTCACAGGCACAGACTCAAAAAGAAGACGGACTCCGACGTTTAGGTCTCAAATACAAGGTCAGCATTATACCGATGAGGTTATGATGCTATTAGCAGACAATTTACTCACGTCCTCAAAAGACATGTCCTTCCCAGGTTTTGAAGTTTTGTGATGTCCTCAAATACATTCTGAAACCCTGCAAAGGTCAAAAACAGCTCAACAGCATTACATAATGTTCTTCTGCATGTTGCAGTTACATATTTCCACCAGAGAGGTCTCCAAACCCCTAAATCCTACATAGTGTTGCTGTAAGTGCTGCAGATTTCTGCTTCCCATCATCAGTACTGTGAACAGTTGTGAATTGGCAAGTTACTCTTAAATGGTTTCTCTTCTTTCTCAACTTTTCTTTCTCAGCAAACGATTCTAAATTACTTTGTTTGCGTCTTAAAGGGGACCTATTGCCTTTCTTTTAGAGTGTCTTGTAACGTTTCTTGAAAATGGTCTGCAAAGATATAAAGCCTAAAGTAGACCCCAGCAGAAGAAACTGTTATCAGCTTCCTGAAACGCCTCCAGTTCCAGCCCTTTTCTGTATTACAAGGTGGCGTCATCCTGCAACAGTGTTTGACCTGACTTCTACCTGGCTTCCAGGATTAAGCTCAAACTGAAACAGCAGAACTGAGGCCACTGTAAAAACAGCCCCAGCAGTGTGGTAGCATAACATGTAGCCATTGAAAATGAGCATAATACATCTTCTTTTTATCAGTTTATCTGTGCCAGAACTTGGAAAAATCATTGCCTCTTCTCTTTTATTGAGGTGAGCAGTCATATATTGCCTGCTATCCAAAGTAGAACATGTATCTTCATTTTGTTGATTTTTATTTTTACTATATCATTTGAACACGATAGCTATCTTTCTATATTGTGTGGCAATTTCATGATGAATGGACCAACAGAAATGCTTCCAAACAACTTGTGGGGGGGGGAGATCTGGTTTCATTAACTTCCATTGAAAGTAAAGACTGTTTTGTCCTCTCCTGCTGATGATATGTATGTATTATGTGTTTTAGAATGTTGCTCATAATATAAGTTGAACAAGGATCCGCGTATCATTCCACAGCCATAAACTAGAACATTCCAGACTACTGGGCTTTAGATGTGCCTCTCAGAATATATATATATGAATATATTCATATATTCATATATATTCTGAGAGGCACATCTAAAGCCCAGTAGTCTGGAATGTTCTAGTTATTTTTCTGATATATATCTCAGAAAGGTTCAGTCTCACTCAGTCTTAGTCAGTTACATCACTGTAATCATACTGAACAAACCGTGAGATACAGCTTTAAGCTCTACAAGCAATTGTTTTTCTTTGAGGTCTTTTACTTCACACATACATCTGATGAAGAATTGTAGTGCATTCCTTCTTCTGTATCTGTCCTGTTTCCAATCGGTCCTTCACCTTCTTTTCCCCCTCTTTTCCTGCCTCTGTCATTGTAAGAGCGAAGAGAGCCAGTCTTCAGCAGGCCTCATTACGGCTCAGCCTGGCCAACCACTCATGAGTTCCATGCATTCCAGACAGAACAGGAAGCTTTAGATGTCCATTCCAGAGGCTTAATGAAAGGAAAAGGAGGGGGGGGGAGAGGTGCAGGAGTGAGATAGAGATAGAGAGAGGGAGAAGGAGTGGGAGGATTTTCAGAAATGGAATACCGAATATGAAAAATCAGTTCTGCAGAGTCCTCTCCAAGTTAACTCCCACAAAATGTCCCTTGTGCAACAAGTGCTGTTAAAGAACAATAGCTTATTTATAAGTAGAAGGTTGAGGAATCTTCTGGTGTATATCAATTTAAAGGGGATTTTTGACACCGTGTCTTTTAAATTCTAATAAGGAAAGCAGTAGCTGAGGGTTTATTTATATCTCCATCCATATTGAAGACCATGGAGACTCCACAGAGTTGGAACTCCACTCTTTTTTTTCTCCTGTATGGAAAAAGTTCTGCTCATCCATAAACATGAAGTGCTTCAGCATCGGTTGGTGAAGGTTCAACAATTACCCTGTGCAGGCAGCATGCGATTTGTATTTGTTGAGTATATCCTTGTTTAAAATTCTCCTCTCTCCTGTCTCTCTTTCTTCAAACTTTTGTTTTCCCTCAGTGTGGCCGTGGCTCGTTCCCGAGATGTCCCTGCCTTCGGACCACCCATTCCGGAAGGCGTGAAGTTTCCCAAATCCACCGTCTTTCGGGACTTCCTTCTGGCCAAGGTCATCAATGCGGAGAACGCCGCTCACAAATCAGACAAGTTCCGTGCCATGGCCACACGCACTCGGCAGGAGTACCTGAGAGATCTGGCTGAGCGCCATGTCACCAGCACCCCCATCGACCCCTCTGGCAAGTTCCCCTTCATTTCACTGGCACACAAGCGGAAGGAGAAGAGCCGGCCGTACCCTGGGGCTGAGCTACGCTCTCCGGGGGCCATCACCTGGCCTGTTTACGCGGAGGACCATGGAGCGGGAGGAGAGCTGGAGGCTCTGCTGGCTATCTCCAATGACTTCCTAATTCTGGTGGATCCTGAGGCCAAGGCCGTAGTGTTCAACTGTGCTGTGCGGGACGTCATCGGCTGGACACTGGGTAGTCCCGCCTCCATGAAGATTTTCTATGAGCGTGGAGAGAACATCTCGCTTCGCTCCATCAACAACAACACGGAAGACTTCCGAGAGGTCGTCAAACGCCTGGAGGTGAGAGGACTTCAGAGCAGTCCGGATTGTTTTGAGTTTGGAATCTATATTCCAATCTATATGCCTTGAATTTCCCTCTGGGATCAATAAAGCATCCATCCATCCATCCATCCATCCATCCATCCATCCATCCATCCATCCATCCATCCATCCATCCATCCATCCATCCATCCATCCATCCATCCATCCATCCATCCATCCATCCATCCATCCATCCATCCATCCATCCATCCATCCATCCATCCATCCATCCATCCATCCATCCAGCCATCCATCCATCCATCCATCCAGCCATCCATCCAGCCATCCATCCATCCATCCATCCCTCCCTCCCCTGACAACTGAATTCACAGTTCCAGCAGAAATAATCCATCCATCCGTTTACATATAACCACCTATTCAGTCGATAGGATTGGGCTTTTTTTTTTTTTTTTTTAGCTCCACCATTTTACCAAAATGGTAACCAGCTTTTTGAATGAGGCACAACACAGGGCAGCCAATAAGAATGGTGATTATTTAAATACACCGATCAGCCATAACATTAAAATCTCTTTGTATCTATATTATTGACTGTTTTATCAGCTCCAGTTCCCACGTGGGAGCACTTTGTAGTTCTACAATTACAGACTGTAGTTCATCTGTTTCTGTGAGCCCTCTTTTACCCTGTTCTGCAATGGTCAGGACCCCCACAGAGCAGGTAATTTGAGCGGTGAATCATTCTCAGAGCTGCAGTGACACTGACGTGGTGGTAGCTTGTTAGTGTGCATTGCGCTGACTAGAGTGGATTAGACACAGCAGTGCTGCTGGAGTATTTAAACACCTCAGTGTCGCTGCTGGCCTGAGAATCGTCCACCAATTAAGACTATTCAGCCAAAAGCATCCTGTGGGCAGCGACCTGTGACCACTGATGAAGGACTAGAGAACACAAATAGTGCAGCAACAGGTGAGCTGTCGTCTCTGGCTTTACATCTACAAGAGTGGACAGTAAGTGTTTAAAAACTCCAGCTGTGTCTGATCCACTCGTACCACCACAACACAATAACACCACAGTTTGTTTTGTTTTTTTGCTCAGTAAACATGTTTTTAACCAAAATAAAATTTTCCAGTATCAGTTTATCTATATAACATTTTATTTGTATGTAAAAACATACAAATGCTGTAATTGGCTGACACACTGCTGCGTGGCACTAAGCTCTGAATACCTATAATCTGAATAGGTATATGAATGTATGTTTGTTTTTGTGTATTCTAAACAAGCTGCTGTTGTAGATTCATTTCTGTAGATGGAGTGAGATGCAAATAGTATATTTTCCTTAATATGGGCCCATTATTAAAGAAAACATACACATATTACATCTGGGACTCCCAAACTTTGGATAGCTAGGCAGCGTATGTGCTGTTTTGAGTTTTTGAATCGATAGGCATCTGGACAAGTGGGCGGTGTGTTAAAATCCAGCCCTGGTGTGCCACGACACCAATCTCTTGAATGCTTTGCCTCTGCTGTTGCACACCTGATACAACTCATCATCTGTTTCAGAACTGAACTAGGTGTGTTGATTGGGGACAGCTTAATACACGACAGTAGTCCAGCCCTGGAGCGTGCAGCGTTTGTGGTTCAAAAGAGCTGCACGCCGGTATCCCCCCCCCCACTCCTCCATGAGAGCTATGAATCAGCTACCCTTTTCCTCAGACCTTACGTTGAGTTATTGTATTCTGTGGAGAGTCGTTCGTGTTAACAGTAACAAGGACTTGGCCTATAACAGAGGCTCGAAGCTCACCCAGAACTGTGCGGAGGCTGGAATGTACTTTTGTTTGGCCACCTGCCCATGATGTCACTCTCCAAGTGCAGGAGCTGTTACCATGGTAACTACTCGGCAAAGTGAATGTTCGCGGTCTCCGTTGCAGCGTTGAGACGCAAAAGGCTTGCTTTTCCGGACGCTGATGAATCCTAGCGTTTGGTTACGAATGGCTATAAGTCGAGAATTCCCACCTACTTTCAGTACAGCTGCGCGACCGCATGTGACCAGATCTCTTGATGCACTGCTCGAAACGGCTTGCGCAAGACCGCATGTCCACATGACGCAGTGTTTTGTTCAGTTTACAAAAGCCGTGAGAGAAGAAGGATTGGTCCCTGGAGCGTGCGTCTCTATCTGATCGTGGTATATGTATGATACAGTTTGCTGTTTCCCAAAAGCAGCTGCCTTCATGGTTTGTTTACTGTGTTGATAAATAATGTTCATGTTAAACGTTACAGGGCCATTGTGGCCTAAAACTAGCATTTATGTTAATCGGTTATCTTTAACCTGCTATGCTGTGTTCTGTGGCACAGCACTGTATACTTCAGCCTCAGCAGGTGGACATTATTCATGATTATTTTCTGCTTTTGTTCATAAATGATCTCTTACTACAATACCCAGAATGCATCAAGATCAGGATTCAGAGCTATAATGCCATATCAGTCAGTACTTGGCTCCTCAAACACAAACATTATACAATCATACCAGTACAAATACATTTATAATGACAGTACAAAAACGAGCATTCAAATCTAATTCAACAGTAGGGCTGCACCAAACGATTTTCTTAATCGATTCATTTAACGATTCTTTTTTTCCGATTAATCGATTAATCTGTCCATTGTAACCAAAGTATGATTTTGTGCAAATAAGCACAAAATAAGCCCAGAAGCACGAGAAAAACACTTGGTCATTCTAGACTTAATGTATTAAAGAGTGCCTTAAACGCATGTAATCTATAAATGATTAAAGACTAAGAGTCTACACTCTGACTGGACATTTAGAGAGACAAATGATACATAGCCTACACGCCTCACACACCAGAAATCAGACAGTTTGTGGACTATATATTTTGACAGAGAGCCATTTGAGAAGCAGCTACGTGTGTTTTAAAGCTCCCGCGGTATCAAGAACAACCTCGTTAATAAATGATTAACCATGAGACTTTTCAAGTGACACTACTAAAAGAAACATGTTAATCTTGAAATATCTTAATCTTAATATATGCTAAGATAAGAAAAACAAGTAAACAGGTGCTGTCTTGCTGCTGTACTGACAAAGCTCTTTAAGTGCTTGTGTATAGCAGTTGTACTGTTGTGATCATCTCCACTGTGTAGAGCTGACAGAGCACCACACTGTTGTGTTTCTGTGTGAAACACTCCCACAACTTTAGATGCACGCTAGCTGAGTTTAAGAGTCTAGCGGAAGAGTAGATGCTGTTACTAAACTACATGTTCTACATGAGATGCTCTGAAATCTTTTGCCAGAAGGGAGCAATTTAAAAAAGTACTGTGTTGGGTGTGAGCTGTCGGCATAAGAACTCCATTCTCTAGCTGTTCTCTCTCATATCCTGATTTTCTGCCAAACCAGACCCATATGGAGAATTTCAACACTCATTCCACAGTAGCTCAGTTAAAGCATATCTTGCAGTCTCTCGTCACACCAAATTTCTTAAGTCATGTTCAGAGGAAAAGCCTTTGATGAGCCTTCCCCAGTAAGAGACAGCTGTGTTGCTTTCCCACTTAAGAGATGAGCTGATGGTGGTTCCCAGGAACTCTATCTCCCTACCATTACTGGTAAGAGAGGCTAGGTCCATCTTCTTAAAATGAGAACTCCTCTCTGGCTCAGACCACCATGCTGTTGCATAATTGTTAGTTATCTTCTACAAATCTGTACAATTCAACTGTATCAGAATCTGATGTGTACAGTCAGTGGTGTGCACTGCAGTATAACAGAGGAGACAAAACACAGCCAATGGGGACACCAGTACTGAGATTCAGGCAGTAGAGACCGTGTAGTTCATTTCAACAAAATGTCTTCTGTTGAACAGAGCATTAATAAAAACGCAAGGACTATTAATAAAAACGCAAGGACTATTAATAAAAACGCAAGGACTGTTAATAAAAACGCAAGAACCGTTAATAAAAACGCAAGAACCGTTAATAAAAACGCAAGAACCGTTAATAAAAACGCAAGGACTATTAATAAAAACGCAAGAACCATTAATAAAAACGCAAGGACTATTAATAAAAACACAGACTAATAAAAACGCAAGCACTATTAATAAAAACGCAAGCACTATTAATAAAAACGCAAGCACTATTAATAAAAACGCAAGCACTATTAATAAAAACGCAAGAACCATTAATAAAAACACAAAGACTAATAAAAACGCAAGCACTATTAATAAAAACGCAAGCACTAATAAAAACGCAAGAACCATTAATAAAAACACAAAGACTAATAAAAACGCAAGAACTGTTAATAAAAACGCAAGAACCATTAATAAAAACACAAAGACTAATAAAAACGCAAGGACTATTAATAAAAACGCAAGGACTATTAATAAAAACGCAAGGACTATTAATAAAAACGCAAGAACCATTAATAAAAACGCAAGGACTATTAATAAAAATGCAAGGACCATTAATAAAAACACAAAGACTAATAAAAACGCAAGAACCATTAATAAAAACACAAAGACTAATAAAAACGCAAGAACCATTAATAAAAACACAAAGACTAATAAAAACGCAAGAACTGTTAATAAAAACGCAAGAACCATTAATAAAAACACAAAGACTAATAAAAACGCAAGAACCATTAATAAAAACGCAAGAACCATTAATAAAAACGCAAGGACCATTAATAAAAATGCACGGACCATTAATAAAAACGCAAGGACCCTTAATAAAAACGCAAGGACCCTTAATAAAAACGCAAGGACCCTTAATAAAAACGCAAGGACCCTTAATAAAAACGCAAGGACCGTTAATAAAAACGCAAGGACCGTTAATAAAAACGCAAGAACCGTTAATAAAAACGCAAGGACCGTTAATAAAAACGCAAGAACCATTAATAAAAACGCAAGGACTATTAATAAAAACGCAAGGACTATTAATAAAAACACAGACTAATAAAAACGCAAGGACTGTTAATAAAAACGCAAGCACTATTAATAAAAACGCAAGAACCATTAATAAAAACACAAAGACTAATAAAAACGCAAGCACTATTAATAAAAACGCAAGCACTAATAAAAATGCAAGAACCATTAATAAAAACACAAAGACTAATAAAAACGCAAGAACCCTTAATAAAAACACAAAGACTAATAAAAACGCAAGAACTGTTAATAAAAACGCAAGAACCATTAATAAAAACACAAAGACTAATAAAAACGCAAGAACCATTAATAAAAACACAAAGACTAATAAAAACGCAAGAACGATTAATAAAAACGCAAGAACCATTAATAAAAACGCAAGAACCATTAATAAAAACACAAAGACTAATAAAAACGCAAGAACCATTAATAAAAACGCAAGAACCATTAATAAAAACACAAAGACTAATAAAAACGCAAGAACGATTAATAAAAACACAAAGACTAATAAAAACGCAAGAACCCTTAATAAAAACACAAAGACTAATAAAAACGCAAGAACTGTTAATAAAAACGCAAGAACCATTAATAAAAACACAAAGACTAATAAAAACGCAAGAACGATTAATAAAAACGCAAGAACCATTAATAAAAACGCAAGAACCATTAATAAAAACACAAAGACTAATAAAAACGCAAGAACCATTAATAAAAACGCAAGAACCATTAATAAAAACACAAAGACTAATAAAAACGCAAGAACGATTAATAAAAACACAAAGACTAATACAAACGCAAGAACCATTAATTAAAACACAAAGACTAATAAAAACGCAAGCACTATTAATAAAAACGCAAGAACCATTAATAAAAACACAAAGACTAATAAAAACGCAAGCACTATTAATAAAAACGCAAGAACCATTAATAAAAACACAAAGACTAATAAAAACGCAAGAACGATTAATAAAAACGCAAGAACCATTAATAAAAACGCAAGAACCATTAATAAAAACACAAAGACTAATAAAAACGCAAGAACCATTAATAAAAACGCAAGAACCATTAATAAAAACACAAAGACTAATAAAAACGCAAGAACGATTAATAAAAACACAAAGACTAATAAAAACGCAAGAACCATTAATAAAAACACAAAGACTAATAAAAACGCAAGCACTATTAATAAAAACGCAAGGACTATTAATAAAAACACAGGCTATTAATAAAAACACACAGGCTATTAATAAAAACGCAGGGATTATTAATAAAAACACACAGACTATTAATAAAAACACACAGACTATTAATAAAGTTCATGCCTATGTACCTGGTGCCTCCAGGTGTTGCATCCTCAACAGACATATATTAACCCTATATGCAAATTGATATGTATCTGTCCTGACCCTAGAAAGGACTACAAGTTAGTCTTTTAAACACAACTCAATCACAGAAGTAAGAGCTACGTGTTCTCTCTTTTTCCTGCTTTGCTGCCCTCAGGAGTTCATACTTAACGTCCTTATATCGCTCTTTACCACCACTTTTAAAAGCAACACTCCTTTCCGTATATAAAATCATGACCAAGTCTTATTATAACTCCAGACAGTAATAGTCTTAGTTGGTGCAAATAGTCTGTGAAAAATATGTGCGTCTGCAAGCTCATCCAAATCATCATGACAGGCATCTCTAAAGACGTTCCAGTTTGTTGTGCTTGAACAGTCATTGAGCATTTCTGCTGTTTTTGCTGAGACCACTGAGTCTCTTGCCTGGTGCCGTTTCTGATGGTCTTCCTCATCGTCTCCGTCGTCTCTGGCGCTAACGTGGTATGAGAAGATTCATATTACGATTAGAGAGCGTGTGCTATTGCGGCGTGAAGTGCTCCAGAGATTGTGCTGTAGCGCTAATCCAGTATTCGGTCTCTTGCAGTAGTTGAGCGGAATCTGTTTATTGTATGTTAGACGTGATTTGCTGAGGCTAACATGATTAAAACCCCTCAAAGTAAGAACAGCAGAGTTGGGAGAAGAGTTATCGATTCGCATTATCTGCGCAGAAGGGCGCTGGTCCGCCATGCGAGCACCGGCTTGTGGTGGGATTTAACCGACGGCTAAAATGACTGAAGCAAAGTCCCTTAGCAAATACACAAATCATGCAGCCATAGGGAGTCTCTGTGGTGTCCTCCTGTACTGGCGTCTAACATAGCCAGCCGCTGATGTACAGGCTGATAAATACAACCAAGCTTGAATTGGTGCATGTCGTACCTCGGCTGTTGGAGAAAATAGTAAAAAAACCCCCACAAAAAGCAGCAATTTAGCACACAATGGACATCAGGGACATGTTTTATCCTTTCAGGCAGAGAAAATTGGCCAAACTGTCTAGATAACAAGGTGCCTTGAGAACTTCAGCTGTTAGCATGTTGTCCTCCTCGTGTTACAAATCATTCCTGTTGTTCGAGTAATCCAATTTTCCAGTGTAGAGATGATATTAAGACGTATCTACTACAGTTATATGGCTGCGGTATGATATTTGGCTTGGTGACCGTAACAACAGTCATCCATCTTTTCTGTGTACACCAGTTAACTAGACCTTTCCTAGATACTTACGACCTCAGCTGATGTGTAGTGATATGCAACTCCACATGTGGAAGTTTGATCTCTTATTTCCTGTGTCCCTGTAACTCAGCACCTGACTAAAGGCTGCGAAACCTCCGAGATGACCCTGCGCAGAAACGGCCTGGGTCAGCTGGGTTTCCACGTCAACTACGAGGGCATCGTGGCCGAGGTGGAGCCGTATGGATATGCCTGGCAAGCAGGCCTGCGCCAGGGCAGCCGATTGGTGGAGATCTGCAAGGTGGCCGTGGCGACGCTCTCCCACGAGCAGATGATTGACCTGTTGCGCACCTCCGTCACCGTGAAGGTGGTGATCATTCCACCTCATGAGGATTCCACGCCTCGGAGGTACGGCATGAGGGGACAACTCTCGCCCATTTTACCTCCAATCAGACAAAGCATGCACTGAAGCTAGTAGACCAGAGTTTCTTCTGTCTGGACTGTCAGTCTTGGGTTTTGTAATCTTTGTGGTCCAGAAATAGTTTTTTCTATGGTCAGATTCTGGTTATGTAATTAAGAGTCACGTTGCATCAACTTCAAATAACAAGAGGCAAGACAATGAGTGGTCATACAGAGGTATTAGCTTCTCACCAAATGTCAGCAGATCTTATAGATACTTATAGACTGCAAGCAGTCTAGCTACCCTTACTGCTGCCCTATATACGGAATTGTGGAAGAATACTTTCTTGACCATAACATCTTTCTGGGTGCATGCGGAGGTCTGACTAAACATGCTGGAGCAAGAATAAAGAGCTACAGAACCTAGCCAGGCAGAACGTCTTCCAACGTCTCGTATCTTTTGCCAGCTCTAGACTAAAGGTTCAAATAAGTATATGCCTCTCAGAATAATTTCACTCAACTGAAATGCAGATAACATACATAGAGATGATGACATACCTAAATATTACTTTTCTAATTGCCTGTAAGTTAGTAAATAATGGCATTTCTTCTCAATTTAGCACAAATTGGCATTGTTGGATAGTGCATAAATAGGACAAACTCTAACTCGCATTGCTGTGTTTCCAGTATTTGCACGCTCACGGGCAAACACACTCCTGGGAGCTATGCTGGAGTGGGTAATCGGGAGAGTCAGGAGAATTCCCTATGGGCTCATAGTGTTTTAGGCTGCTTCACGTGAGCTAACGAATAAAGTTATTATTCGTTATTCGTTACACTTGGTTGTTATTATTGGTTACAACCAAGTGTGTATATGAAGTAATTTAGGGGTTAAACCAGCAGCCCACCACCTCCAAGTTGTACTGCCTAAGCTTGCTGAAAGTAACTCAACCAATGAAGCTAATATTTGGCTTCTTAGTCTTATTTTCTCTTCCACTGTGAATGATGTAGCACATACATTTGAGCCCTAGCATGTAACTGTTTCACTATTTAAGGTGGAATGGAGATTCCAGAAGTAAGCCCACATCAGCAATAAGGGATTATAGAATTCAGTGCCACAGTGTGGTACTGGCTCCACAACAGAGTGTGCTCCACAGGGTTGAGTGTGAAACAGCAGCTGTAAGAACTGCAGAGAACCAGTGTCTGTATATGCTTGTTAAGGAATATTATGAAGTCTTTGTGCAGATGGGCAGTGAAACATTAACATGACATTGGCTACGTTTACATGCAACCTAATAATTCGTTAATAATCCAACTAATAGCTCAATCAGAATAGAATACGTCCATGTATACACCACACTCCGAATAGACTAGTCTGATTGAGGTCCGATTATAATTCCTATCTGATTGAAGGAGGTGGTTAATCCCGTAAATAATCAGTTTAATAGAAGAATAATAGCCATGTGAACGCCTGTATCCGATCACATTCCCAATCGGAAGGTTTAAGTAATTTTGTGCATGTGCAGTAGCGTCATAGCCAAAGTTTCAACATGGCGTGAGGTAGAAACTGGTCTTCAGAAGAGACAAAGTTCATGCTTCAAGGTTTAAAGACAGTTAGCGGGATGGATGGATGTAAAGCAATAACGAGCTGTTTAGACGAGTATATGAGCAAAGGAACGACGGTGGGTTTAAACGAACTACAGAGTAAAATAAAAACAGATGGAAGTTTCTCAGATCTGTGTATTACAAAGCTAAAAAAAGTACATGTGAAGTATGTCTTCCTGAGTCTGCCATAATTTTAAAGCAATTAAAATCACGAGCGCGCCAACTGAAAACTCAGGTAACATACTTCTGCTGGTCGCACTCTGACTGAACTCACTCGCTGCTCGTGGTCATGGCAATGTTTACAGTACTGAGTACTCTAGGCATGTGTGTTATTTTGGATCTGATTACTTGTAGTGTGCATGTAAACGGAGATTTTCATCAGATTGTTGAGTAGAGTGAGCATATAAACACCTCCGTCTTAATCTAGAATCGGAATTAATTCAATCGGATTGGAGCAAATCTCTGCATGTAAACATAGAGAGACATTGATTTAAGTTACTTGGCTACTCCATTTGTAGCATATTGACCGTCATGATTTTGTCACATTTAAAACACTCCAGCCCAGTCTGGGAGTAGCTCAGTACAGCATTGCATTCTTGGATAAGGCTTATACTGACCTCAGTTTGTAGTAAATGTGTCATGATTTGATTTAGACTTGCAGTTTGTGGACTGAAGCCTCCAGTATTGGTTGGAGGAAGTAGCCATGTAGCGGCAGTGCCAGATGTGAGAAGAAGCGCGCTCGTGAAGCGTCTCTAATTGATTTAGTTTAAGGGAAAAATTGTGCCAATTTGCATTTTTGCGGAGAAAGATATCCTTTAACATTTATGATGGTTAGATTGCCAGCTCAGCAGTATACCACCCTATATCCACTTCTCCTGCAGTTCGTCTCTTATCCGTCTTTAACTTGTAGGGGCTGTTCGGAGCTCTACCGCATGCCAGTGGGAGAGTACAAGGGAAGCGGGGACAGCGGCTCCTTCGAGTACAAGTTCCCTTTCCGCAGCAACAACAATAAGTGGCAGCGTACGTCCTCCAGCCCCCAGCAGTCCCTCACTGCCTCGCCCCAGAGCCATAGCAGCACCCCCAACCGCGCCGTCAGCTTGGGGGCCAGCATGGGCAAGACGCTCTCTGCTGAGCGCCCAGAGAGGGCTGCCGCTATCCCCCGCAGTGTGTCCAGCGACGGACGGCCTTTGGACTCAAAGAGGTTTGTAAAGCCTCAGTGAAATAATAAGATATAATGGGGCTTGGTGTTGGATAGTCCCCTCTTTTTTTTTTTTTTTTTTTTTTTGCCCCACTGTCCCAATGTCCCAACATGTCCTTGTTTGTATTTCCTACTCCTCCCTATCCGTCCCCTTTCTTTGTATGTCTCTCTCTATCCGTCTCTCAGGATGTCTCCAGGTTCAGAGAACTACTCGCTGGCCTCCTCCATTGTGATGGGCCGTTCCCCTCACAACCGCAGCTCCCCCAGCAACCTCTCCTGCTCCAGTGATACCGGCTCGGGTGGCTCCGCCCACTGGAGGCAGAAGTCCATGCCTGAGGGGTGAGCCACTCTGAGCTATAGCAGCACCCTCTTTCTATTTCTGCTCTGTCCTTCCGTCCCCTCCCCCAGAATTCCTTCATTGCTTCATGTCTAGCCATCATTGTATCCTCCCTCTTGTCGCTGTTTTGTTCACCCCAGCTTAATCACTGGAAAATGTAATGCTGGGTCGTCTGGATTCATCATGCTTATCTTTGGACGTCTGGCTGGTTTTGTCATCTTTACTGTACTGTTTTCAATTACATTTACATTTTATTGATTCACACTGACATTTAACTATACACTAGTGACTTTTGCTCAGGGGAAAAAAAGAAACAGTATTAAAAAAAAATGATTATTAAAATTGCAAACCAAGTTGGACATTTTTATTGCAAAAGAAACGACTGTTTATACAAAAACAATCATACAAAACAAACATACTGAAAACCATCTTCATCTTTTATTTAAAAACATAAATGTTTGGTATTGGTATTAATTAAAAGTTTGGAATGTGCATTTGTAATAATAATAATAATAATTATTATTATTATTTTAATACATTTTATTTAAGGGCGCCTTTCTTGACACTCAAGGTCACCTTACAAACAAAATAAAAAAAAACACACATTATAAAAATTTGTACAAAATTAAAAAGAAACAATCACAGGTCATAGGCAACTTTAAACAAGTGAGTTTTAAATTTGATTTTATAGACTAAATGCTCTGCTTCCCATAGAGGAAATAGTGAGGTGAATTTGTACTGAATAAACCGACTTTTATTTATTAAATTTCCAGTCAAAGTAGCCTTTAAAAGCAAGTTATCCTCTCTGTGCGAGACATTTCTGAGTAGGTTAGAAAAGGCATAAGGATGGTGAAAGTCTTAGTGGAATTCCTAACAACCACCTGCAAGACCAGGTAGGCAACCAAAATTGTCATCATGAGGAAAACCAGCAGTTAAGCTGAGACCTGTCATCTTTGAGAGTCAAAAAAGACCTGTCATCTTGGATCTAACTTCCTCTTTTATTCCTAACACTGAAAACTGAATAGTTTCTCTAAATGAGTTAATGAAGGGTCTCTGACTTTTACTCAGTCCTGGTGGGACTTTATTAAGGCCAAACTACACCATCCTTTTATCATCACCAATAATATCTACATCTTCTAAGCCTGAATTAGGCCAAGACTTTGAATAATCCGTAGTGTGAATAGGTGCAATCTTTGTGTGTTTCAGATTTGGGCCAAACAGACATTCTCCTCTCCCGCCTGAGCGACAGATGATGGGCGAGGGGGGCAGCAGCGGCAAGTCCACACCAAGCTGGCCCCGAGTGGACGATTCGGACAGATCAGCAGCAGGTCAGTCCATGCCCCATTAATCACTAATTAACCATCGACCAGGGGAGTCAGAGTGAAGGAATGGGCAAGTGAGTCAGTGACTAAGTGAAAGAGGATGAACTGGGGTGAGTTAGTTAATGAGGTGAAGAATGCCTGTTCCAATGAATGAAGAAAAGAAGAAGGGTGAGGGATATAAGGGGGGGGGGGGTGATGATGATGATGATGATAAAATTGCATCAATGGGTAAACATGTTAAGGAACGTTACCAAAGGCCAAAACTGAACGAGCACCAAAGCATTTCTTCAGAGCATCCAAAATCATCAATGAAGGACCGAAAGAAATAATATTAATGCTGGTGCTGTATCTGTTGCCTCTCGGCCTCCCACAGCCAGGCAGCTCTAGCAGCGAAACGCAGCTGCGAGCGTGGAGACGTTCACGCCGCTCCTCAGGAACACCATATGAAAAGGAAATTGCATGCTAATGAACTGTCTCCATGGAGCTTCATCCAGCCAAGAGCCAGCATTATTTCCTTAGGCACAGCTCAGTGCCTTTGAGAACCAGTTCTCCGTTGTTTTTTGTCCAGTGTGCAGTAATTGCTGTAATTGAAGGGGAGTGGAAGTGAAGGATTGCTTTGACCCCTAAAGCTGTGTGGGTTCTTTTGCCATTTGAAGCCCGTCTGTGCACTAAGCAGACTAACCTGTGATCTCTCAGCTGTGGATTCGAATCTCAGCACACGTTCTCTCCCACACATGGCTAAGAATAAGCAGCGTATTATTCTGAGCACACAGAATATGAAAGCCGGAATTTTTGTTTCGTTTCTTAAAGGGATCGTGTCACGCTCGCTCCTCAGTCCAGATACGGAAACGAAGCTGCGATCAACAGCCTAGTTTTGAATTAATTAGTTCTGTGATGTCACAGAAACCAGCGTATTTGCATAAATGTGCCTATTTAGCTGAAAGCAGTTCACATCTACCCTTTTACAAGGACATTGTATGGACAGTTTCAGCCTGATGTGCTTTCAGAGTGAAACATAATACGGGCCAGCCAGTCGGAACAGTGCTCATTAACATGTATCAGTCTTAAAGGCACAGCACCAAAAATAGCCTGTTAAATAAAAATAGGGGGTAAATAAAGGTTGAAAAATGGTCTTGTAAAAATAACTTGTGATGTTTTTGGTATATAAAAATATCAATAGCACTCTAAGGGGAGAAATAAACTGCAATTAAACTGGCCCTGAGAGAAAACTGTGAGATGGTCCCTATATATTTTATGAAATATATATATATATATATATATATATAGTTATTCTTTTGCTCTAAAACTGGGGTATTTAATTAGGATTCTGTAAGGTCCAGTCAGAGGGATTTTCCTCAGGCCAAAGTCCAGACCGTGTTTGTGTTCTGACTGTAACTTGTGTTATGATTCAGTGCCATATCCTATATACTGAAGTAGCCTAGTAGTTCTATCAGCATTTTATACCATCAGCAACTAAAAGATAAACCAAATTACAAATACTGTTCAGTAGATTTCAACTATATTTATTGTTTTAAATGAGGAACTGAATTAATTATTTATAGAACTTCAAATAAAAAAGTCTAAATTAAAAAACAGAATGCTTTTGAAAAAAAGTGCACCTGATGTGTTTATTTATAGAAAAAGTAAATAAAAAGAGAAAAAAATCTCTTTTTTTAATGTAGACCTTTTTATTTGAAATTCTATAAATAATTAATTTAGTTCCTCATTTAAAACAATAAATATAGTTGAAATATACAGAACGGTATTTGTAATTTGGTTTATCTTTCAGTTGCTTCTTGTTAACAGCTGGAGCTGTTTGTTTGGAGCTGCCTGTGGGAAGAATAAACATATGTCTCTCCAGTACTGGTTGAAAAGCGGTTTTCGCCATCGACTTTTCTTTTTTCACGCTTTTGGACCCAGTGGTCTCTGCTCTATTTGTTTCCATGCAAAAACTAAGCTTCAAAATCAACCATTATGACCAGTTTTGGTACATAAAGCCACACAAGAATTTTAGGTGGAGCTCAGGGAAAGGAATCGGATCTACGGGCGAATGTAAGGTAAATGTGTACCTTGTAGAGTGTCATTCTTCTCTGTCCAGCCGGTCTTGACGGTCTCCCATTGTTGCCCCGTGCTTGTGCTTGACAGCCTCTCAGCTCAGTTTATGTGGGACTTCATCTCTCGCTCTCTTGCTCTTGTTTTTTTTTTTTTTTTTTTTTTAATAATAGATGCCTTGTTGTTAATTGACTGGTGAATTATTAAATTTATTTAGTGTATTAGATGGTGGTGAATTGTGCATCACTGTTCATCACTGCCTCTTAGTCCTGCTTATTCCTTAGTATCAGTCACTTAGACAGCTCTGGACAGCCATGGTGGATGTAGGATGGACAGATGGAGTGATGCTCTTTGACACTAACGTGTATCAAATGAAAGCTCCTACATCTGCAGCATCAGAAAGCACGGAAGTATCTCAGTTTTCCCGTTGGTACAGTTGTATAAGCAGGACTTTGTGTTGCTGTAGCGACCTCACTCATACGCTCGCTCTCTCTTGGTCTTCTTCTTCTTTGCACTTCTCTGCGCTCTTTTTAATGTCCCATTTCCCCTCTTTCTGTTCATTCCTGGACATCACCGCACGTCTCCTGTGTTTGACAGGAATCCTCCCATTCTTTCCTTCTTACTTGCTTGGTTAAAATGACTTGGCTTGGCCTCACCCCTCTCTCTCTGTCTCTCTGGTATTTTTCTTTGTTGCCATTTCATTCTGAGGATGTGGGTGGTTCTTGTGGTTGAGTTGCCCACCTCTGTTCTAACTTTGACCCCTTTTAGTTTCCTCACATGTCCTGCTCTTTCTCTTTCAGCCTTGGCCAGTAATAACAGGGTGCAGCCCGCATTAAACACATCCCGACCGGTCTGTGCAATAGACGTGGCTGCCTGTACAGTGGACGGGTTACCGCAGCCTAGAATTATTCTCCTCTCTCATGATTGTGGACGTCCATTCAGTTCACAAAAGGCCAGCGCTCGATTTTTGACCTGCTCCAGATATACGTTCGAAATAGCTTCCAGGAAAAACGCCAGCACACCAGGGTTTACTTTAGGGCAGATTTGTGCTTGAAAGGCTGTCATTGGCTGCAAATTATAGATGCTGCGTTGCACCACATTAAACAGCGTTTAAATGGGAACAAATGAAACGGCGGTGTAGTCCGACTAGCTTGCTGTGATTGTGTGTTCAGTAATGCGCTGCAAATTGTAATGGCTTTATTCTTAGTGATGACTTCCTCAGCACGGTAACGAAGCATTCGACCCCGAGGAGGGACACAGGCAGGAAGTGAAGTGCTGGGAATGGGAAGGAAATGCTTTTCACTCAGTATCGAAGGAAATACCCCCCTCTGTGCCATTCAGAATGCCATGCAGGTTTGCGGATGTGCATGCAGGAAAAGGACCCTCCTTGGAACCACAATTGCGATTCAGAAAAATGAACTGCGTGTGTTTGTATACACAAACTGCTCTGTACAGATTGTGTGTGTGTGTGTATATTTTATTTATATATATATATATATATATATATATATATATATATATATATATATATATATATATATATATATATATATATATATATATATGAGAAAGTTTATTTTTCTAAATGACTCCCTGTGCAGGCAGTAGGTGATTTAGCTATGACCCAGTTTTTTCTTGCTCTGTTAGCTCTATAAACCAAGCATAGTCATTATATACTGTACTGTGCTATGGTCAGCTAATCACCTGAGGAGATCATATTTATAAGACTATTGATTTTGGCAGCAAGCATTCTTTGCTACTATTGCAATAAATGCAAATCAATATATCAATTAGATGCGTACATTTATGTGTTTTCTTTTAGCCCAGTCTTTACAGTTACCATCCAGAGCCTGGTTAATCTAATTTGTCCTGTGTTAAATGAATCAGATGTGCTGGTGAAATTGTTAAACAGATTCATGTAACAGCTAAGGGCATCAAGGGCACATCAGGAATTAGGCTTGTTTTCTTATTACTTTGCTGCGTTGCTGTTTAATTATTTTAATGTGAATCAGTGGTTTTACAAGAGGAAACATGCTTCTTGGCCAGATAATTGGTTTCAAACCTTTTTTTTTGTAAGAAACTTTTGAAAGACATTTGCACAGCACCACTGAGATATGAGAATTGACGGCCGGTAACAGTGTAAAGTTTTTCATATACATATCTGCTGATGTAGAAGTTGGGACTACGTCATTATAGGGAGGTGTTATATGTATTTGTAACAAATGAATAAAATGAAAATAAGATAGCACAGCAGCCCAGTGTCACCTAAACATTCTGTTTATATGGAATGCAGTGAATCATTAAATCATCAGTTGATCAAATTGAAATTTGCCAGTACTCCTGTGATTCTGAAATTATTGTGCACCCCTAAAGCATGCCTGTGTTTAGTTTAAATGAATCGTATGGGACTCACAGCCCTTTCTGCTCTTCAGTTCAGGGAACTTTTGTCTAGCAGTTGTTTGTAATTGCTTACGGCTGTTACCGTAAACTGGACGTCTCTCTAGCGATTCTCTTCCAGATGTATAATGTAGTTCCTGCTCCTTTAGCTTTTTTACCTGTTAATGTAATCTTCACTGAGCAAATTAACTATTAATCTACTGTATACTATTAAATTTATTGATAAAAGTGTTTCCACAAGCATAGCAACACATGTTCGGTATCTAATGTTTTCTTCAGTAGCTGTGCAGTGGGGGCAAAATAAATTTTGGGAATAAACTGAATAAAATGTCTTGGCTAATCCACTGTATGTGGGCTAAGGGGGGGGGGGGGGGGTTATAAATGAAATCTTTTGCCAAATTAATTCATAATCATTATTTTAATAAACAATGTGCTATTTTTTTTTTTTAAGTTTTAACTGGATCAACTGTACTGCAATATTTAAAGCATCTAATAGAAATATTATTATCTAAACATTATTGTGATACATATTCATATATTGTAAAAATGTATTTTTGTATTCATGTCTAAAGTATTTTGATGATATATTTTTGCTCACACTGCTGTCCAGCCACCTTGTACATGCACTTGGCTTGTTGGTTGATATCATTCTAAAGCTAAAGATCCAGCCAGTCACCTGGCATAAAGCCTGCAGAGTCAGATACCTCTGCACTTCCATCTCCCTCTCTCTCTCTCTCTCTCTCTCTCTCTCTCTCTCTCTCTCTCTCTCTCTCTCTCTCTCTCACCCTTTCAGCTTTCTTCTTCTCCTGGAAACTGCTCTCTAATTGCTTGTGCTATCTATTTTTGCGATGCCGGGCGTTATGTAACACCTTGCAATTACACAATAGTTCAATTTACACAGAATAAACTGTCATGAAGAAGCTGGGCCTGATCGCGCTGAGCTTCCATGGTCATTCAACTTCTTCGGAAGTCGAATCGAATGTGACGCAGTTGTGTATGGGGGTATTTAGTAATGAGAGGGGTAATGGCAGTGTCAGCTCTTAGGCGTGTGTGCGTGGGAGTGTGTTGTTGATGACATATAATGAGTCTTGAGTGTTTCTCAAGGGTCCTTTTTCCACTCTACTGTTTTCTTCTCTTTTTTAAAACGCATCAGCAGTGTTTTTTTGTCAATTAAACAGGCACCGAGTACGCTGTGCTGTAGTATCTATCGGATAACCATCGTTTTTTTTTGTCTCCGTGCCCTGTAGATGCTCCAGTCACCAAGTCCGGACCTTCCTATTCGGGCGGCCCACGCATCCAGCGGCAGGAGCAGGTTATTCACCTCTCCCCGAAGAAGAGCAGCCAGGTGGGTGGAGGCACTGTGCTCTAGGCTTCATCAGTCTGCAGCCTTGTAATTCTGCATTTAAATGGCTCTGACGGTGAATTATTGATGACTTAAACCTCAGAGAAACATTGATGTGCCACTTCTCATTTTGTAATCAGTTCCCCGAGAAGCGCTTCCCGAAGAAGGTCTGTACAAAAGGTCTGTTAGAATCCGTGTGAAATAAAATTTGAATTCAGATACTTGTATAAATAAAATGTCTTGGCTAATCTGGGGGGCTAATCCACTGTATTTGAGGGCTAGTGCCTTCAAACCTCAAACTGATTCAATCTATCATTCTGCTCTGAGATTTAGAACTGGTGACCCTTACAGTACTCACCACTGCAGACTCTATGATAGAGTTGGTTGGTCCTCACTAGCTGCACGAAGAGAATCTCATTGGCTTATTTTTATCTAAAAATCACTCTCTGGCCGTTTGTCAGCTTACATCTCTTCTCTGATTTCAATAAATAACATTAATTATCAGACATATTCTAGTGGCTGGATCACCTGTCAGGTACAGAGAGTGTTTAGTGAATTGGGAAAGTCTGCTTTTAGCTACAGTGCACCAGTGAGCGGGACTTCTCTACAGGAAACTCTGAAGCTCAGCTCGCTGGGATCACTGAACCATTTTAAACTCTTAGTTTCTAGTCACCATCAGAAAGCCTGTGATTGTTTTAAATGAGTTTATCTTTCTATTAGGATTTTAATTTGATCTTATTTGTTTATTTTTATGTATTTTATGTTTATTTTATTTTTAATTTTATTTTTTATAATTGTTATTATTTTTTATCTTGATTGTTTTAATGAGAATATTTTTATTGGTACTTTAATTTGTTTATCTTATTTGTTTATTTTTATGTATTTTATGTTTATTTTATATTTTTAGTACATTTTTCTAAATTTTTTTACATTATATTTTATGCATCTATATTAAATGTTTATTTCAAGTTTGTATTTTATTTATGATTATTATTTTCATTTTGTAAATACTCGGCTGCATTGAAAATGAAGGTCCCCCTCAATTTATGAGCTAAAATAAAGGTAGGTTGATTGATTGATTGATTGGTTTCATCCAGGAAGAGGAGCCCTTCGTGAAACCCCCTCTGACCAGCCCCCTACAATTCCTATCCGAACCGCTAGGTGGAAATACATACACTCTCATTTTCAATTGACTGACTAAAGCAGCGGCTTGGCGAGAACAGTTTAAACGTTCACCGCATGTGCGGAAAGAAAACATCGCCCGTCTGGCAGTTTGTTACCGTATGTGACTCAGACTCATCCAGAGCAGTAAAATTAGTGAAATCAGCGTCTCTTGCGGGGGAACCAAGACAAAGACATTTAACACTACTAATCTGATGTGGCACTTCAGAGTACACCATTTGGCATATAGCCCCGCCCTCAATCGGTATCGGCTATCGCCTCAAAAACGCTGATCGGTCCATGTCTAGTTCAAAGCATAGTTCAATACAGCAAAAGCGTAATTGATGAGTTTTAACTGGATCAACTGTAGTGCAATTTTTAAAATGACTAATAGTAATATTAATATCTAAATATTGTGATACATATTCATATATTGTAAAAAAGTATTTTGATGATATATTTTTGAAATAAAACCAATTTGAATGCAGATATTTGTATAAATTAATTGTAATATGATGCTAATACTCGATAACCTGATGAAAAATAAAGCAGTTTTAGTCTAGAATCATAAACAGAGCTGTTGATACTAATCATTGAAAAAGCACATCAATAAAAACTGTAATGTAGCAAATGGTTTGTGTTTCCAGCGTTCAGATCTCGACGCAGATAATTTTGTATTAGTAATATAATTTTAACATTAATTAGAAACACTAGTAATGATTATTATATTACAGCGTTGTTTACAGTAATACCTTTGGAGTTATTATAGACTCAAAGTTACTGCTTTAAAAAATGCTACCAAACACTGAAGTTGTGGTACATGTGAACAATAACGGTTAGTTTCTTTTCCTTTGCTTCCTTTCTTCTTTTCTTTCTCAGTCGGAGGGCCCCTGCTCCCACTCCAGCAGCAACACATTATCCAGTACAGCCTCCAGTGGGGGTCACAGCGATGAGAAGTGGTATGATCTTGGAGGAGGAGGACCAGGAGACGGAGACTCAGAGCCAAACGGTCTGGGTGGGGGTGGCTACCTGCAGGGGGCTTCAGCCGACAGCGGTATTGACACCACGTCTTATGGGCCCCCTCATGGCAGCTCCAGCTCCCTGCTGGCCGTGGGTGGCCCGACTCCCCGGGAAAGATCTTCCTCGCCCTGGCACGGTCCGTCAGAGGGCTCCCGGCGGGTTTTAGAGAGATCTCCTCCAGCTGCGGAGTCACCTGTGTCCCCCGCAGAGGTGCCAGTCACACGCAGTCCCCCGACGCACCTGCTGGTGAGGGACGGCAGTACCTACAGCCTCAGCGACATGGCCTCCCACTCCGGGTATGTATTTACAGTCAATTACGTTCGTACTATATTTAACTATACATTATATATTTGAATATCCTACTTCACTACCAACCTGGTCTGCTACAGCACAATAATGCAGAGTTGCATAACTCAGACATTTGATATACTTTGTTTTGACTATATTTTTTTCATATAATTTTGCTTAAATGTCACCTAACGTGCAATGAGATGCAAGGTTAGCTGCTTATTCTCTGTTAGTTTCTGCAGTTTAATGCCAAAGCTCAGACTTTTTATTATTATCATTTTTATCTGGACCCATATGCTTTATTCAAATGCCAGAATAAATAAACATATATACCATTTCAGATTCAGATAACTATCCTAATCCCTAATATTTATATATTCTAATATTTGGCTGCATTAATGATCCAGTCCTGCACTCCAGTAAGCACACCCCAGTTTTGTAGTCTGTTTTCATTTCTGATGTACCTCAGTCCCTTCAAAATGTGGCTGATAATTGGCTAATGGTTTGGTTTAAGTGTGTTAGAGCAGGAAAACAAGGTAACTAGGTGCAGAGAGTTGAGAAACACTGGACAGTCTGTCCCCAAAGAGAAAAATGGATATATAACGATATATAAATATATGTAGTTCCTATCTGATCAATTCCTATCTGAACTGTTTTTTTAACTTGTCCGATTTTAACTGGACCTTACCACTCACTGTACTGCTGCTGTCAGAATACTGTTTGCATTCACTACTTGCACAAAAACACTGTATTGTTTACATTTGTTACTTGCAACTTGCACTTTATGGCTGCTACTCTTCATACTTGCACATAAAAGCACATGAAACTTATTTTTAGTGTAAAAAAAACAACTTTAATTTTATTTACTTCACTTACAATATATTATTATACTTTATATATTTTGTATTTATTTTTGTTATCTTTATCTACTGCTGAATAGAAGAACAGTAAAGTAAGATTTTTATTTTATTGTACAGTGTAACTGTCTGTTTGTGCTGTGCATATGACAATAAAACTCTTGAATTTCTTGAATTTTAGTTATCAAGCGAAAGTAAAAAAAAAAAAAAAAAAAAAAAAAAGTGGTCAGTGTTTCTCATTCGATGGTGCTTTTTCTCTCAGCTCTCGTCACTCTGTGAGCCCCGCTGTGCTGAGCTCCAGCCACAGCTCTCCACGAGACGAGTCACCCTCAGCCACTTCACCTTCCTCCTCCCAGAGCTCTGTCTCCCCAGGCCCCAAGAGCTTCTACCCGCGCCAGGGAGCCACTAGCAAGTATCTCATCGGGTGGAGGAAACCCGGCAGCACCATCAACTCTGTGGACTTCGGGGACACACGCAAGTAAGGATGGCTCCATGAGCTGTGGGTACAATAAACTGTGTGTAGCTGATGTAAGCACTGTAGAACACCTAAGAGTGGCTGAAACTTAAACGATAGCTTTCAATGCACTGTATGTACTTTTAAAGGGCCGGTGGCGTGGAAGGCTAGCTTTTGATATCTTTGAATAGAAGGTTTGATGCAGCAGGTAAATCATGTTGAAAGTTTCATAAGCTGTAATTCACTCGCCAGGCCAGGCAGCCTATATGAAAAACTTCAGCCTGTATTCACTGTTTATATGATGTTGAAAAAAACCTGTCCACCTATTCAGCTTACAGCAGTTTAGACCACCTCCTGCAGTTTGAAGTTTCACTGCACCGCAAAACAGACATCCTTTACCTAAATCAGTCTTATAAGCACAATAACTAAAAAAAACAACCGCCTGGTTAGTTCTGTGGCATAAGGAAGTAATCAAGTAGGCTATGGCCCTTTAACAGGTGTTTTGTTAACTACTTGGTTTGCATGAGCGAAAATAGCATTGATCTGGACAGTCCGTGTGAACTTGGGGATAACAATGTGAATTTAGGCTTATCCTAATGATCTTGGTAAAACTAAATTAGCAGGTCATGTGAGAATAGTCCTTTCTGTATCCATGGTGTATTTTCTTTTGGTTTCTGATGCACTGTCGCCTCCTGATGGTTAAATATAAGTATGACAAGGACATACTGACAGAAATTTTTGTGCAGTCTCAACGTAGAATTAGTAGAATTTTCTAAAATAGAAATTTTACAAATGCTGGATACTCCGTTAAACCGGCATACATTAAATACATCAGATACAGTTTTTCATATATTAACTCTTGAAATTCAGTCTTACAAGAATTGCTAAAGTGATATGTACTTTTTTTATTTGTTGTTGTCGTATGAATTTTCTCATGCTGTGAGTCTAAAAGCCATTTCTTCTGCCCGTTTCCTAGGAGGCCACAGGGTGAGGGGGCGGATGGAGGGCTGTCTCAGCCTAGGCCCTCTCTTAGAGACCTACATTCTCCACAGCCCCTCGGCAAATCCACTGTGGAGGAGGACCTGAAGAAACTCATCACTTTAGACAGCCCTCCTGCCCACCGCCATGAAGACAAGGTAAACTAACAAACATGCCCTAGCTGATAGAGCCTGTGGAGCACTTAAAAGCCTAAAAAAGAGTAAAAAAAAAAAAAAAAAACGTTTTTTAAATCTGCAACAAATCATATGTTATGTATAGCATAATCTGTGTCGGTCAAAAAAGTATTTCTTATTACTTTTATTATGTCAAATTGTCTATATGCTGTGGCGTTCCATTACTCGTCACTAGAACTAAGGCTTCTGAACCCTGAAAAAAATAGCTTGAGACCATTATCCCTCCTCCACCAAACTTTTTGGTACTGTGCAGTCCTAGAAGTAGCATTGTCCTGGCACCTCCAAACGCAGATTCATCCATCAGACTCCCAGATAGCAGAGTTATTTTCCATTTAATGAAGGTACTGCCACAAGTTTCTTATACTAATGCTGCTTTAGTTTTGGTGATTCAAAATAAGTGATTTTTACGCGATTCATTTTCTGTCTTCCGTTTCACAAGAATAGTCTTACAGTGGACCGGGGAAGATCTAGCAGGAAATTTCACAAAAAGTTCACAAAATTCTTGGGCAGTGCAATGTTTCAAGTTGCTGAGCTCTTCAGTATCAAACATTCTGCTGCCAGGATTTTGTTCGACGCTTAGTAAATAATAAAGTTATACTTAACGAACCAACTCAAAAGCTAAACAAAATAACTCAAAAAGATTTAAGAAGATTTTAGAAGACTCATCAGATAGAAGATCATGGTCTTTATTCTTCATGTTTAGTGGAGAATGTCTCCCAAGTTTGTGCTTGAGTACACTCACACAGATACAGACATTGTTTATTTATACTCATCTCGGGGGGTGGTGTGATGTCACCCCTCTTTTCTCATATTTTATGTGGTTTATTGCTATTATATCCAAAGATTTATGGTACCGTCAACCTCCCTAACCTAAGATGTAAGGCACCGTCACCTCCAAATTAACTTGGGGTCTCATATTACCTCATGATGTATTTTATGGCACCATTATTTCCAAATTAATTCCAAAAAACCACCACATATTATCTCATGACACTCTCATCTCGTGTGTCCATGTTTTTCTGGGTCTAGTGCTAGGCAGATTTCCAGTTTCAAAAGTTCACTGTGCAATACACAGACTGTATGTTTCAGCGTTTTGGATTACGCTTGTTCTTATTTTTAATACTCATGGGGCTGTGGATAACGATTCTTTAGTATTGAATTCCATCAGTGTGGCTGTGTGATTGATTTCATACACTGGCTTAACTCTGATTTGGGAGAAACAGTCCTGAAAAATTCTGATCTGGTTCACAATTAGGCAATAAAAGAGAAACACAGATTTGTGGTGACATGACCATAAGCTTGAGTGCTAATAGGATCCTGACCCTTCTTCCCCCCCCTCTTTCTTTCCATGTGTCCTTCCTGCACCATTCCACCAGTCGGGGTCCTCCTCTGGTCCATCAGGCACAGGCCGGCGTTCTCTTCATCGCACCCTGTCAGATGAGAGCATATATCGGGGTCAGCGACTGCCGTCTCTGGGCGACACTATTCTGGAGCAGGCCGTGGCCAGCGACGTCCTGTTCAGCTGCTCCACCCTGCCCCGGTCCCCTACAACCCGTGGAGCTCCCCTCCGCAGACCCTCCTACAAACTGGGCATCAAGATGCATGGTGAGTAAGCTCGTTTTCTGTCTGTGGTCCATAATTGTGCTTTGCTTCATAATAACGATCTGTACGTTTTCATTCTACATCATGCACAGGCGTGATAGCACGGTAGTCACAGGGCAAGACCATACAAGTGACGTGCTCTCCTCAAATAGCTAAACCTCTTCACTAGTCCATTGTACAAAGAAAACCAGCAGCTTCTTATGCTAACCATACACTAGAAGACTTTTAAACGACTCTGAAAAGACATTTAATAGACTAAAGTCTGAGACCCTCTCACATCTAAAGACTAGTCACAGACTTTTAGTCACAGACTAGTCACAGGCTATGGTTTTGTAAAGACTGGGGGTCTTTCAGAGTCACTATTTACAAGACTGCTACTAGATTCCTTTTGAGATTATTTACCATTTATATGATTGAAGCTAGCAATGTTAAGCTGAAACGTACGGTTTGCTGCTAGGCTAATTGTAAACACTGTAGCCCCACTCAGCAGTATTTTAGCATAGCATACTCAACGGGGATTTCGAGAGCGTCAGCGATTTCCGTCCACCTTTTTTCCTTTTCCACTTTGTCGGGGTATAAATGTGAAGACACAACAAAGAGGCACTCTTGATCACTCCACAGCTCCACCAGTTTCTCCTCCATTTGTAAAGTCAAGGTAGGTCTGGGCGATAAAACAATAACGATAATTATCGCGAAATAACATTTCCTCAATATAACTATAAGACGTAGTCAACAAATAAGTAAATAGAATTAAGTTCCGTCCATGTTCTGAGAGACAACACGAACAGCCAATGAAAATAGCGCCACCCCAAACAAATGAGGTGGCTGATCTAGAGTTCCATCTATTTCATGTTTGATATCTTTACTTCTCACTTAAAGTAAAAAGGCAAAAGTAATTTGATTTATATCCTGATATATATCGATATCGACTGATATAAAAAAAAAATATATTGTGATAAGATTTTTTTCCCATATCGCCCAGCCCTAAGTCCAGGAGAACTGCAGTTCCCGAACCCTCGCCAGACTCCCCTCCATATCTAAATTCTTTACCCACCAGACAGTCCTGCACACTCGCAAGCCGTGTTGGAAGAGCTGCACACGTGGGAGGGTTCCTTGCGGTTCTCCTATTGGTTGTCAACAATGTTCACGTGACTGTTTGCGTGAGCCAAGACTTCAGACTTATTATATATATTATATATATATATATATTAAACACGGTTGATTTTATTGGAACGCCTTAAACCGGCAGTCCTGACCACCTCACACTAAACGATCGAGAGGGCGCGAGACCGGCTCAACTGTAGCAAGACTCATGATTTTATTTCGACAATGGAAATTTGTATGCGACAGTAAAATCGCTTGAAATTCGTTTGCTGTAAGGTCAGGAAGTGAGTTATGTCATAGCCGGCTGTTTGGATTGGAAATTAAAGAAATGAGAAATGACATTTTCCTTGTTGTACTTGAATGCTTGACAGTATGCTGAAACCAGAGTGCACAGCAGTATATGTTTTCTCAAACTGTTTCAGAAAAGTCAAGGTAATCAGTGATAAACTAACAACGATGGACAAAAACGGCCAAAATCTTTAGATCCCTACTGAAAAGCTATAAGCCATGTAACAAGAACTGTTCTCGCATTAAGTAATGTAATATATGTAGAAATTCTGTGTAGGCTGGCAACAGCAGCTACAATTGGAAACGAATCGCTGTCGAGCTTCTTCACCTGTCTGTAAAGCCCAGTGTGAGCTCAGTCCTCAGTCCATGCTTATGATTTGTGTTCATTCTAGTGTGTTTGAGTGCAACAGCCCAACTCAGTCAGCTCACACGCATTATGTCATGTTTTCTCATTGGCTGCACGTCAGGTGACCTCTCCGCATCTGACACCTCTCTAGCAGACCTGCACGAGCGCCAGAGGCTTCCCTCCCCAGAGCTGGGCCTCATGCCCCTCCCTGACACTGACACTGACAGCAGCCTGGACTGGACCCACCTGGTGGATGCTGCCAATGCTTTCGAGGGTGAGGGGAGACCCCCACGCAGTGAGCTACCCTTCTTCTCTCTCTTGTTCTGCCTCTGTTTCCTCACTGCCCTGCACTCCAGACTTCCAGAAGTGCCTAGTGTTTTTCATTTAATCACATATTATATATTATTTTGTCTGAGGTCTGTGGAGGCTGGGGTGCCCCATCTGATGCCATGTACAGTTAAACAGTGCTGAGCCTGGAGAGGATGAGGTTTTGTCAGACTGTCTCTGGAGTTCAAGGCTCTGTGTGAAGCATGCGAGGCTTAATTATTATATTACTGACAGCTTTCAGCTTGTTAACATTAACTCTACCTCACTGCATTATCACATTCCCTCTCTCTCTCTCTCTTTCTTTCTTTCTTTACTTTTTATTTGGGTTGTTCTTATTCTTGTTTCCTGTGCTCTTTTGTTCTTTCTATTTTTTTTTGGTAATTTCTTTCTACTCTTTTTTCTCGTTTTTCTTGTTCTTTTTGTTTCTTTCATCATTTGCTTTTTTATCCTTCTTTTCTTTCTTGTTTTTCTTTTTTCCCTCTTATTCTTCTTTCTGTCTTCTTGTCTCTTGATTTTTTTTGTTTGTTTTTCAATTACCTTTATTCTTCTTTTCTTCTTTCTTTTTCTTGCACTCTTCTTTCTTTTTTACTTTACTTTCTGTAATGTTCTTTCTTTTCATTCTCACTCTTTTCTTTCCCTCATTCCTCTTTCTCTTTTAATCACATTCATTGTTCTTGTTCTATGTCTCTCTCTCTCTTTCTTTATTTCTTTCTTTCTTTCTATCTATCTTTACCTTTTACTTTGTTTTCTTATTCGTTTCCTGGCCTCTTTTTTTCTTTTTTTTGCTCTTTTCTTATTTTTTTGTTTTTGTTTCTTTTATTCTTTGCTTTTTATGCTTCCTTCCTTTTCTTTCTTGCTTCTCCATTTTTTCCTCTCATTCTTCTTTCTGTCTTTCTTGTATCTTGATTTTTTGTTGTTTTTCAATTACCTTTATTCATCTTCCATTCTTTCTTTCTCTTGCACACTTTCTTTCTTTTTTCTTTTTACTTTAACTTCTTTCATGCCCCTCCCCCCTCCCTCACTCTTTCTCTCACATACTCTCTCATCCTCTCATCCATTCATTCTCCCCCTCTTAGTCCAGAGAGGGTTTATGTTCAGTTCTCAGGACATCAGTCATCGAAGTGAAAGCTCTCAGCAGCTGGAGCTGCTGCAGCCAGTGCCGCACTCTCGTCTCTCTCCCAGGTGGGTTCCTTTTTCTTCTCACAGACCACCTTCACATCTTACTGTCAGAAAACCAGCTGAAACTTCAAGTCCACTGTCTGCCTGTTCTTGCTCTGTTCTGCAGTGAGATCCCTGTGGGTTTTGCTGGGAAGATTTCACAGCTAGAAGCTCTGGTGAAGATGTTGCAGGAGGACTTAAAGAAGGTGAAGGGAATGACTTACGTAATAATCTGTAAACCCTTAGCATTGCTAGCCCCAAAGCACAACCTGAATATTGACATTTTTCACAGAATTGTGTTTTATGGTAGTAAATAGAGACATACTGACATGAAATTCCATGTTTTCCATCATTTGAATAAATGAATTTTCACTTTTTTTGTATTTAAATATTCATTACCTTCTTACATGTATTATTTTATTAAGAGATTATATGGTACTAATAATAATATCAAAATTATTGTTGGCATTAGTTCTCCTGTAACTAAAATGTATTGTCTAATTCAGCTGAACCACAAAGCCTGTAGCCTCTGACCTCCAGCAGTGCATCTTCAGCCGGTGCCGATGCTCTGTGCCCTGTTTGCTTTCAAACTTTCTGCTGTTTCTAGACTGTGTGATGTATTTGGATGAGGCCTTTTGGCTTAGTGTTTGAAAGACGACAGAAACATTCCTGGTATTTGGATGCACTCTCTTTGATCTAAACGGGTTTTCCCTGGTCTCTGCAGGAGAGAGAAGAAAAGCTGAAACTGCAGGCTCAGATCAAGAGGCTGTGGGAGGACAACCAGCGGCTCCAGGAGGAGTCCCAGAACTCTGCTGCCAAGCTCAAAAAGTTCACAGAGTGGGTCTTTAACACCATCGACCTGAACTGAGTCCACCACGGCGCACCGGGGGAACGCGGAGAAGGAGCCCAAACAACTTCCCCCTGCACTAGTGTGACCACCGGGACCAACACAAGCACAAATCTCTGCATAAAACACGTCAACACTTCCGTACAGACTGTCGAGCGTTCCTGTTTTTCGGTTATGGAAGAGAAGCCTTCACCTGTTGGACGGAGAAAGAAAGAATTCTTGCTTCTTATTGATCAGTGAAGGACCTCTTGTCCAGTGGTCTTTGAGAAAGCCTCTAGTTTCGTCACGCTGCTTCGCTCTCTGATTATCTGCCTCAGCTGGTCAGGCTGTTCCATGCCCACTTTCCGAGCCCTCAGCCCGCCGCCGGCAACACAACCACACCGCCCCAGTGCTGTGGCCATCCCTGCAGACCAGGAACTAGGGAGAAGTGAGTCAATCAGTGACTCTTTCTTGCTTTTCGAGAGGGAGTCATGTTTGTGCTGTAAGATCTTGCCATGTTGTGAAATTTTGCTGAGTCACTGTGGTTTCGGAGTTTGTTTCTTTTCTCCTTCGTTTTTTTCCTGCCGAGCGTTGTGGCAAGCGGACCCACGACGCAGCAGTTTTGCATTTCAAAAGAAGGAAGCCACATCTCTTTCGGAGGTGCCATGAAGCGAACTGGTCACGAAGCACAGAGTCTTTCATCCTGGCATTTTTCAAAAGCAATAGCAGAGAGTCTGACATTTCCGACGCCTCTGCTTCGCAGGACTGTAAACAGAGTGTAATAATTCTGGTGGACTCCCTCTTAAACAAAGCAGTCGGACGTCTCAAGCCTGCGGTACGAACGCCGAAGACTCTACGGTCTCCGCGGATGTCAATCAGGAATAGAAAGACGAGCCTTTTTTTGTGTGGGGGGGGGACAATTAATCAGAGTTATTTATTTCAGTTGTATTATAACTAAATGAGTTGCTTTATGCGTACAGTAAAACATCAGTGTTCATTTTCCAGACAGAAGACGCTCATTAATAGTTTTTTAATTATTATTATGATTATTATGATTATTATGATTATTATGGTTTCATTCCAGTAGAATTCAGCCTGATGCTGAGTATCTTTTTGTACGCTTGTGGTGCCCTAGCCTGCTATTGTTGTGTTGCCTTAGTGCCATCTAGTGGTGAAAAGTGATTGTTTCACTCGACTTCTGCTATAACCTGTATTTCAGTTTGTGTTCAGATGTTTCGGAACCTATCTTATCATTTTGACCAGTTACACGCATTAGAGACCCTCAGCTCGCTGAATAGAGAATAAGTTCGGGTCAGTATGTTGTGTATGTTCATTTCTGAGCAGGTTCGTGTGCCAGTATGAGGAGAAAGAGAGAGAGAGAAAGAAAGAAAGAAATAGAGAGACGGATTAACAAAAGAACAGACGCTTACGTACGCTTGTGCTTGGACCTCTCCCTCACAGCCAAACTTCCCAGGCCTACCGAAACCTCACCGTTGGCGAGGACCTGCTTGCTCTGTCACGAGCGTGGTCAGTAGTGTTGGCCCACGTTGGCCCACGTTTCATTTCGGCCGGCTCTCTGCGTAATGGATCGGGAGCTTGGGGCCGAGTGGAGAGCCCGGTGAGAGGAAAGGCTTAGTCAGCCAGCTTTGCAGCCAATAATCAATAGCACTGAACAGCTGTGTCCTGTAATCTCTCACCCAATCACAGCATTGCTGCTTCTGTCATCGGTCCCAGGCAACATCTGAAGCATCCTCCGCCCACCCGCCTTCCAAACATAGTGGCGTGTTCTGACCGCGGAAAGGTCAACCGTTCAAAGGCCACATGCTCGCCCCCCTCTGCCGCGTCACTGACCCACCACTGCCGTTTGTACAAGCGCCACCGCTCTCTGGTTAGCAGGGTCGCTCTCACAGTGGAGAGGTCAGTTGAGTTTGAGCTTTAGGATGCTTTATTCATCGCAGCCAGAATGAGCAGACCCAGCAAGTAGATTTAGTTTATTTTTTTTTGTATTCGACAGTGAATGGAGATTATCGATTCTGTTCTAGGAATCATGTGAAGCATCTCAACAGACTCCCTTCTGCTAGCAGCAGGTAAACAAACACTACTAACCGCCCCCCCCCCCACATAACTCTTTATTTGCCCTCATCCAAAGGCTCCAGCGTACCGTTCCTCTTTGTACAATATAGAAAAACGACAGCGTGTCTGACTTGATTTAAAAAGATAAGAAAGATAAGTTCCGTTACAGTTTCATTCCATCATCTTCTTCAGTCAGGAAGGTTTTAACGAGAGCTTCTCCGGCGCTCTCACTGCTGAGAATGTGATTCCTATTTTTAACGGTTCTGATATCTCGGTTTTGTTGGGCCTTTATTTCCAGTTTTTTTTATTTTGTTTGCTTTGAAAAGGTAAATATTAAAAACTGTGGGAATGTGAATGTTCATTTCTTTTTTCTTTTTTTAACTCTGATTCCTTTGCACTGTAAACTTCTGTTCTGTTTTTTTTTCTTTTCTTTTATTGTATAGATTTCTTATTGCTATCGGTTCAAAGTTGATGGAGCTACACAAAACTAAACATGTCAGTCTTAAAACCCTCGCCTCGCCTCTCCTGGTGTGTGTACCGTCACTCCCGAGGAAGAAGAGGTCCGGACCGTGGTTCCACTTCCTCACGTGCTGCCTTTAGAACGTGTCAGTAGATGTTCTTTCACGAACTCTCTCACCTCGACGTCTCTGAGGAGTTGTGTTTTTAATGATGTGCACATTTTAAAAGGAGCATTATATTTAACGAGAAGTACTGTTTACATATGCTGTTCATTTTATTTGTAAAGTGTAGAGGTTTAAAAAGATGATGATGATGATGACGATGATGATGATTTCCAGTGATAACAGTATTAAATTTCATAAATAAATAAATCTAAAAAAAAAACAAACAAAAAAAACAAAAAAAAAAAACAGGAAACTTGATTTGAGGTGCTGTAATTTTTCATGAAGTGGTCTAAACGATAGGCTGTTGCTTGCCGCCTGCTCTATGAGGTGTATACTCTGCCATTGCTTTCTGGGCCAATAAATTAATTTATATTCATAGGTGAATGTCATGCGACGTCTCCTTGTGTTTATTATGACTAAGCACTGTTTTCTTTTTTTCCCCCACAAATTCCCCCCATCCCCCCCTCCTCTCCTGCAGTGTCCTGTTTCTAGATGCGCAGCTGCTGATTTTTATTTCTTTCTTTCCTTTTCGGTCATGGTAACAGCAAGGATAATTGCACCTCGCAGTGAGTAATCAGCCGGGCTCACTGAAGAGGAGCCGTGGATCGCCAAGGGCTTCTGCTGTTTCCCACTGATTTCTCCCCGATGGTGACAGAAACCATCTCCACAGCGCAGCCCACTAAACAGCACTGAGCATCGAAAGACACTGCTGTCATTCGTTTGTGGCAGGTTAGATAGTATGTTTTATTGTGAGGGATGTTTTAACCTGGGGTTAACTCGTCTTAAATGACTGGCCTTTAATATTGCAATTATATGGAACATTTTTAAGATTTCAAACTTTAATTTTAATTTAGAATTGAGGGTTAACACATCAGTATCAGAGTCAGAAATGCTTTATTGATCCCAAGGTGAAATTGCAGTTATTACAGTAGCAGCCGGTTATGTAGAAGAATAAACACTCTAATAATAAATTACAACAAAAAAGAAATTTGCAATATGTACACATATATAAAGTCTTATAATACAATAGAAGAATAAAATATTAAGTGACTGTGGTACATATATAAAGTCTTATAATACAATAGAAGAATAAAATGTAAAGTGACTGTGGCACATATATAAAGTCTTATAATACAATAGAAGAATAAAATGTAAAGTGACTGTGGCACATATATAAAGTCTTATAATACAATAGAAGAATAAAATGTAAAGTGACTGTAGCACATATATAAAATCTTATAATACAATAGAAGAATAAAATATAAAGTGACTGTGGTACATATATAAAGTCTTATAATCAAATAGAATAATAAAATGTAAAGTGACTGTGGCACATATATAAAATCTTATAATACAATAGAAGAATAAAATGTAAAGTGACTGTGGCACATATATAAAATCTTATAATACTATAGAAGAATAAAATGTAAAGTGACTGTGGCACATATATAAAGTATTATAATACAATAGAAGAATAAAATGTAAAGTGACTGTGGCACATATATAAAATCTTATAATACAATAGAAGAATAAAATGTAAAGTGACTGTGGTACATATATAAAGTATTATAATACAATAGAAGAATAAAATGTAAAGTGACTGTGGCACATATATAAAATCTTATAATACAATAGAAGAATAAAATGTAAAGTGACTGTGGTACATATATAAAGTCTTATAATACAATAGAAGAATAAAATATAAAGTGACTGTGGCTTATATATAAAGTCTTATAATGCAATAGAAGAATAAAATGTAAAGTGACTGTGGTACATATATAAAATCTTATAATACAATAGAAGAATAAAATGTAAAGTGACTGTGGCACATATATAAAATCTTATAATACATTAGAAGAATAAAATGTAAAGTGACTGTGGTACATATATAAAATCTTATAATACAATAGAAGAATAAAATGTAAAGTGACTGTGGTACATATATAAAGTCTTATAATACAATAGAAGAATAAAATGTAAAGTGACTGTGGCACATATATAAAATCTTATAATACATTAGAAGAATAAAATGTAAAGTGACTGTGGTACATATATAAAGTCTTATAATACAATAGAAGAATAAAATGTAAAGTGACTGTGGTACATATATAAAGTCTTATAATGCAATAGAAGAATAAAATGTAAAGTGACTGTGGCACATATATAAAATCTTATAATACAATAGAAGAATAAAATGTAAAGTGACTGTGGTACATATATAAAGTATTATAATACAATAGAAGAATAAAATATTAAGTGACTGTGGTACATATATAAAGTATTATAATACAATAGAAGAATAAAATGTAAAGTGACTGTGGCACATATATAAAATCTTATAATACAATAGAAGAATAAAATGTAAAGTGACTGTGGTACATATATAAAGTATTATAATACAATAGAAGAATAAAATATTAAGTGACTGTGGTACATATATAAATTTATAATACAATAGAAGAATAAAATGTAAAGTGACTGTGGTACATATATAAAGTATTATAATACAATAGAAGAATAAAATGTAAAGTGACTGTGGCACGTATATAAAATCTTATAATACAATAGAAGAATAAAATATAAAGTGACTGTGGCTTATATATAAAGTCTTATAATGCAATAGAAGAATAAAATGTAAAGTGACTGTGGCTATAATAAGTACAGATATACTGTATACAGCATCCTTCTGCAAGTTTTAGCACAATTTCTAATTGTTTGCTGAATTGGAATAAAATAAAGCATATGGAAATTTGCTGTAGCTTTTGCTCAGTCCATGTTTTATGTTGTTGTTTTCCCCCAAAATATTTTCAGTACGTTGTGCATTAAAGTGTGCAGAAGTGTGTTCTCCGTAGAGGATTAACTTACTTTTACGATTGCGCATTAACCTCAATCAACAAAAGCTGTAATTTAGCTGGAGCACTCAAACTTTTGCATATAAGAATAAATCAGAACTGATCTAAGATCAGCATAAAATTACATCATTCTGATTTTTTAGATTTAAAAGTATGTTGCTGCTGTTGGAAGAAAAAAAATCTTTATTTGAATTCTTTTCACTTAATTTTTGGCACAAAAATGAAGATATATAATTTCCATTTTACAGCGACGATATGATTCTTAAAATCCATTTAGATTCATTTATAGTGATTTAAAATGGTGCAAAATTACTTTAAAAAAACCTCACGTAATATTCATTATTTCTTAAGCACGTTTCTTAAGCACATTTTTTATTCCTTAATTTAATTTTTTTATTTTTCCTTTATCCACACACTTACTCACTTACACTCATACAAACATCAAAATGATGTAGCAAAAATAGCCCTTTAAAATAGCTTGTTTTTATGATGTCACAACTAATGATCGCTTATTTAGCTTACTGCAGTTTAACCCGCCCACACTGACATTACGCTGAGTGTTTTAGCCGAGAGTATTTATTGAATTAAGCCCAATACTGGGTGGCCTATCATATACTGATATATGGTTGTTTACATATATCAGTCCTAAAAGGGCTCATATCCTGCAAAACATTCTTTTTTAATCTAGTGTTAAATGTAAAATATATAGTTTCAAAATGTGTCCGTCACTGTGTGTTTTTAATACCTTGTTATAGTGATATTACAAAAACTGATGCATGTATTACATAGACAGCCATAGGCAACATTTTTTTTTTTAAATTTATATGTAAAATATGAGAATAGCGAGATAGACACTTTATCTTGGGCCCAACTTGCCTTAAATTGCTGACATACTGCAAGAGGAGCGAAAAATTGATCTAAGATCAGCATAACACACAATTAGCCGCTGTCCATTAACAGCGTTTTCTGATCTCAGTAGCATCGCGCATCACTTGACCTTTGGGAATATAGAAACATTGTTTAAACGGGGGAAACGGCTTGAAAGGAGTGCTTATCTACACTGGAGCTAATGGAAGCGGATGTGCGAATGTAACGAGTGCGCCGATTGAGGCTGAACTGGAATGCTCTCAGCACCTGGACACAGCATGACCATTAAACAGAGAACTGCCAAGCATTCGAACCACTATGTGGTCGTAGCACTTCAGAAACTGCTGGAGGCAGGCCAGTCCAGCGTTCCAGTCCTATTCCCACTGGCCTGAAGCAGTTCTGAAAAGAAAAATAATCAGGCCTTCATACATTTTTGCATTTTCCTTACTCTGCGCATCTCGCCTGAGCTCGTTAATGAGTTGAATCAGGTGCTAGATGAGTGAGGGGGGGGCTGGGATTGGGAAGCCCTGCTATAGAAGCTGCTGAGAGAATCCTAAATGATAGCTAACCGCTCCCGCTGAATCTTCTTCATATTACTGCCCTCGTTTCATAATTCTGGGTAACGTTTTAATAAGATGAGTTCATTAATGTTGGATCATGGAGTGAAATCAGATCATGCAAAGTTAATAGTAGCACGGATAATTTTTTTTTCTTTTAATATAAATGTACGATGTGAATCCCCTTCGAATGACTTTACACATCTGACTGAAATTTGCGTTCATCTCCGCGAAGCACCATCACGTCAATATAGAGCAACACACAGCCTACACGTTTCAATAAGCCTAATTAGGACTATCAGTTGCTAAGACTCAGTAGTACTCGTGTGGGGTTTTTTTTCTTCTTCTTCTTATTTTAAGAGACGTTACTCATTTAAAAGACAGAGGGAGAACATGTGGGAGGTGTTGGGACAAAAAAAAAAACGCAGTTCTTTCGAGTTTCTACATGGTTTTTCTCTCATTAGAGGCGGTGAAACTTCATGAGCTAATGAGAAAGTGTAGCTTAAAAGAGGGATTCTGTGACATTAAAAATGAATAGCGCTGTCTGAAGGTCATGATCAATCTTAAGGCAGCGTCAAGTTATATAACAGGAAATGGACCCATCCTTCATTTTTTTATTTTAGAAACAACCTGAAAGGAAGAGTATAGATGAGCACACATTGTACCTGGCCTCCGTACCTCACTAATGCGCTTGTGGCTGAATGCAATCCAAATACTCACAGCAATGTTCCAATATCTAGTGGAAAGCCTTCCCAGAAGAGTAGAGGTTGTTGCTGTAGTAAAGGAGGGACTGTTATTGTTAAACTCAGTGTTGAAACCTGTGATTTCAGATAAAACGCTGTGTGTGCAGGTGTCTGGACTGTTGAACATGTGATGTAGCTCAGTGTCTTGTATTATTGTCATAATTATGGGAAAAATGTATCTTCCTTTTTTAAAAACTTTATTTTTATTGGATTTTAACAGTGATCGGGGGGAGAAGAGACAACCGAAAAGGCAGATGGGTAGATGTCAGGAACCCTTATAGAAACAGTGAAATGCTTTATATGCATATATGCAGAAAAAGAAGAGAATTAAAAAAAAACAAGAAAAAGGATTACACTGTGATATTGTCGCTGTCCAATAAAACCATGTATCTTCATTTTTGTCTATTTTATTTTATTTAATTAAATTTTTTACATCATTTGAACACGCCAATGGCCGTTTACATAGTGTGAAAATTGAATGACTAATGGACCAATAGAAATGCTCCAAACTTCAGTTTCCTTTGACTTGCATTGAAAGTAAAGAATGTTTTGGCCTCTCCTGTTTTGGAGATGCTTGTTTTTTGTTTTTTTTATTGGACAGTGACTATATATATTTTTTTTTGTCCACAACAAGGTTACAGGGTTGCCAGGTTTCACACATACACAAATACACACACGTGTGGCTAAAATACAAGTAGTAGTACATGAGTATATCATTTCAAAGCCAAGTATGGTTTCCAGTTTCTCCAGTATTTTTCACATCTGTTAGAGGCATGTCTCAATAAAAGTTATTCTCTCCATGGCATAACTGTCCTAACTGCAGAGTGTAGGGGATTCCATGCTAAGCCGTTTCTGTTTTCTCAGTTCAGCTGGTACGCTCTCCAGGTAAATCACACTGAAATTAAAATTAAGTTTACAGTTGATTATTGATCTGATCTCCTTTCCCACCTTTACCCAGTAAGTAGAACTGTTTGGACATTCCCAAAAAGTATGAAAATCACCAGCAGACATATATTACCACACATTCTCCAGCACTGACCATGTACTGGGTTGTTGCTTTGTAACTTTTTAATATTCAGGGTTATAAAGAATCTTAAAATATTGTACATTACCTCCAAAGACCTTAGCCAGTCATCCTCAGATAACTTTATATTAGCCTCTTTCTCCTGTCTTGAATTAACCTACATCGTGGAAAGACCCTTTTCCAGATGTAGAGATGAACAGATTCTGGAAATGAATCCTCGGTTGGTGTTTCTTTTATATGAGTCAATCAATATTTTAGTCATTCTTTTTTCTCCCACCATTTTAATGTTTGTGTCAAAATAGTATCTCATTTGAAGATATAAAAAATATAACTTGGAGAAACAAGATTTCTTTAGGTTGTTGTTGAGGGGTATCTAGACCTTTGGCTGATATTGTACTGTATGTAATGTGTGTTCTGAGGTATGAATGTTTTTTTCCCACAGAATAGCTAGCCAGCATTTGTTGCTGTATGAGTTTCTTTCACCCTCCGTATGACTGAAAAAGTACCTTGTAGGAAACTAAAGCAGGTCTTCTTTTATTTAAGGCCAAAATCGTATACTTTTGATTCCATTCGTTGGTAAAATCGGCTTTTTTTTATTTTATTTTATTAAATATCTGAAGCTCACACTGTGTGGTGCTAAATGAACGCAAGAGACACTAGCAGCAGTTTCTATTAGGCCTGTTAAAGAGCAAGCAACAGTGTGATGCAGCTTTGGCTATATGAGATTTAAAATACTTAAAGGTGCCATGGAATGCATTTATTCAGTATGTTCAGTATTCTGATTAGGTTTCTGATGTATACATAGAAGGTATGTAACATTGGTTGAGGTGAAAAATGGCCATATACAGTTTATCTCCCCTGTTTTCACTTTTTAAGGTGAGCTCATGAATAATTTGACGAGCTCTGCTCTGATTGGCTGCTTTAGAGCGAGTTCTTATAATATTTATTTAGCTATGTTAGCATTAAGTACTTGCTAGTAGTTAACATTACCTAAACACAAAATAAAAATTAAAGTTGTTATTTGGTGTGAAATTTTCAGTTTAAGATGATCTGCTTCAACAAGCAAACAGTGATACACTCACAGCATGGCTGCTACTTACAGGTCACTGTTGGGGTTGTGATGCTAATAAAGCTGGAGCTGCTCTTCAGTGTTAATTGTGAGCGAAGCTGCTGGATATTGTTTGAGATTTGAGAAGCTGTCTGGAGTGAAATGTGCAGAGCAAACTGACAACTAGGATTAAAACTAGTTAAAGATTTGGGCTCTGAAGTTGTGTTTGTATGCCAGGTTGTTTTGTATATTGTTGGCTTATCTTAAGTGGTGGTACTGGTACAAGCTGTAACATTTGAGGTGACCATAGCAATAACGGTTGGTAAGGAAGCTGGCGAATAGGAAGACTGGTTTAACGATGCCTGTTGACTGCTCCCTAGGAAGAGAACGAAAAGTGCCAGCATTGCCTTTGCAGCCTTGTTATCATTAAATTTTATGTTTGAGTGTAACTACCTAACGTTTATGAACAAGAGATGGACCCTGTGTGTGTGTGTGTGTGTGTGTGTGTGTGTGTGTGTGTGTGTGTTTGTGTGTGTGTGTGTGTGTGTGAGAGTGTGTGTGTGTGTGTGTGTGTGTGCTTTTTCATCAACTGACCCACCTAACAGCCTCACAGTCTTGCAGCGAGGCAGAAAACAGCACCAGTACTTCCAGATATCTGAACTGCTTCACTTGGGTTGCCAGCATGAACAAATTAAAATAACTCACAAGTGAACATTTTTAATCTGATCCAAAAACCAAAAGAGAAAGCAAAGTGATGAGAAGAAACGAGACTGCTGACAAACATGTACATGCCTGTGTTCGGGGAGGTGATGACGAATAACGTAAAAGGCCCAGTTAGTGAGAAATATTGGAAACTGACTAGAATGTATTAGGATGTATTGTGTTCAGAGGCCGTCCACACTTGTATGGAAGAAAAAAAATATGATCTGACACATTGGATGTGTCTCAAATCCTAGTGAGTGTCTAAGTAGGCTGTCTAGGTAGGCAGCTGTTTAAGTAGCAGCGTTCTCTCCTCATCTCTCCTCATAAACAGATTACTGAGACGCTCTAGTTAGAGAGAGACTGCATCACGGCTTGTTCCGCCCACTGCAGCACGAGACCGGTAGCTTAGCTGGTTGCTAAGCTACCTGCCGGCATTCAAAACAATAGCCTGAGGCTCAAAAATCGGCTAGCATAAATGCTAATGGCTCGAGTATAAAACTGCTAAATGGTGAACGACTGGTTACAGAGTTGATAATAAAATACTGTTTTGTGTGATTATATGACCAGAAACACATTAAAACACCAGAGAAAATCAAAATAACTCACATTTTAAAACCACTTCACTGCTCGTAGATTAGCCTGCGTTGCATCATGGGATTGTCTTAGCAGCTGAGGAAGCGTTCGATTTTCCTTAAAATCAGATTTTAAAAAATGCCTAGTTCACACTACACGATTTTAGCCTGTTTTTTTTGTAGATCGCCGACAAAAACCTCTGCTCGGAGGCAAATCGGCGACCACTCAGTCGTGTAGTGTGAACTGCTGAAAGACGCTCGCCGTCTAATCGCAGACGCTCTGCAAGTATCTAGCATGTTTAATATCTAGACTAGTCGGCGACTGTGACTCAACAGCAGCGTCTAGCTACAGCCAATGGGATCACATAGAGACAGAACCAGGTCACCGTTCACTGCGGCTGCGGGCGACACTTACGTTTACATTGACATATTATTTACTTCCAGCTCTCTCTGCAGAACAGACAGTCCCTGCTGTCCCCGTGTCTTTATCTATCTTCGTACCTTCTTCTTCTTTCTTGTAAATCAGCACAGTGACAACTTGTACTGCTGGTTTTTTTACGTTTTCCGTTTTGAAAATAGTGTATGTTGTACGTGGTGTCGCAAGCTCTCACATGCGTTTAGTTTTCGTGTGTCCTCGTGACAATAACGTGTTTTGGACCGAATCCAGATGAGTCGGCGATTCTCCAGAGTGAAAGTCGTTTAATTTGTGACCCCGTGTTGCTGTCAGTCATGTAGTGTGAGAGCCACAAAAACCTGACCACTCAAACAGTCGTGTAGTGTGAACCAGGCATAAGGTGTCTCAGTAGACAGCATGGTTAAAGTATGGAAGAACAAGGATAGTCTACATGTCGGGAGCGCATACTATGACATAAAATGCTGCCCTTTGTAGGCAGCTCACTAGGTTTTGAGACACATCCAATTGTGCTTTATATGTCCAAGGACATAAATGAAGAAGGTAAAAAATTAATGCCTTTAATTTTGGTTTCAGGGTGACTTTAATACTGGTGTTCGATGTTGCAGTCAAGTTTTCACTCCTGTGATGACAATCAGGAACTAAACACTGTGACTGATTTAAAACGTGTTACAGAAAAGTGTTTAAAACCTTAGCGTTTAGATCTCCAGTGCACTGCCGTTTCTGTTGCAGCGTTCTGTGAAAGACATTAGGCTTGAGTGTTATAGCACTTAAATGAGATGGACCACTTCTTCCTGTGTTAAATGGGGGGTGATCTATATGTAAAAGCATGCATTAGACCACCGCAGATGAGGGAACCCTGTCGATGAGCGTTGACGGCATGAATAATTAATGTGGCCTGGGTTTGGAGGGTTCCAGTTACTGTCCATTTGTGCTGATGCTGTTGGTCATCAGTGCGTGTGAGAGTGCATGGCTGGGTGAGTTGCTTGTAACCGCAACATGACGAGCAATGACACAGCATTGTAAGACGCCTTGTGGATTCAGTTGGAATCAGGTGCCAGTCAAACCCATTTAAACCCTTCCCGCCTGAGCCTGATGAGTTCAGACAGTGCTCCCTACAGATCATGCAATCCATGCTTCTTTTATTAATTAATAACAAAAACGTCTGGCAGGCTGTTATTACAGGTCTCAGTTCACTGTTGATTTGGCAAGAGCTACCGAAGCCTCTGTGGAGCGCTTTTTTGCTTGAAGCACTTTATTCATTTTTTTATATTTTAATTGATTTTATTTTTACTCTTGATGTTCAAAAGTTTATAGACACCTGCTTATTAATTGTTAGTTCTGAAAATAAGGGTATTTATAAGGAGCTTGTCCGCCTTTTTGCTGCAATAACAGTCTCTACGTACTTCACTGTCTTGTCTGTATACACGTTATGTTGGAACGTTGCTGTGAGGATTTGATTGCATTCAGCTGTAAGAGTAGAAGTGAAGTCAGATACAGCTGTAGGGTAAAGTTCTATATCATTCTGTGAGTGCTTTTGCATGGACCACCATTACACCCTTGGTCATGGTGATCTTAGTGTGGCTCCTCCATAGCTCCCCTTTCCATTACTCAGTGCATATACCTTAAAGTATCCAAACTAGTTCCTAAATGCGTTTCAGTTGACTGACAGGAGAAAGTGCTGCATTAGCTTTGCTGTGTTAGAGGGTCTTTTGGCTTCTGATGGGTTGACGTTCCCTTTAAACAATCTCTGGGATTTATGGTAAGCCCTGTCTATGCATTGTCTGTGGTTTAACCCTCAGTGAAGACAGGTTCTCATAGTGTGGCTTAAGCAACAGTCAGCTTAAAAGGAGCATGGTGTAAGCCTCTAGCGGTGAAGTTGCCACCATCCCTTCCCTAGAACCTACAGCGTCTGTCTTAATTTAATCTATGGTTTTCTGATTCTGGTGTTTTTTTTCTTGTGTTTGTAAAAAGAAATGTGTTTTTTAACTTCCCACAGTACAGAACAGTTCTCCAGCACCAGTGTTCTAGCTGTTTATTCTACCTGTTGAGCGGTCCTACTAAGCATGTTCATGTCATTAGTGCAAAGCAGTAAGTCAAATGTTTTATTATATTTATATGTTTTAGATTAATTATTTTATCCCTTAAAATCAATTAGATAAAACATGTGTGTATGTATATATATATATATATATATATATATATATATATATATATATATATATGTACACATACAGTGTGTGGTTTGTCCATTCTGGGCTATTGTAGCAACATTGCAGCTTTATATAGGGGGCAGTTGTGGGCTGGATTTTACAGAGAACCAGCCCCGTGACTGGAAGTTTCCCCTTTTTGATTCTCTATACTGACAGGACACAACTGAAGTGCCCTTGGGTAAGGCACCTAACCCCTATCAGCTCTCCAAATGCTGTGGAAAGCACTGCCCACCAAACCGGACAAGTGTGCTTAGTGTCCCCTAGTGTGTGTGTGGGTGTTTCATTGCACCAATGGGTTAAATAAGAGGTCAAATTCCTCTGGCAAATGGTTCTAAGTTCTAAATTCATAACAGCCTTCAACCAGCTCTTAGGTCAATTTTAAGGGCTCATTCTCGTTCATGTAATTTTACAGTAATGAAAAATAGTTTTTAGTAGATCCCCCTAAATTTATACACTGCTCCTTTAAACCACCTTGGAGGTTTGTGGTAAGCCCTGTCTATTTCGTTTCTATACTTTAAACCTCAGTGAAGACAGGTTCTCATGGGATGGCTTTAATACCAGTCAACTTCTGCTTAACATCAAGAAAAGTGCGAATGCAGCTTCTCTCAGCATTAGTCCACCTCTTAACAGGGGAAAAGCACGATTAAATTAAGAAGTGCTCTAGTTCTTTTCCTTAGAGTGCTTCCAAAGGAAAATGACTCAATTAAGATGGAAGTGGCTCTTGAAAAGTTCAACAATCCAGTTAAAAGTTTGAAAGTATCGCCTTCAAAGTGTACATAAAATCTCAGTGAAATTTGAACACATGGACTCCTTCTGTGGCAGTACAAATCACGTCTCAGTCATGATGGGAATGAAGACAGACAGAGCTGTAAGAAACTTGAGAAACTCTGTGTTAGCCACCACATTTCTGTACACCAGTTCATGGTAAACAGCAGGAACTGTCACAAATAAAACACTTGGAGCTGTTTTATCGTTTTCACTGACAGCTAGGAGAAAAGCTTTTAGTAGGCAAGAATGATGGCAGCTTGGTTACAAATCAAATATTACCCACAGAAAAGAAAGTCAAGTCAAGTTTATTTGTATAGCGATTTTTTACAATGATGTTGTCACAAAGCAGCTTTACAGGAGTTTAAAAGCATGAAACCATAAAGTCACAGCACTTTATCCCTTTATCCCCTGTAAGCAAGCCAGAAGCGACGGTGGCAAGAACAACACCCTCAGCTGGAGGAAGAAACCTTGGGAGGAACCAGACTCATCCTCCTCTGGTCAAACAGTAGCTAGAAGGTAAGAGCTTTAGAAGCTGCATAGATGGTGCATCAGGTGGATGATACAGTGATGCAGTCAAGGATGGAGCAAATGGCACCAGTAGAGAAGGGAAGTGGTTGGTGCCAGGTGACAGGGGGGACCCTGGTGGTCATACCTTTACAGTATTCGGCGGGACAGGTGGGCAGAATGCCTTAAAGGCTCAGGGCCTTCTAGGCCTTCAGAGACGGCCTAATGATTCTCTGAAATAAAACAAATCTGTAACTGTACTGTTAAATAAATCATTTAGTAGAATCATTGTGCTCGATGTATTTAAGCTCTGCAATTATTTTAACTTTCTTGCATGAAGGCAATTACAGCACAGCTAGCTCTTTCATTGGCTCATTGGGTTCATTGGGTCCTGGACAGGAGACCTTGCATGTTAGATCAGCTTGCAACTAACAGTGTAAGCAACCAAATGCTTTTTGATTTGCGAAGGGTGGGACCATTTTATGTATCATTTTATGTATTTTAGGCTCACTTTCAGTATCATAATCTTTATTTTTAGAAGTCTAGAAAACATGTACTCAGTTTTCCCAAAACACAGTATATTTTCCATACTGTACATCTGTATTCACGCTCTGTCTGTCCTCAAGCCCTGCCTCCTAATGAGCCCAATGGTCAGCTTATCCACTCTGTCCTGGTCATCTGGAAGAGAGGCAGCCTACTACAAGTATCCTGCCATATCAGTTTGAACCAGAGTCCGATTCTGAAAGTCAGGTAGAATACCCTTCACAAGCTACACAGGAGCAGGACGTTTCAGAGGGGTACATTTTCACCACTTTAGTTGTCTGTGTCTTGTGTAAAGTTGTGTTTATCTTGCCAGTCGGCAGGCAGTAAGGACTGTGTTACATGGTGATGTCACTTTGTAGCAGAGGAAAGGGCTGGAATTCCAACAAAGTGTTTCAGGCAGCTGAGAAAAGTGGTTTCAGTAGGAGAGAGTTTTTGTCTCTGGCACACAAAACGAAAGGGTAAAAGCATAATGGGTCCCTTTTAAGTGAAACACATCATTCCAGGCCTTCTGGAAGTCCTGGATTTGCCACTGAAAGAACATGAGCTGTAGTGTTACTTGGTTTCAGTCAGCTGTCTACTTTAAAACAGTAATGTCAGCTCTATAAGAAGACTATTTCCTGAAAGAGTCACTATAAACCTACAGATCTCAAAGCAAAATATATGTAAATATCTGTTATAAGTTTTATATAAGGTATGAGATGTCTTTTACAAGCTTCAATTGTATTTGTTTAATCTGAAACAGCACAAAAACATTATCATGTTTGTCAGGGTTAGCTTTGTACTAACATACTACATAGGCTGCTGGTCGTGTTATCAGTTATCATAGAATCCAGTTTGACCAAGTTTTGATATGAACTGTGCTATGAACTGAAGCCCCAGCTCTTATAGTCACGGTTTGCCACTAATTATCCAATGTGATCTTTTCACATCACCTTGAATATTTTCACCCGGACGATTGAGAGCTTAATCTGAAAAGCAAGCGCAGAAGCAGAAAATTGGGTTTCTTTTTGATGAATCCACTTCACGTCTGAGCTGAGCTCCAACAATGCAGCAATAAGAAGCTGCTCTGCACTGTGCTTATGAAGATAAGTTCAATTCCTCTATTTTCCTCCATCAAAACATTCAGGCTTTCTACAGAATCCAGCCCAGTTTGGACTGGGCCCAACCCTTTTCTAATCTAATGTCGGGCAAATCAGCCTCTGCAGAGGCTTTCAGACATCAGCATGTTCATTTGATGAATGAACAGATGCTACAGATAAAAAGAGGGATGAAACGTTCATGCTGTGCTGGAGTTTTATTTATATATTTATTTGTATACAGTGTGTTTGGGAGAACACAGAAGACACTATATATCCAAAAGTATTTTGGCAGAAAAGCATTAGTGAGCTCAGGTGAGGACGATAATTACTGGATCACTTGAACTCATTCCAATGGTATTGAATGGAACTGCATCATTCCATCACTGCTCTAGTGCAGGGGGGGCATTGTATCCCTATAGCTGATGTTTAACACTGGGCTTGGTATACAAAAAGCAAAATCAGAATACCAAGCCCAGTGTTAAACATCAGCTATAGGGATACAATGCCCCCCTGCACTAGAGCAGTGATGGAATGATGCAGTTCCATTCAATACCTTTGGAATGAGTTCAAGTGATCCAGTACTTATCGTCCTCACCTGAGCTCACTAATGCTCTTCTGCCAAAATGCAACCAAATCAGCAATGTTTCACCTAGTGTGAAGCTTTCCCAGAACAGTGGAGGCTGTTACTGCAGCAATAGAGGACAAACCCTCTATTAATGCACTTGATTTCAGATGAAAAAGTTGGAAGAACAGGTGTCTTCAGACTTTTGGGCATATGCTCAGGCACAGGTGCTTGAAACATCTTAAGTACAGTGGGTCTGTACAGTTGATGTATTCTTCGGTGCAGAGTGGATGGCATAAGAACACGAAGGTATGTAAGAGTGCATCCTGTAGAGCCTGAAAATGCACTGCTTACAGCAGGTGATAAGGAAGGCTTTTGTCATTGATAAATAGGCCTCTTATGGATGCTCTCCTTTCAGCAGACTTGCTTCTTGAGCAAGTGTTGATAACAAAGCTCTTCTCCACAAAGCAGTGGATGGGGAGTGGATCAGGCTAAAAAAACAGTCTGTCCTACTATCTCCTGCATTAGCCCATATAGTCCATAAGTGCTGCTATTTTTCCACCCTAAGAGGATGGTGTTCAGAGTGGATCCTCAAACATGCACCATCCAAACACACATAAACCCATTAGGTTGGTCAGAGAAAGAACCAAGTAACTGTGATAGGTGGTGCATATAAAACAAAGTATATATGTTCCTCTCAGCCCCCGGGTAGTATTTTCTGATTTATTTCTCAGATATTCCCAAATATCCTTGTGCTGTATGTCCAAAATATCCATACACCCCTTCTAATTTGTCCATGTATCCCTTTTTAAGGTGCACCAATAGCTGGTGGTATTGCTGGTAGAATGAAATTCTCTTGAGCAGCTGAACATGAGCCTAGGGTTGCCATGCCAAATAAGCGTTGGCTAGAGGGTATATAACCCCCCCACCAGCACTGGGCTGCAAAGCAGTGGAACTGTGTTCTCTGGAGTGATAGGGTTCCATCCAAGAGTGGCGCTTGTGATTTAGAACTAATGCTCTAGTGGCTGAATGCAACCAAATACTCAGCAGTGTTCCAAGATCTAGTGGAGAGCCTTCCCAGAAGAGTAGAGACTGTTATGCAATAAAAGTGGGGGGGCTATAACTGCCTATTAAATATTCACAGCAACGTTCCAACCAGAGATTCATATTTGAGTGGTACTCAAGTTGCACACTGACCAGTCTCAGCCACAGCCCCTTGACCGACACGCAGACAAAGAGTCTGATATCTTTAATGCATTCACCTGACCACACTGTCCAGATACTGCCTGTTGTTTTCCACATGTGTGTATCGTTTTGGTCCAATTTGAATCCAAGTGTTGTTGTTCCAGGTAAATTCTGCCAGGTAACCAGTAGTCGACACTTCATCCATCCTGTGCGTCTTGTTTCCTGAGGGGCTGTTTATGTTGTAGCTCATTTCTTTCCATTCGTCATGCCAAATAGAAGGCTTGTGATTGGTCATTCTGCATGTCAGGTGAATTTCATTTAGTAGACGGTTCTTGCCCACGTTAAGTGGGGAACCGTATGTACAGAGTCCGGCAGTGCAAGACTGTATGTTTAATGACTCAGTTTTCATTTGTTGACTAATGTAGTTTGGATAGCTTGCCAGTTAGCACAATAGCTAGTTAAGCTGAGGTGGTCAACTAATCTAGTTAAACTTTCGTACAGATCACATTTCCTTTAAAACTTTCGAAAACCTGAACTGTGTCAGCTATTAGGTTAGTTAACTAACACACTTTGCTGGACCCAACAGTAGCACAGATGTTTATGTTTAAAAATGAAAGAGTGAGCATTTCCACATGAATAGAGCTCATAGGACTGGGACTAAACAGCTATGTGGTCATAAGTAAAGCACTTGTTAGTGTCGCTCATCAGTAAAAAGGCTTTATATTGCTGGGCAGCATGTAGATTGGGAAAAAGGTCATGTGGTTTAAGTCCAGATTGATCCTATTTCAGAGTGATGGACACTTCAGGGTAAGAGGAGAAACATATGAATAATGCATCCATCAGATCTCCCAAGCCTCTGGAGATCTGGAGTCACGTCAGTTGGTCAGGTCTAGGCTCAGCAATGTTATATGGTAATTAATATAAAGTCAACTGACCACCCGAATGTGCTAAATGACCAGGTGATCCAGTCAGTTTTTTTCTTACCTGATGTTACGGACATAGTCCAAGACAACAATGCTGAGATTTCATGGGCACAGACTATGAGAGAGTGGTTCAGGGAACACAAGGAATCACTTTGACACATGACCTGACCACCACAGGGTGCTGAACTCAACGCTATTGAAAGTCTGTGGGATGTGCTAAAAAGAAGACTTTACAGAGTGGCTCGTCTCCCATTGTCTATATAAGATCTCAGCCAAAAATAAATCCAACTCTGGACGGAAATAAATGTTGTGATGTTGCATAAGATTTTCGAAACAGTTCTAGTCCAGCAAAAACAACATGCCATACTAATTTGAATGCAATAAGTACATCTGTGATACTTCTAACCAAACAAATTAGAATCTTTACCTAAGACTTATAACAGAATTAACATTTTATTTGGAGCAGCGAGTAACTCCTTTTATGCCTGTCAGTGCAACCTGGTCATGTTTTTCAAGAGCTCATGTACAGAAAAGCCAGTGACTTCTGCATCCTGTGGGTGGAACAACTATTAGCCATATTGTGGGTTTCAACATTCTCGTCGGCCCTGATTAAAGGATTTTATGACAACGTGATGAGGAAGAGGACAAAAAGAGAATAGAGATACAAGCAGCTCACTGGCTTTCAAAAGGAAATGAGCCAGCTTGCTAAATGCAGACTTCTCTCTGGAAAAAAAAACAACATTCTGCATTTGACAGCTTGAAATCTATATTTATTTGTTTGAATTTCACAGTACAGAACGAAGGGCAAGACTTATTTGATCAGAAACCAATACAACAGCCTGGAATAGGCAGCCTTTTCTGTTTCTATCCCCATCACAGCTCTTACCTTTCAATATCCGTTGTATATATATATATATATATATATATATTTATTTATTTATTTTTTTATATTCCTCTTGTTGCTTTTTAGCCCTCTCTGAGGATCAGATTTACAATATTATTCTTATTTTTGTAATTATAGCCTTTTAAAATTATGGTTTTATTATTATTACTAGTGTGGCCTATGTGCGTGCACACTATCTGAGGGTCCGGTTTGGGAGCTGTCGGTGTGGGAGGTAATTTTTTCATGTTTCGTGTTGTTGTGATGAATACAATTACATGGAGTGGCGCTGACCCGATGTAAGGTACTTACTTAGCAGCCCTTATCTCCTTGGTCACACATACTCAGACAGCCTTGACCCTCCAGCCTCCGTGTTCAGAGCTCTATTACCTGCCCTTTAGAGCTTTACAGCGGCGTTTGCATTTATGAGTCACATTAGTTTGGCCTGGGCTGGCAGTGAGCAGTGCAGATGCTCATCCATCTCTCTCTCTCTCTCTCTCTCTCTCTCTTCCCGCCCCCCCTTTCTCTCGTTCCCTTCTTCTTGCATCATTTCCTTTCATCTAGAATTGAGGAGAAAAGGAAGAAATGAATAAAAATGCCCTTAACACCCAAACACCGTCAGTCCTTCCTCTGGGTCTATATCTGTGTGGTGGTGTTTCTAGGCCTCTTCCAGCCAATTAAAAGCCAGAGAGAGAGGGAGGGATGAAGTCTATCAGTGAGGTCTAGCTGCCCCTAAGTGACCCTGAGATACATAATCAATAACCTTTTATTGCTGTCACACCCTGATATTGATGTTCAGGTTTGGTGGTATCAATATACAATACTGCTCAGACGTCAGAGATTTTTGTTTCCTGTCAAAACAGCCATTAAAGCAACGTTACATAACAATTTAACCTTAAAATAACAGCTTCAACCTCAACCTGATGTTGCTCGGCCTCATAACAGAAAGAACGCCGTCTGTTGTTGACACTCTGGGGTCGGAAGGAGGAGCAGGAATGTGACCTGTTGCGAGAATTGCACCATGTCACACACCAACAGCTATGGGTCTGAGCTATATATAAGAAGCAGGCTCTAATTGGCTTTTACTCGTTAGCGAGAGCTGAAGGAGATAAAAGGATGCTAGACAGGCTCACGGGAAACGGGAAAACAATGAAAATCCCACATCACAGTGTTCATCCCTGACAATGTTATTTATGAAAGACTATGATGTAAGCTGTAAGCTCATCTGTGTCGTCTCTGAGTTCTGTAGTTGCCAATATTTGTGTAACCCAACTGCACCTTGTCGACGTGGTTCCTTCTCTTCTGATGTTGTACTTGCTGGTATTGTGATGAAATTGTGACACTTGCATCAAGTGGGCGTTTACACAAAAACAACCAAATTGGCAAGTATATTCTTTAACAAATGCAGTTGTACAGCTGTTTAAGTGGAGGGCCTCGAAGCCTGATTTTGGCTCTAATTATGGCAGTGCTCTTAAAGAGAATGAACTGTAGGGGGAGCCCAAGAGCAAAAACACAAATTTTAACATAATGCTGCTTTAAGTACAAGCTATTTAACAGAAAATTATACAGACATCTCAACAACCTAACATAATACTATATTTCAGTTCCATTTTCAGCTTCCATTCTCTTATCAGGAGCCTCACGGTTATTTATTTGTATTTTTTTCAGAGAAATCTACAGGGCTGTTTTTTCACACCTCTAAAGTTCAGTCTCAGATGTTGGTTGTATTTTCTGCTTTTTACAATCCCACCAATCCCCGATACGTTTCAGTAATGTGGAGGTCCGGACAGTTGGTCTACAAGGTCTTGCTCAGTTGCTGGGACTCCAATTACTTTGTAATGTTGAAATTTTTTTTTATCAATACAGTTTTGGAAACTCTTTTGTTGTTTTGTTTCCCAAAAGTGAAGGGTGGTCGCTGACTTTTGCTCAATATTGTGCAGTGGTCTTAACAAGTATCAGGGCACGGGTTAATCCTTGGGAAGCTTTTATGGCAGTCTTTAGTTTCACTGCGTATTAAAACCTTTTTAGCACACCATCAAGCACGGTGCTGGACTCTTGTGTAGAGGTATTCACTGATGGGATCGTATCATTTCGTGTTGTAAACATGCAGAAACTGCTTAAACGATAACAATGTTAAACATATCCGCTGTGTTTTAAAAACAAACACTTCATAAAATCATAAAAATCATAAAATCCAACATATTTACATATATCTGACTATACTGCAGTTTAGCTCTGCACATTCATGCTATGTTATAAGTAATATTTCAACTTGCACTGCTTTTTGAATGAAGCAGAATACAGGAGATGAACAGAGGTTAGCATGATCATGTTAAAACAAACTGAGAGAAATGAATTAAATGCTTTAGTTTTTAAAAATCAGAGAACAGCTATAATCAGATCTCTGACAGGAAATTTATAACATCAGAAAAATGTAGGCTGTGGGCTCTTTAATACAAGTGTATGCATTTTCTGGATCATTTAGATTGATTGATTGAAAAAGAACAATATAAAATAACCCAAAATGAAATGACGTGCTGTAATGATGTGCTCTCTGTCTGGTTGACAGTTATAACACTGTGTAAGGGTCTCTTTGGTGTCACCATGTTGTCATGGTTATGAGACATTCTGTTAAGTGGAGCAAACCTCAGTGTTCACTAATGCTATTAATGCTCACTTAAATATCATCAGATACTGTAGTACGTTTGAAAACAATAGGATTTTATCAGTAAACGTTGTTATTTAGTGACTACTATACATTATTAAGTGTAGTATGAGGCGCTTGGGGTTTAAAGGGTTAATGTTGTTAATGCTGGTGGTTCTGCTTGCAGACTTCAATTCTAAACACCCGATGGCACAAGACACTGCTTTTAAAATCTGTGGTGTTTATTTGTTTGAATTTGTGAATGCTTTTTGAAGCTGCTCCCTGAGGCTTGTTTGGCTTGGATATTTGTTGTAATACGCTGAGCCGGTGCAATAAGCCTTCTGTTCTTCATCACTTTCTTTATTTCACCAGAAGGCCTAAATACCAAGCCACCCATAGTTGTGCCAGTAACCCTAATTAAATCCATGGCTTTCGGTTTTCTGATCAATGCACATACACTCATCTACACACATTGTCTGTTTTATCAGCTCCACTTACCATATAGGAGCACTTTGTAGTTCTACACTTACAAACTGTAGTTTGTCTGCTTCACTGCATACATCGTTTATCCCCTTTCACCCTATTCTTTAATGGCAGCCCCCCCCCCCCCCCCCCCCCCCCCCCCCCCCCCCCCCCCCCCCCCCCCCCCCCCCCCCCCCCCCACACACACACACACACACACAGGTCCACCACAGAGCAGGTACTATTACGGAAGTGGATCATTCTCAGCACTGCAGTGACACTGACATGGTGGTGGTGTGTTAGAGTGTGTTGCGCTGGTGTGAGTGGATCTATCACAGCAGTGCTGCTGGAACCTCAGTGTCACTGCTGGACTGAGAATGGTCCACCAACCAGCGATATCCAGCCAACAGTGTCCTGTGGGCAGCAGCTTGTGACCACTGATGAAGGCCTAGAGGATGACCAACACAGACTGTGCAGCAACAAATGAGCTATCGTCTCTGTGTCCAGCAAAGTAGGCAGAGAGGACAGTGAGTGAACACTGTGTTTTAAAAACTGATACACACGTACTAGAACAACACACACTAACACACCACTACTATGTCAGTGTCACTGCAGTGAGAATGGCCCACCACCCAAATAATATATCTGCTCTGTGGTGGTCCTTTTAGGGGGGAACGGGGGGCTTAAAAAGCATGCAGAGATGGACTACAGTCTGTAAGTGTAGAACTACAAAGTGCACCTGTTTTGTAAGTGGAGCTGATACAATGGACAGTGTGTGTAGATAGAAGGAGCTGGTTTTAATGTTATGGCTGATTGGTGAATATATGTACCACTGTGTGTTATGTAATGTATACTTGTAATGATAAGTAGTGCTATATGATGGTCAAATTGAACAGAATTGAATGAGAGTCGACGGATAATCTACACCAATAATAAGCAACAAAGAGCCTAATGATGCTGCTCACTGGCCCCACCTCATATTCAGCTGCAGCGCATGGCTGTCCACCTACACTCGTCCTGTAGGTGTAGGAATAAAGCCATGATCGGACAGGGCTTTGTTCAAACTGAGCAAACTTTAAGAAGGATTTGCAGAGGAGACGCGTATATGAGAGCTGCCGCATTTCACAGACAACACTGCAGTGATGGAGGAGCTATAAACTAGAAACTTGTTCGTGCTTTGGCTGCCAAAACTTGGACCATACTGCTGTATATCTTTGGAGATATAAGACCTCTAAATCAGGGATCTCTAATAGGCGGACCGCGGTCCGGATCCAGACCCAGACGTTGTTCAATGCGGACCCAAACTGATAAACTACTGAGAAGAATTTAATTGTGACTGTGTTTATTTTAAGCGGTGGAGCTTTTCTTGTCTTTTTGGTATACGGGCTTTACGGCGCAGTGAACCCACACACCAATCACGTGCACTGTAAGATCACCGAAGGATCCTCAGCCAATCAGATCTGTGCGCATTGGGGCGTGCGGCACGTGCACCCAGGCGAGGTACGAAGGGAGAAGAAGCAGCCGGAGACTAAAGCGAGTCAGAAAGAATAACCAGCTCTAAAAACAAAAAGTGAACAGAGAAAACTGACTGTTTAACAGGAACGGTTCTGGAATGGACCTGCTCGTCTAGTTTTGGAGAATACCACTATGTACAACCAACAGGTCAATCTGTGAAGCTGATCAACAAGAAGACACACATTTTATTTGCTTTCTCTAAAAATAAACACTTTAAGATGCACTTTTGTTAAAAAGCATTCTGTTTTTTTAAAAGTAGCCCTTGTTTTTACTTGAACTGAGAAAACTTGAATTGCCTTTCAGGTGCTGATGGTATAAGATGCTGATACTAGACTACTTCAGTAAACAGGATGTGGCACTGAATCATCACATGTTAGAGATGTTGACGGTCCAGACCTTGGCCTGAGGAAATCTCCTGAGGAAATCTGGACCTTACCTAATTCTTATTAAATACCCCTGCTCTAAATTATCCAAAGCTCTGACGCTCCAATCTCACACAAGCCTTCCTATTTGCTAGCTTATTGTTTGAATCCTCCTGTTCCACCTTAAATGGTTCAGCATTTATTTTATTTTCTCCCACAGTAGAGCAGGGTGATCTCTTAGCTGATGCCATAGAATGAATTTATTCAGGATTGTTATTTGTTCTATATGTCTACAGGGAATGTGTGTGAACTTGGTTGGAGTGAAAAATGTCTGGATTTAGTTTTACATGCCCATTTACAGCCTGTGATTTGATCCTAGAATGAAATTGGCTGTTTTCCTGTTTTGGGTGAGCTCATGAGTATTTTGATTGGCTGGTTTAGAACAACACAAAAGCTACATCCTCAAAATAAACAGGAAACTAAAATAAACCTTGACTTCAACGCAAAGTAAATGAAAGTTGTTACTTTAAAACTCTCAGTTTAGGATGATCTGCTTTAACCAGCAAACAGTGATAAACTCACAGCATGGCAGCTACTTACAGGTTCCTGTTGGGTTTGTGATCCTAATAAAGGTGGAGCTGCTCGTCTCTTCAGTCTATTCAGGTTTAAACTCTGAGCTGAAGCTGCTCGATATTATCCAAGATTTCAGAAACTGTCTGAAGTGTAATGTGCACAGCCAGCTAATGTAGTTAAACTTAATTAAACTTTAATTCAAGTTGTCCTGGATCCGTTCCACCTGAAATGATGCCATGGTTACATTCTGGCACCTGTACAAGCTGTAGCATTTAAGGTGGAATGAAACATTAGGTTAAGTAGCTGATGAATAGGAAGCCAATTTCAGTCTGTTTACAGTTGGCAGCTCATTGGAAAGAGTATGAAAGTGCCGACACCCCCTTCACAGCCTGGAACTATAGGTTTCTGAATGTATAATTCGCTATTGCTGTTGTTCTGTTGTCGTTGTTTTTGCTGTTGTTGTAACTTGAGCTTGTAAATCGTGGCTGTCCAAAGAAAAACTCCATTTTTGCCGATTTTTATTTTTCTACATCATTTGAACACGACAGCTTCAATTTACATGTCCTCATTAATGGACCAATAGAAATACTCCCTGGGGAAAATTCTGGTTCCATTGACTTGCATTGAAAGTAAAGTAGGTTTTTTGTCTGTCCTGTAAAGTTGCTACTTGTTTTTTTTTATTGGACATCTCTTTGGGTGGAGTCGTCCTGTTTTACTGCCCTCGTTTACAAACATGGGATGCTTTAGTGTTTACAGCTATGATCAAATCTCTGACAGGAAATTTATAACGTCAATCCTTTAGATAGATTGATTGAAAAAGAATAATTTAAAGTAACTCAAAATGAAATGATATGCCATAGAATAAATTTATTCAGGATTGTTATTAGTTCTCTGATGTCTACAGGGAATGTGTGTGAACTTGGTTGGAGTGAAAAATGCCCAGATTTAGTTTTACATGCCCATTTACAGCCTGTGATTTGATCTTAGAATGAAATTGGCTGTGTTCCTGTTTTGGGTGAGCTCATGAGTAATTTGATTGGCTGGTTTACAGCAACACAAAAGCTACATCCTCAAAATAAACACAAACAGGAAACTAAAATAAACCTTGACTTCAACGCAAAGTAAATGAAAGTTGTTACTCACTGTAACACTTTCAGTTTAAGATGCTCTGCTTCAGCCAGCAAACAGCATGGCTGCTACTTACAGGTTACTGTTGGGGTTGTGATGCTAATAAAGGTGGAGTTGCTATTTTGGAGATATTTGTTTAGGTTTTTTTTGGACATCTCTTTGGGTGGAGTCAGGACTGTAACGTAAGAGTCGTCCTGTTTTACTGCCCTCGTTTACAAACATGAGATGTGTATTTGAAGAAGGAGGGAGAGAGGGGGACATCTCTTTGGGTGGAGTCAGGACTGTTACCCAAGAGTCGTTTACAAACATGGGATGTGTATTTAAAGGGGGAACAGCAGTGCTTGAGGTTCTCGATATGTGAACTCTCGTCATTCAAGCATAACCATGTACAGCTTTCATCTCTATGGCAGCTTTAATAAAGATCAGATATTTAGGCAGACAAAGCCTTAAATATTGATTTCAGATGAACGAATCGAATGAGTAAAGCATAGCTGTCCAAAGAAAAACATATATCTCCTTTTATGTTGATCATGTAAACACAACAGCTGCTGTTTACAGTGTGCAAAAACTGAATTATGAATGGACCAATAGAAATACTCCAAAAAGGCTTAGGAAACATTCTATTGACTTCCATTGAAAGTTAAGACTGTTTTGGCTTCTCCTGCAAAGTTGCTATTTTGGAGAAGCCTCTTTTTTTTTGGACAGCGACGATATATAAGAATTTTAGACATCTTTTTGGGTAGAGTTACCCAAGAGTCGTTTACAAACATGGGATGTGTATTTAAAGGGGGAACAGCAGTGCTTGAGGTTCTCAATATGTGAACTCTCGTCATTCAAGCATAACCATGTACAGCTTTCGTCTGTATGGCAGCTTTAATGAACATATTTAAATTTTTATATTTAAATACTGATTTCAGATGAGCGAAATCAGTTGATCATGTAAACACGAGAGCGGCTGTTTAAACTGTGTGAAAACTGAATGATGAATGGACCAATAGAAATACTCCAAAAAAGCTTAGGAAACATTCTGGTTCTATTGGGATGTGTATTTAAAGGGGGAACAGCAGTGCTTGAGGTTCTCAATATGTGAACTCTCGCCATTGAAGCATAACCATGTACAGCTTTCGTCTCTATGGCAGCTTTAATGAACATCAGATACTTAGGCAGAGAAAGCCTTAAATACTGAATGATGAATGGACTAATAGAAATACTCCAAAATAGCTTAGGAAACATTCTGGTTCTATTGACTTACATTGAAATTAAAGGCTGTTTTGGCCTCTCCTGTAGAGTTGTCGTTTTGAAGATACCTGCTTTTCTTTGGACAGTGATGAAATGCGTATAACAGGTTTTGGCCAGCGTGTAGTGAGCGCTGCTGCTGCTGTGCTTGTTGCAGCAGCCCTAAATAAGCGCTCTGCTTTCGGTGCTCTACTTAATGCACTTAGCTAATGCACTGTAATGTGGCACAGCTATTATTAAATATTTGCAAAAAGCCTTAAATGCTGTAATCCAGTACATTAAGGTGGTGGGACGAGAGCGCAATGGGAACGAGAGAGATTGCTCCAAGAACTCTCACCGGAATTAGCTCTCTCTCATGTATGTTTACCAAACGCCACACATCTTTGCTCCCTCCCTCCCTCTCTCTCTTTTTGTCCTCTCTCTCTCTCTTTCTTTTTTTTTTTTTTTTTGTTCTTGCTCTCTAATAATAAATATGTTTCCAAATTGCCTGCTGGATGAATACAGTGAGGGAGGCTCCACCCCAGCCCCCTCTCTCCCTCCCTCCTTCTCTCTCTCTCTCTCCCTCCCTCCCTCTCTCTCTCTCTCTCTCTCCCTCCCTCTCTCTCTCTCTCTCTCTCTCTCCTCTCTCTATCTCTCTCCTATACTCTCACGCTCACATGCACCCAGCTGCACACATGCCAGGATCTTCACACAGTACCTGACCGCTCCGCCGAGTGCAGTGACCACCCACGCTAGCATCCAGTCAGAGAGACAGAGGGAAGAGCGCTGCAGCCTCCCTCTCAGCTCCTCTTCAGCAGACGCGCTCCTCCTGTCCTCCTTTCTTCTCCCTCGGCCTCCCTCACATCCGACCATGCACCTGCTCTGATCCGGTTGCTAAGGCGCAGAAGCTCAGGCGTGGAGGAGTGGACGAAGGCAGGACTTTGTTGCTAAGGTAATGACCGCTTCCAGCAGTGGCGAGCGTGCGGGAAATGAGAGTGATGTGGAGAGGAAGAGGAGCATGAGGAGGAGGAGGAGGAGGAGGTGGAGGAGGGATGGCTTACTCTGTAGCATGTGTGGCTGCTGCAAACTTACAAGTATCTTGTTATGAGCACTGATGATTGTTTCTCTTGTTCTCTGTTTTCCTCTCTTTCTCTCTTTCCTTTTTCTTTGTTTTACCTTCTACCCCCCCTCTCTCTTGCACTGTAATTTTTAAATTCTCTTTTATTCTCTCACTGCTGTCTCTGATCTTTCTATCGTTCTTTTTCTTTTCATTACCCTTTTACTATCTCTGTTTCTGTCTTTCTTTTTCATTCTCTCTCTACTGTCTCTGACATTCTCTCTATCTTTGTTTTTCTCTTTTCTGTCCTTCCCTCTCATTTTCTATATCTGTCTCTCGCTTTCCCTTTGTCTTTAACTATCCATTTCTTTCTTTCCTTCTTTCTCCTTTCTGTCTTTCTCTTTTTCTCTACCCTTTCACCCGTCTCTCACCTTTTTTTTTTTTTTCCTTTTCTCTCTTTCTGGTTTTATGGTTCTTTATATATATTTCTTCTTCTATTTCTTTTTTTTATTTTTTCTTTCTTTCTGTCTCTTTTCCCTCTTTTTTCTTTTACCTTTTTCTCTCTAATTGTGCTATTGCTCCACTATCTCTCTCTTCCTCTCTACTGCTCCCCTTGCTTCTTTCTTTCTTTCTTTCTTTCTTTCTGTCTTTCTCTCTGTATTGCTCTCTCCTTTTATTTCAGAATTCCTTTTTCTCTCTGTCATTCTCTCACCTTCCTATATTTCTCTCTTTCACTTTCCTTCCCGCTTTCTTTTTCTTTCATCTTTTTTCATCCTTTTTCTCTTTCATTCTTTCACCTCTCTCTCTCTCTCTCTCTCTCTCTCTCTACCTGCGTGTGAGCGTGTGTTGAGAGTGACAGGCTGTTCTCTGGCTCTAAAGGCGGCGGTGTTGGTTTGCGGGCGCTGGGTGAGTTGTGAATTGAGAGCAGGCCTCCTGTGGGGATTGGAGCTGTGAACACAGCTGCTTTTCCTTTTCCCCTCAATAACTGCACATCCTCCGTAGGTGATCTCCAGCGTCGCTCTCTCTCTCTCTCTCTCTCTCTCTCTCTCTCTCTCTCTCTGCACCGCCTGCTTTCGCTTCGCTTTCATTTAGATTTCATCTCAAAGTTTATTACATCTGGTGTTCATGTGGCATCTGTGTGAAATGAGGGTCCGAGGGTCTCGCCTTGTGATCAATGCAAACATGCAGGACGAGCGAAAAAGTCAATAAGTTGTACATTGATGGAGACAGTATGTAGCAGCGGTTAAGAGGAGGGGATGCTGGGAAGCTGATTTACTGTCGTGTCAAGCAGGTGATGAGACACAAGCACACACACATACACACACAGAGTGGAGCAGACAGCAGATGCTAAGGACCCCAGTGGGGAGAGAGGAGTCTGATCTGGGAGTAAAGTGTCACCACAATTGGGGGATTCTTTCTCTCTTGCTCTCTCTCTCTCTCTCTCTCTCTCTCTCTCTCTCTCTCTCTCTCTCTTTTCTCTCTCTTCCTCTCTTTCTCTTGCTCCCTCATGCTGTTCCAGTTTGAAACAGCTGTTCCTCTTAAAGAAACAGCTTGTATTTATTAGCAGATAACACCATAAGCAACACATAAATATAGGTGAGAGATGAGTAGGTATCTTGGGAGACTTGTGTTGAGACTATTTGAGCTGTACATTATGTGACTTACTTATAGAACACTGTGTGTGCGTAATCTATATATAGATACATACAGGCAGTATACTGTATATACAGCTAGTACCTTGTGTGTCTGGATGTGTTGGATATGTAACATTGCATACACACAGCATAAATATTACATTTGTGAGGAAGCATTGCTTTGATCAATAGAATGGTCTCTTTGACCAATGCCAAACATCGATTAGAGAGCTATAAAGCCCCCCCAGCAACTGACTGTAGAGCAATGGAACTGTGTTCTCTGGAGTGATGAAGCTCCATCCAATACCTCTGGGATGCGTGATGAGTTGGAATGAACCAGAACTAATCAGCCAACATGACTACCTGACCTCACTAAAGCACTTGTGACTGAATAGTCTAACAGCTAGCACTTGGAGACATATTTAAAAAGTTAATATTCTGATAGTATTTAAACAGTAAGTAGTGGTTTTGTATACATCAGTGTGTTTTTTAACCCTTTCCAAGCTTCTCCTTGTGTACACTGTAGCTGGGTTAGTATACCGTTAAGGTCTGTTCCAGTCACACATATGCAAGTCTGCAGTGAAGCTCCTTTGCCATATTAGTCCACATGTTGAGGGTGTAGGGTGTCTAATGAGACAGGATTTATATCTCTACCAGGAAACCATTTGTGCTTCACTCACTTGTTTTTAGCAGGCTGAAGTAGGCATGCACAAACCCTGACTTGCAGTATCCCACTAATTGGATGGATCAGTGTCAAGCTTGAAGCAAGAAAACCTGGTTCCGCTGTGTAGAACCATATCCATCACATTTTTCATCCATATAAGGAACAACAAGTAAAGCTAAATGTGTGCCTTACAACAGTTTTGTGTAATAGCAACCAGCTACTAATGTGGAGGCGTAACCATACACAGAGCCTGAGAGACACAGTAAAGGAGACTAAAAATCACTTAGATAGTTGTGACTGTGTTTTAGGCTGTATATAGCTGCCTTTGGGGCAGTGTTGGGCTGTGGGGTTGTTTGGTAGGGTACTGTTCTTGGACAAAGGGTGTGCACTGGTGCACTCTAGTTTTGCTCTGTTTTATGGCTATTGATGACCTGTATGTCTGGCGGTCACCAATGTGACAGAGCTTTTCTGCGTCTCTTTGTTTGCCAACACAATAGTACCACAATATTTTAGTTTTTCCCCAAATATGGTAAAACATTGTGCACTACAATTTGAAAAAATAGTGCTCAAATCTTTGCATATGCCAGTATATATCAAGGCAGGTATTAAATATATTTGGCTATAAAGAATTGAATTAGGTTCCTATAGATAAAAAATATGTTTGTTCTCTTATTGAGCAAGGGGTCTGGGTGGGTTTCCGGTGGGCCAAATTAAATGTCCTTACTGGCCAATTTTGGGTCAGACTTTGGGCAGGCCTGCTCTAACCCTAACTTTAACCTCATCTCAATCTAACTGTTGAAGTCAAACAACTGAGCTTCACTAGACAGTTTGATAAATTCATTATCTGTAGCTAGTCTGTAGGGGTGAGCGCACCTTATCTCAGTGGTAATAGTGGCCAAATATATGAATCTCTTTAATATCATTGTGTATTTTTAAGTGAGTATGTGCTCCTTATGTTTTCCTGGTAATCATATGCCATATTTCTACTTATCACCTAAACTACTCCTCTAGCCAGAATCTAATCTTCTCTTTTTCATTTGGTCTGCTGGCTTTTTTCTGTTCATGAAATGTGGTATCGTTTAACACAGGCTGCGCACGCTTCGTCCGTCACAGCTTTGACAGGTGTCAGGCTCTTAAGGACGACCGTCTTATGTGGACGCGTCAGACTGAAACGTGGGTTGACATGGTTGGACAGGCGCTGAATGGTCACCGGTGCCTGCATGTGTTTTTTTTCACACTGCCAGGCTGCTGCTGAAGCTGTTACTCAGCTGGGCCAGGATTCAAGCTGCACTCCCTAATTACAATTCAATTTTTCTTTCCTTTCTTTCCTTTCCCTTTTCTCTTTCTCCAAAAATGAGAAAATCAGATGTGCAGTGTCTGCCTGTATTAACTAATAAAGCTGCGCTCGCTCTCAGCCATATTGTACTGAGCTTATGAAATGTTAATCTGTTGGCATTCACGGGGATCAAACGAGTGTAGACAGTTAATTCATTGTCTTCAAAGCAGTTCATTGTTGCCAGGCTCTCTGGGAGCTGTTCCATGTGATTGATCTCTTCTCTGTCCTGTCCCTCTGCTTACAGCCGGAGTGCGTGGAGGGGAAGAGGGGGAGCATGGCCCAGTCCTGTCCGGAGCAGGGGGCGGTGGGGACCACTGACCCAGAGGAAGACTCTCCAAATATGATCATCTACAGGAAGGTAAGGGCATTTAAGAGTGTGTGGACTGTGTACTGGGTTTGGTTATCGTTCGATTTCACTACAGCAGAATTTAATTTAATTATTGCTAAACCGAAAAGCACTGGACAAATTAATAACTGGAGGAACTACACTCACTGAACCTTTTTCTAAGAATACGTCTTGGCTTCTGCATTCATTGTCTATTTATCAGCTCCACTTACTGCACAGGAACACTTTGTACTTCTAAAATTACAGACTGTAGTTCTTCAGTTTCCCTGTATACCCTGTTCTTTTATGGTCAGGCCCCCACAGTGTCCACTCGCTGTTCACTCTGTTAGACACTGCGATCTTCTTGCTCCACCATGTAGGTGTGAGGTCAGATGAGATGATACCTCATTTGTTGCTGCTAGGCCTTGAATCCAGTTTCCAGTCCTGGATTTTGTAATTACTGTTAGCTGTGACACTACGTGGCCAATCAGTTATATAAACAGTCCAGTTCAAAATCCTGGACCATAGACTAGAATTAAGGTCCAGACATCTGCTCTAGTTCTTTATCAGTGGTCACAAGGCAATGCTCACAGGACGTTGTTGGCTGGATAGTTTTGGTTGGTAAACTATTCTCAGTCCAGCAGTGACATTGAGGTGTCCAGTAGGACTGTTCTGTCTGATCCACTCACACCAGCAACACGTCAGTGTCTCTGCAGTGCTGAGAATGATCCACCTCCCTGATAGTACTAGCTTTGTGGTGGTCTTGTGGGGGTCCTGACAATTGATAAAGAGGGAAACAAAGTATACAGAGAAACAGATGGACTACAGTCTGTAAGTGTAGAACTACAAAGTGCTCCTATATGGTTAATGGAGCTGATAAAGTGGGAAGTGATTGTAGATAGAAGAAGATGTTCCTGGTAAAGAGTTTGCCAAGTGTGTGTACAGCCATAAGCAAAAATATTCAATACCTTTAGTCAAATTAGATTGTTGAGCAAAAAAAAACAGAGAACAAGCTTAAGATTCTTTTTGATAGTCATGATAGCCGTTCAGAGTATTTGGATGAATCTATCTAAAATGACAATTAACTCACTAAATTATTAATATTAATAATTTTGCACGTGAAAGTAAGATTTTGTCCCAAAGCACCCTGTAAATATCTCTCCACCTTGAATGTGTATATAATCATTATAGTCTAAAGCCTTATGTATTGTAAATCTGTGTCTCAGACATTAGACAGTGTATTACTGACCCTTTCCCGCTGTGGCTTTTTGTGATGTAGCTTTTAGACACATGAACTGCTCTGGATGTCTGGTTCCTAGCACTGCCCCGACAGTGTATTTTAATCTCTTGTCAATCAGATTAACGGTGCTGTTCCCAGTTAGATCATTTAAGGGCAGATAGCTAATGAAAAGAAGAGTAGACGCAATAACAGCTGAAGCTCTTGGCAACCGGTATAATGGCTGCTGCCTCCAATTCGCATCAAGACGTCACGTCACGTTCAGCAGTGAACAAAGGAGGTGATACAAATAGAACAAAACAAGAGTTAACAATGGGGTTGGAGACGTTTTTTCTAGACTGGTAAGATATAAAGGTGTGGGGGGTGCTGTGTATGATATGTTGCCCCCTATTGTTTGTAGTATGAATTTGACAGGTTGCATCTTTTTACAATAAACTTCTTAAAATAATCTGCTCATTTATTGCATTTAACACATTTCTGAAAAAGAAAAACTAGAAAATGTGCCATAACTTTTGCTCAGGCCACATTTTATGTTTTTATTTTTTTCCCCCAGTTCAATACATTCAGCAAATCAACAGTAAATGTGCATTACCCAGAGGTTTGTTCTCTGTGAAGGATTTTTCATATCTTTACTTAACATAACACATCATTTGACCAGGGGCGAACAAACTTTTGCCTAAGACTGTATACATCGTTTTTCGATTATTCTGTGTTCTCGTCCTCATCTGTCACAGTTTGATATGGAAATACAGATGTTCACAGGTCTCGTTTGTAAACCTGTAAAGACAATTGAAATAGCTTTTACTTCAGTTGATCCTTTTATACGTTCAGCGCACTCTTAAGCCAACACTGAGGGTAATTTCAGATTCCTGTCCTCCAGCTTCTTTCCTTCTGTTACATACCTCTGCAAGGTGCTCTAGACCAACACTGCCTGTTTCTACTGCTGTGAAGTTGTTAAATCCTTATATATTATATATTGTGCTGTGTTATGTATTGTGCCATCACAACTTGGTACACAAGAATCAATTACCACCAAAGTGTAGTGAAGCAATAAAGAATCAATCAATCAATCAAAGAACTTTTGCACTTTTTATATGAAAGTAGACTAAAACTATTATTACAGTCGATTGTAATGAATTCTAGCGTTCCATTATTGGAATTGTTCAAGTCCATGCAGATTTACTCTCTGTAGTGTTTCCCATAGGTTTTTAATTTTTCAGTACATGTGAAGTTACCAGTGTTGTTCTGTATGTGTGGTGTCATCAAGTACATGCAGTACACACAAGTGGTATCATTAGAATCAATACACGATCTATTCAAAAGACACAAGTATTATGTTCTCCACACATGAACTGACTAGGAGTTCATTTATTTTGAGTCCATTTATATTCAGTTCATATATCCAATGTATCCTCAAGCCTAATCCTGAAAAGCTACATTCCTGCAAAGCCTGGTTCCAACCACAGCCTCATCTGCTCCAGCTTATCAGCATCTTCCAAGGTCCCTGATTGGCTGGATGAGATGTATTAGAGTTAAGTAAGGAAAGGGTCAGCTTATCGTATACATGTTGAAACTAAACTCTGCAAGAAGGTAGCTCTCCAGAAGAAGGGTTGGAGGCCACATGTCCAGACTGTCAGGTATACAGCACAACCCAAGGAGTATTTGAATATTTCAGTGGAACCACCACAAACAGAAATTTCAGTTCAGATCTGGGTTTTAGTGCATCCTTACATTTAGAAATAGTCTGGAAATTTTCTTTTGGCCAAAGAATAAGTGCTTACCACGTAAAATAACAAACAAATGTTGGGCATTTACATTAGCCCACCCGTTACACCCCAATGTGAATATTTAATGAAATGGAAACCGGATACTGCTTTTACCGAGCAACAAAAAAATGATTTCATGGTGCAAAGAAACAGAAAAGGTGAAAATGCTCCATGTGCTCTGAATATGGCTATGTGTATTACACTGTACCTTACAGAGCTTGTTTGATTTCAATTTATAATGCATTGATGTGTTATGCTCTGCTCCTTAAAAGTATTGTTAACAATTATCAGCTTTTTGATTGGTTTGCTGTGGGGAGGTTGGGTGACGCAGGTTACCTGGAGACATGTGATTTATAAGGGAAAGACATATTGGTAGAAATGATGGTAGTTATGGAGATATAAGTACTTAATTTCTGAATCACTTTCACCCGTATAAAAACGAGTGGAAAACTGGTCAAAACATTACATTTAGCTGTAATGTTGTATACTCTAACCATCTACCCAGCAGTCCGTGCATACAGTGTCATTAACTTTGCTGTTAGTGTTTACAGCCAAAGATCATCACTACATAAACAGTAACCTGTTTTCCTCTCATTTCACATCACGTTTCATATTACATGGAATCGTAGATGTGAGGTAGGACAATACATATCAGCTTGATTTAAAGAGATAACACATGAGTTCCTGCCAAGTTAAGGGGGAAATTCCACAGATTTTCCTAAATGTCTGTGTAGTTTAGTGGTGGAGATGTGGAGATGTGATTCAGAGTGGTTTGATTTTAAATGGTTCCTTTGCTGGGAAACCTACAGACTCATGTTTCTATACAGTGGTGGTTATAATAACCACCATATCTACAACACATAGCAACTTTATAGCCATTTTATGTCCAAAAAACTTTCTTTACTTTTAATATAAGTCAATGCAACCAGAATTTTGTCGAAGTAATTTTGGAGCATTTCCCTTGGTCTATACATCATGAAATTTCACACCATGTAAACGGCAGCTGCTGCGCTCAAATGGAGAGGAAAAATAAAAATTGATAAAAATGGAGATACATGGTTTTCCTTGGACAGTGACGATATGTCTTCTGAGTTTTTATATCGTCGCTGTCCATCTCCATTTTTGCCGATTTTAAGTTTTCTATATAATTTGAACACGTCAATGGTTGTTTACATCGGTAATCGGATGGCCGTATGCCAATGTATATCACAACAATGTTCACTAAGAATAGTACAAATTACTGAACTTGCTCCAGTGACTGGATCACGCTTCAGGTTCCGAGAGCTTTTACTGAACTGGGAAAATCTGCTTTTAGCTCCAGTGTACCAGCTCGCTGGAACTCACCACAGGAAACACTAAAGCTAGTCATTTTAAACTCTTAACTTCATACCATCTCCGCACAACCTGCCAGTGTTTTAATTTTTGTTAACAGTTTTATGATTTAGATATTTAATGTATTTATTTATTTTTATATGTATTTATTTTTACCATTATTTTATTGATTTTTTATTACTCTATTTTTATTATTATGTTATTATTACTTGTATTATTTTTAATTATTATTTACATATATATTTATATATTTACTTTATTGACTTATTTTTGTCTTATTCCTGATTTTAGTTTTAGTTTTTATTTTGTCTCTGTTTTATTGTTTCTTTCACATTTTAAGTGCTCAGTAAAATTAATTTTAATTTATTTTCAATCCCTTTTTGTTTAATAATTGTAATGCTCTGCGAAATTGTAAATGAGGGTCTCCCTCAATGTATTTCCGAGTAAAAATAAAGGTTGATTGATTGATTGATTGATTGATTGATTACATTGTGTAAAAATTTCATGATGACTGGACCAATAGACGTGCTCCAAAATAGCTTGGAAAAAAATCAACTTACATTAAAAGTAAAGTATGTTTTATTCACTCCTGTAAAGTTGCAATTTTGAAGATACTTGTTTTTCATCAGAGAGCAGCGATATGTTAAGTTGATGGTGAAAAAAAGCTGAAAAATATTCCCTGGAATACTTACAACTTACAAAAACATCCTTCATGTATACATCCTCTATGAATGAATTTAAATAAATTGATTCAAATATGTTTTAGTTTAAAAACTTAATCATAAAGCTACTGTAATACAATATTTCAGACAACAGGCAGCATATTCATAACTGTTTTTTGCAGTGGCCTTATTGTGAGGGTGCTTTTAGAGGTGGCGGTCTGGTTCCTACCATGTCTGGAACCACTGTGAGCAATTCTGACTCTGTGAGTTTCTCTAGAATAGAGCATTTCACACTGAACCACTCTGAATGACTTTAGTCACATGTTTTAAAACTTTAACACTTCATTTATGCAGAAATGATGATCTGTGGAGTTTTCTTTTAAGGAAAACAGCAAAACCTCCTTTTCCTGCAAAATATGATAGCATCCTTACTGACATGTACATTCACACAGGATTAGTGTAACATCTTACACAACCATCAGAAATGTGAGCTGCTATTTCAGATAACTAGTGAAATACTTGACTGTTGCGTGCAACTTTTGTTTTTGTTGCTTCATGTAATTGTCAAGTGGCACGAAAATGAAATTGCACCTCGCAACATGCAACTAGTTGCAGAAGAAGTTTCACCACGCAAAGCCAGCTTAAGTGTTTTTGGAGTGTGTGGGCAGCGAGCACATTGCTGGCCCCCCCCTGATAGGATGCTGTTTTGCTCAGCTTCTGCTGCTGCTCTTGGGCCTCGTTACAATGGGCAGGCAGTCTTACCCAACGTGTTTTCTGCTGGTCAGCATGTTTTTGAGCTAAAGCGGGCAAAGTACGCGAACGTGGTCAGCAAATGCACACAGTGGAAGTAAATGCACACACAGTGGAAGCGGCGGCACGACTTCCCAAACCCTGCTTGTTTGATTATGGCTCCTATTAGAATGGAACTCACATCCTCCTTCGGCCTCTCATCTACTGTGGGCAAACAGAAAGAATGAGCCGTGGGGAATTTGCTTGGGCTGTGTTAGTCAGTTGGCGTGTCAGCATATTGCGAGCCGTCTGCCGTGCCTGTGTGTGTGTGTGTGTGTTTATGATGTGAATGGGATACACACCCATGCAGATGCTTGCATATTTCGTTTTTAATGTATTTCGTTTTTAATATATTTCGTTTTTAGGGAACGCTCATGTGTAACCACTGTTGCGTTATCTAATTGATCGCTGCAGTATTTACTTGAGTGGTGTATCTAAATTTAAAGACTCAAGCGAAAAAGAGTTGGGCAGAGAGAGAGAGGGAGAGGGAGAGAGAGAGAAATAGGAAGGGGACGTGTCAGGCGGCTGTCTGTGTGGTTATTTTGGGTGTTTGAGATGAGTCCTCTTCTGCGTGCTGTCAGCGAGACACTGGAGGAAAGATTCAATTCCTGAGGCCCGAACACAGAGGAAGAGCAAACAATGCTCCATCCACATCTTCTTCTTCCAATTCAAATCCAACCATAGCACCGCCCTCCCTGAACCTTCAGATCTCCTATTAACTCAGAGCCATCCCTCGGCTCAGCAAGCCTGTTTAAAACCTGCTTAACCTTCTGAGGAGCACCAGAGGAAGCAGGCCAAATTAAATGCCAGCATCTGGGTTAGGAGCGCAGGCTTAGGTCAGCTCAAAGGAGCTGGCTTCCAACAGCAAAGCTGGTGCCACATCGGAAGGAAAACATCTCATCGCTAAATTGTTGAAAACAAGGTTGAAGTTGTCTGTAAAATAAGATAAAATTAGGATAAGTGTGTTTCTAATGGGTTTAATATTCTATGAACTCAGAGCCCAGGTTTCTAGTCATGTAAATATATCCACATAGTTTTGTTTAGGATGCCAAGCCTTAATAGAGTAGTGGTAGAGGAACTAGTGCAGAATCAGGGGCCTTCAACTGTTTTGATAGTATGTGAAAGGCATCTGTGTATTGTGTTGCAGAGATATCTACTGAAGTTAGCATACTAACTGGCTGTAATACCACTTACTCAAGAGGAGATAGTAAGTCACTGTAGTTGAGTTGAATTAGGTGAACATGAGAGGATGAAGAAGTAGCACTGCCCTGACAGCACATTCAAACCTCTGTCAGGTTAGACAGAGAACAATAAACAGAAGAGTACCTGAAGCTGTGAGCAGTACCACATGGTCATGCAGAGTGATGAGCTTAGCAGCAGAAAGAGAGTCTTGTATAACGTGTAAATAGTTGAGACTGATAGCTTGACAATGCATACAGTGTTGCCTGGTAATTCTGTGCTGCGCTGTGAGGCTGTTCAGTAATGCAGTATTGGTGTCTATCATCAGGAAGACTAGTGTGGCTATTGGTGACCTGCGTGCTATTCCAGCTTATTAGCAGAGCTGAGCAATGGTCACTGCTGCTGCTGTGTTCAGTTAAACAGCTTTCATCCAAGGCTATATGTTTTCTATGTCTAGTTACTCTACGCAGATATATATATATATATATATATATATATATATATATATATATATATATATATATATATATATATATATACATACATATACCCCCAAAGACATTATAGGGATGTGGATGAAAGATAATGACAAAAAAACCTCATTAAACTACAAACAGTAGTTATTAATACATATTTGTGTTATTTTGACAACTGTAGTTGACTCAACTTTGCAGTTCAAATGAAAAATGTAACTCTTTGAACACATGTGCATCTGCACTATTATTCAACCCACTGCTTTAATACTTTGTGGAGCATCCTTTAGCTTTTATAACTTCCAACAAAATGACAGTAAGTACTAACAAGCTTCTTACACCTCTCAATTGGAATCCTGGCCCAGTCTTCACGTGCAAAAGCCTCTAGCTCAGTGATGTTTGATGGCTTCCGTGCTGCAACTGCCTTCTTTAAATCCCACCAAAGGTTTTCAATCGGGTGACTGAGAAGGCCACTCCAGGACATTCCAGGATCTTTTTCTCAACCAAGCGTTAGTTGACTTGGAGGTGTGCTTGGGATCATTGTCTTCCTGGAAGCTCCAATGTTTGCCAAGGTTTAATTTGTCAACAGATGCATCTTGATGCATGGCCTGGTATTTCTGGAATCCATGATGCAGAAAAACAGCCCCACATCATCAGTGACCCACCTCCAGGCTTGACTGTGGGGATGGTATTCTTCTTGGTCATAAGCCTGGCCTTTTGCACGCCAGACATACCGCTGATCTATATGTCCAAACAGTTCCAGTTTGGTTTCATCAGTCCATGGAACTGTCTCCCAAAACTCTGTAGCCTTATCCAAATTCCTCCAGGCATATTCTAGTCGATTTTGGATGTTCCTTGTGGTTAAGAGTGAAGTGTGTCTTGGAGTCCGGCCATGAAGTCTATGTTTATTCAGTGCACGTCTTATAGTTGCTGCTGAAGCACCTGTTCCAGCCTTCATTAGGTCATCCTGACTAAATTGCTACGGGCCGTTGATGAAATTTTAGGATTTTCTTCCATGGCCAGGCAGATTTGCAGCTGTTCCAAAAGTTTAAACTTCCTTATAATGCTCCCAATTATGTCTCTTGAAAGGTTATGTTTTTTGAAAATCTTCTTCTTCTACCCAAGACCCTTCAGGTGCGATAAAATAATCTCCTCTCTCAGCTTTTGTAGAAGCTCCTTGGTCTTTCCAATGATTGCAACTCACCTTGAATTCCTTCATGGGTGGTGTTTATGTATGCATCGCAGCTGAAGCGAATGAAGGATAATCATAAAGTTCTCAAAGGCTTGATTATGTTTCAACTCCACTTAAGTCCACAAAAACTGTCAAAGCTTTAAAACAACAATATCATATAGGGGTTAAATAATTGTGACATGACTATCTTAACTATAACTTTTATCTTTAAGTATCAGTCAAGTCATCCAAAGCAAAATCTTGCTATTTAAAAAAATTACATTAAAACTTATATTACATTTACATTTAAATCTTATACAAATAATATATATATAAGAGAGACAGGTGGACATAACACACAGGTGGACATAACACACTGTTCACATAGACCCACCATCTAGTATAATAAAAATGATAAAATCTTGGTTCCTCAGTTCAATTCCTTTGAGTGGTTATTAAAAAGTAAACTGCCTCCGTGCTGAAAGCATTTGGCAACCATGAGATGTTTATAAGAATATTTAATAGAAGTTTACCTTGACCGGAACCTGCAACATGCCAAGCATTGATATTTCATATCAGACTCCAAGACCTCATTATCATCCTGGATTCCAAGAAGTCATCCTTTATATAATGCTCTTCTAGTGGTGAGGGGGTTGGGGCAGTAAAGCAGCTGCTATTAAAATGAAGAGGGTGGGTAATCCATAGCTGTCTCCAGGTATATTTATATCTGAATGACCGCTCCAGAGCAGACTGGAGTAGTGCTCTTATTCTGGTCTTCAAGAGTAAAGTAAAAGCTTTGTTCTGATATGCCCAGTTGCTTTCCTGACCATTATGAACAGTGAGTTAAGCCTCTAGATACATATCTCAGTGGTTGGGATGATGATAAATAATTAGCTACCACTGTGTTGTGATAAACTGATAATGTATCTATGGTTTTATGGTAGAACTGAGAGAAAAGGTTACAGAGAAACTGTCTTAAATGTTCTGAAACTCTAACCTAGGCCTGGGATAATTGATAAATTATTATTAATTAACTATAATTGTTGTCATTATATAAAACCACAGGTATTTTACAGTGACATACAGTATATCTAAGCTTTAAGGCCTTTTCACACCCAGTCTCAACTATTAAACTAAAAAAATACGATAGGCAGGTTTTGAGAACCTGCGGATTATAACAAATGCTGTCTTTCACTTCAGAGCACTCAGAAGTAACCTTCTGTTAATGCTCTAATATCTGAGCTGAAGCAGAGTCCCAAACCTTACGTACTAAGAGTTGCATAACTTCAGATTTTATTTCTTTTTTTAGTCAACACATACACTACCGCTCAAAAGTTTGGGATCACAGTGAGATGTTCTTGTTATTAATGGAGTATCTTCCTTCCTTAACACAACAATGAACTGACGGGTCTCTAAAGAAAGTTGTTTCTTTCTGGTCATTTTGAGTCTGTCAGCAAGCCATCAACTGCTGATACTAAACTAACCTAGAATGTTGTTCCCTTTTATACTTACTTATTAGTAGAATGTTTTTCAGCTGTGCATCACAATTGAGCAACGGTGTCCTAACAACCAATTAGTCCAATAACATCCTTAACTTGGATTGGCGGCCATACCAGGAGATTTAGACAGAGGACTGAGAATTGCTGATAATAGGACTATATGCAAAATAAGCCTCTATACAAAAATAGGCTTTAATACAAACATTTTTATTCTTTAAAATCATCTGATACAATTAAATTAATTGTGAAATGGACAATATTGTTTGTGAATTGCATGAAAATTGCATGAATTGCATTAAAATTGCAAGAAATTAGATTCTTAAGATTCTTTTGAGTGGTAGTGTATGTGATGAAAGTCAAGTCAAAATATAAGAATCGCTGATGACATCGCAAATAAAGCAGGAGTAATTTAAATGACTTCAGAAATCTGTGATAAAGCCAAACGCCACAGTACAGCATGTCAGTAGAGCATAATGTGCTTATTCCATTGAGCCCTGGACCACATTGCTAGCCTTCAGGAATCCAGAGATACAGACCATGAATCAACAGACCCCTCATCTGTTGTGTTCTCTAAGGCGTCTGAGTTTAATTACTCAACAATTAAAGTCAGTAAGGTCTGTACGTCTGTGTATTTCCTTAACACATACACACAGTGCCTGCTGCATAGAGTTCAGCTGTGGGTCTGTGATGAACTTTAACAGAATGGGCTGTTATCAGGGACAGAACAGTACCAGCACTGCTAGTGTAGTTATTATTTCTTTGAGTAAAAGTATTAATCAGTGAAGTAATAGCAAATAGGTTAAAAAGTAAATAGTAAGTACTTACTTTGCATTACTTGTTTGTATATCCACAACCACAGTCTGAAAATATTTGCATGGACTCTACTTTAACATTGGTCCTAAGACTGTTTACAGTGTGGACTAGTGCACATCTTCACCTCCTTCTGCACTGAACTGCATGTGTGAATCTGTATTGTTATCTTTATGAAGTAGCTTATAAAGTCTGGAAGGCTTTGCATAGTTTACTTTTGAATTAAGCCTATGGTATTTGGTTTGGCCTTCAGAAGGCAAGCAGATAACTAAGCGTCAAGAGAATCATTAGATTATTGAATTAACAATATAGCTTTTAATGACAGACCAACTGCGTTAACTAGGGTGGCTGCCTAACAGGTGATAAGACCTATCATAGCTGTCCAAAGAAAAACAAGTATAGCACTTTACAGGAGAGAGGAACAACTTGCAATTTTTTTCAGAATTTTGATTTTGAAGCATTTCTATTGGTCCATTCGTCATGGAATGGTGTTACCTGTACATTAGTGTACATGGTAGTGCCGTGTTTGCTGTCTTCTTTACAGCTATCAACACTGGCCCTTGTGTTTGAGTAGTGCAAGAGTAGTTTGGATTTAAATCTGTTTGTTCTAGCTATAGATACATGTTCTGCCTGAAACACAAAGCACTAATGTAGGTCACTCTGGATAAGGACGTCTGCTAAAATGTGTTCTAATTATGTAGAAAAATAAAAAAAAACAAAAATAGAGATACATGTTTTTCTTTGAAGAGCGACGATTTGCAACATCTTTTAGTTAAAAAAAAGCCATTCTTTCTACTCCTAAACAATAAAGTAAGAAGAAAAGAAAACAAATCTGCTTAGGTTGAACCGGCTAAATGCTGCTTTCTAGGAGTGAAGATTGAGTTTAAGTTTTTCAGTGAAACTAATTCAGTCCAAGTTGCTTTTTGTAAAACCGTTGCACTTTAATTTTAGTTAGTTTATTTTTATTTTAAGTTTATTAGTTAATTTTAGTTCATCCTTCGACACACACCCATACACACAAATAATAATAATTCATAACTAAATAAAAAAAGCTGACTGAAAAGGTGTAGTCTGAAGCTATAGCTTATTTTGATTACCCTTTATAAGACTCAAAATATCAAAAGAAAGACACAAAAAAGACAGAAAGAAAAAAAATCATCATTTTAAAACAATTCTACTCGTTCTAAAGATATTGTAACAAAACTAAATGCAATCCATTACTTTCCTGTTACTGGCCTGTTACCCAGTGTCTGAGGCATTGAGTCACACAGGCTTTAAATTAAAGGATATCTTTGTCACTGTTACTGTACATGGATATATTGTTTTTCTGAGGATTCTTTGTGCACGTTTTTAATAAAGAAGTACATTAGGCACATCAAGTTTCAAGGCAAAAATGACTAAAGACTAAATGAACATTCTAAAGGAAAATGTTGTTTCTGAATGCGGTCACTGACTGGACTGCTAAACCTTGGGCGTGGGATTGAAGTAAAACCTTCACTGTAGTTTGAGGTCATAGATCAGAGTGTAAAGCACTCATGCTTATAAAATGGAAAAGAAAAAAAACAATCAATTCTACATGGCCGTTATTGATAGGTATTGATTAATTGATAAGTGCTCGGGGTCCTAGTCTAAGCTGAAAAAAAGGTCTATCTTGAGTATATCTTGGATACTGGAAGGGCATTCTTTGTCCTTAAGATCGTTTCTCTCATTGAATCCCATAACTAAGCCAAAATGTGAGCTGGTGGTTTTAAACATTCTGCATGGTGGTTTAGACTTTTCTCGCATGAGTCGAGACCTTAATCTGCCTGATCAGACACAAGCATAGTCTGTAAAACCAGGAGATATGCATAAAATGCAGTTAGAAAATGTATAAAGTATGAGGATAACCCGTGTGTAAACTGTATTGGCTCACAAATCCAGTGTTGACTTGGTGCTCGCTCGCCATAGCGGCAGTGATGATTGTTTCAATAGCAATGAAATGTTTGGTTTAACAGTTCAATTACTGGAAATGCTCTTCTCTAGTTTGGTAGGTCTTCCAAACAAAGTCACAGTTCACTCTCTCCTCCAAACTCCTTGGAGAACTGGGCCACTCTTCATATTTACAAATGTGCTGCACCATGTTGTAAAGTTTTTCAGAAGTATCTCAGGAATAGTTGCACTTGCTAGACTACTACAGCGCCACCCTGATGCAGACCAGTGCTGTAGCGCTAGTTAATTAAGAATACCAACAACAGAAGCTTCCCGCTTGTGGTTGAAACAGCTACACCGTGACAGTTTTTTTTGAGGGACCCCAGAGAATTGAGATTTTGCGACATTCAGGTGATCCAAGAGGTTAATTAGTGGAACCCGGAGAACAGCCTCCATATTATAATAAGCATTTTCTTAGCGGAGAGCTCCTAACGTTGACTGGCAATGTGCAGTCGAACAAGCTACGTCTCATTAATCAAATAACTGAAACTCTGTTGTTGTTTTTGTGCTTTTTTTAATGAATTATCTCATTAAATCCATAGCACATTAGCTAGGCTAGGACAACACAGCAAAGTGTTTGAAGGCCAGGCCAATTAAATTATGTTTATGGATTCGAATGCTTTTCACATTTGTTCTGTAGAGCTGTTCAAGGATTTAGAGTTCAAATGTTGCACGCTGAAGGTATAAGCTCGGTAGATTGCCTGTGGTTAAGTACGAAGAAGAGAGGCAGATGGATCTGGTTAGGGTGGGCTGTCTGCCGGGGCCTGTTGGATCTGTCTCTGATGGATTTCCAGCATTTTCAGCGTCACTGTATATCCAAAATAGTATCTCTGTATCGGATGCAGTATGAGTTTGCATTGATAAAGTTAATGAGCTGTGCTGGTCTGCGCTGAAGTTGTACAAACCTGACATGATTTGTGTTAAGGGGATTGTTTTCTTTAGTTTTCTTCTCTTAAAATGACACCACAGGGAAGCTTATCAGGCAGAAAGCAGATTATAGATACTTCATTTTCACTTAACACATCAACAAAACATGGAATTGGGCCAGGAGTGTTCAATCCTTTACATATAACTGTACAACACACTGACTAGATACATCTCTCTTATGTTTGTATTAGGCAGCCAGACTAAGCATTGGCATTTTGTAGAGTTGCGCTAGGATGTGATGTGCAGTATATGTGGAGTGTGTTGTTTCAGTGTGTATGGAAAGTTTTTTCTTATTAGCAGAGATTGTGTGTTTACATTCTAACTTGGTTTGTTTGTGAGCTATGATGATGGGATTGGTGTTCAGGGTTGCCAAAGTTAGCAGCTTCACTGTTTCGGGAGCTCTAGACAGATCTGTACACTTCTAACTTTGCCTCTCTATTGTTTGTAATGACTTGTAATTGTCAGGGTGGTTATATAAGATATTTTCACAATACACAATATAAGTGTTATGATAATTTACTGTTTCTGTACATGGGAGATATTCAAAGTAGCTATGGCCAAGCAATACCACACTTAAGAGCTTATGCACAGGGCAAAGGAAAGGAAAGGGGGCCATGTGCTGAAGGAGAGATGGCTGAGAAACAGACAAAGAGTAGAAGATCTGAAGTACAAGGAGTGAGAACGTGCTGCAGTTACATTCTGGCACCTGAGTAGTGTAACTGCTCTACTATTTAAGGTGGAATGATGAAGTTCAAATGTAAAGGTGGACAGGCAGACTGAGGTACCAGCATGGAACAGCTGCACCATTTAAGGTGGAACTGTAAAATGTAAACAGGAAGCTGGCGAAAAGTAAAATGTATTTAATTTCCTGTCAGCTATGAAGTACACTAATATGCTGGGATACACTCTGAAGTGTGATTCCTCAATAATGATAACATACTGTGATTCTGCCTCCCCCATGCCATTGTACACATTAAGCTTCTTGGATTGTCTATTGGGACACACCACAGCAAATCGGTGGCTGTAATGAGGGTGAAGCCATATCTGGGCTGGTGTAGGAGGGGAGCTCAGTCAATACATAGGAGAATAAGCTGAATAAAGACGGTTGGATCTGCCTCTGTGAGTAATTGTTGGCTCTTCCCGGTCTGGTCTGGTCTGTCACTGCCGTACAGTGACTGAGGATGGGCACCAGATGGTGGACAATATGTCCAGTGCCCTCAGGAGAAACGTGCAGCATCCCAAGGGCTGGAGCAAGCTTTCAGAGCAAATTGCATTCTTCTATGTCAATACACACACCAAGTCAGGAGTGATGGCATGGGTGTCAGGCCCTGGTGAATGGGTACACTTGTACTCCTCGAGCCTCACTGTCTCTCTCTCTCTTTCTCTGTATATAAATATTTCTCCCTCCCTTTTTGGCCTCTGACAAGGGCAGGACATCACTCCACGGAACACAGTTTTAGTGGGTGTATAATAATTCTCGTCCTTGTGGTCTTGACATGCCTCTCAAATGTTTGCTTTGCTTTTGGGTGGAGGGATAAAAGAGAGAGAGAGAGAGAAAAGAGGACCGGCAGTGCATGTGTGAAGAAACACAATTAACCTGAATGAGCAGTGAGACAGGACTGACTTTGATGAATTTGCCCATTAAAGAGAGCACACAAAGCCTCGAGGAGAGAGAGAGAGAGAGAGTACCTGAAAGTGTGCAAGAAGCTGTGCAGTCAGGCATCCCCCAGCAATGACAGGCTTGATAATGCGCATTCAATACCTGCTACTTTGTTAAACCTCAACAAAGACATTGCTTCCTGTGAGGCGTTTAAAGATTTACAGCCAGCAGCTTTCTGCCACAAAGAACATCGAACTGTGCAAAAGCTATTGTTCGGATCCAGAGCCCAGCGCTCTTGCCTGCTAAATAGCTTAGATACTTTCCCTGATAAATGGGCAAATGAGTTTTGTCCTCTTCTGATTCTGTATGCCTGCCCTCCGCCATCCCTTCCACCATCCACTATTGCTCATAGTGAAGAAGAATTCCATGTCTAGAGCTGTCAAGATTTTTTTTCCCCAGTTCTTTAAAGGAGCAATATGTGATTTTTTTTTGTTGAAAATATTCCAAAGTACCTTCAAATAATCAACAGTGTGTGAAGAAATAACCATTTTGAGGGTATATCAGTGACAACTGTGTATTGTGTTGGAGAGATATCTACGAAAGCTTTGGCCCACTCTCTCTGTAATACCACTTTGTGCCTCAAGAGGTGATAGTGAGTCACTGTAGTGTCTAGTTGAATCAGTCCAACATGAAAGGATAAAGATGTAGCACTGCTGCTCTGACGGTGTATTCTAACCTCTTGTCCATCATGTTAAAGAGGCTGCTCCCTGTTAGATCATTTAAGGACCGGTAGCCAATGAAAAGATGACTAAACACAATGATGACTGAAGATTTTGGCAATTGTCCATTGCCACCACCACCGCCGCCACCGCCTGCTCACCGCCTTACCACATACGGCTATGCAATGTAAACAGAACCACGCGGAGCCGCGGTAGCATCTAATAGTGATGGCCAAATGATACTGATGCCTCAGAGCTTGTGTCAAGAAATTCAGGAAGTCGTTTATGAACTTCGTATCGTATGTATCGAGGCTTGTTTCGTTAGGGGCGAGTGACGTCACTGATGACGTCTGAAGCCTCGCTGGGTGATTTATTGCTTCTTTATAAAATTTAAAGTCACCATCACCCCACAATCACAGTCCCATCTCTTAAAACCACTGCAGCAGTTTTAACATCAATATGTCACATCCTGTTGGATTTATTTACTACCTACTTTACTTGTTTCCATGCTGACAAGGTTGCAAGAGGCCATCGCAAATAGTTGAAATGATAACAAAAGTTTTGGCCAGCAGGGGCTGTGCACATGAAACTTCGAGTAATGAACCTTTTTTTGAATCACCTGGAGGGAAAGCTTTAACACTTCAAGAGGCTTGATTTGGTCATCACTAGCGTCTAATGAGAAGTAAGTCTGGATAGTTACCAAATATAGCCAAACTGTTTATGGTTATGTTTACATTGCGTCGCCGTATATGGTCCCACGTCCTTTAAGTGTCCTCCGGAAACACTTCCGTTGTGTTGTGAGCGGTTTTGCAGCGCTTTCATTATTTGGCAGCGTGTTCGTGTTTTTGCAGTGCGTTTGTTAAATGTAGTGCCCATGTCATCGTTTTGATAAGTGTTTTCTGTTTTGTGAATCAGCAGCGCGTTGGGTCTTCTCGGCCACCGTAGTTAATGCTAACATGGGGTGCGTCCGAAATCGCGTACTTCCATACTGAACAGTACGCAAAAGCAGTGCGCGAGAGTGACTAGGGTGTCCGAATCTGTAGTGCTCGGCAAGCAGTACGTGAAAAGTACCCGGATGACGTACTGCACCAGCAGACATTTTTAAGTATGCAGCCCCAGCACACTGTCCTATCCCAGGATTCCATCGGAGCTGCGGAGGAATTCAAAGCGGAGGAGAAAGCGTGGTGAAACGCGGTACGCCGGCTGTGTGTACGTAGCTACGGCTAGTAAACCGCCGCTACAGGAGTTAACGCTGCTTCTGAGGTAAACAATGATTACATTCCTCCTGTTTCGCCTTCTCTGAGCTACAGCTCGACACTGTGTGAGTAAATATTCAGACAAACACACAAAACAGGGTCACAAACAGCCTCTAATTCTGTCAGTAAATGGGACTTTTAAATGAATAGTGGGGCCTTCACCGTGATGGTCTGACATTTTGCGTCACAGGACGTTGGTAAGATGGCGGACGTAGTGCGTCCGAGGTTGCGTGTATACTAAACACTCACACACTGAAAGAGCGTACAGCTTTAACGAACAGGCAGTGTGCTCTAGCTCCAACTGAGTACGTACTGATCAAGTATGCGATTTCGGACGCACCCATGGAGGAGGAGCGACTGTGTGTTTCTTACAGTATGGCTGGCCACCACCACTTTCTGGTGATATGTTGCCTCGAGTATGTATCTGACAGGTTACATCATCTTACAAATTGCTCCTTTGATGGTCCTCTGACGTCTATGCTAAAAGCAAACAGTCTTATATCATCTCAGAAAGTGTATGGATTTGTTTGGTGGTCTGCAGCAAATTTGCCCCCTGCCGAGGAGAGCAATTAGACTGAGGGAGGGGTGCGGCTACATTCGGAGCCTGGAGAACTGTCCATTAAGGCAGGGGATGGAGCGCTGAATGCCAGCAGCTGCTGTTTTCTTTTTCTTTTTTCTTTTTTTGCTGGTATTCCTCGCATTTGTTGCCTCAAGCACTCTTGAACTTGTTGCTGAAGGACAGGCGCACATAACTCGATACGCCCACGGCCAATCTCACTCCTTAATATTTTTCACATGCTGTCAATTTTCTGCCTTTTTTTCAGCTCCTCAGTGTTTTGTTTTAATGGGCCAGTAGAGAATAAATGCTTCACTCGTTAATGAGTGAGATGGTGGAACTATGGAAGAAGACTAAAGAGACAGGCTGGGTGTAACATTTACCAGAATTTGTCACTATGTAATCAGGATACAGGAAAAATGTAACTTTATAATATTACAGTAACAGATATACTATAAAAACAGTGTAAATACTAACAGGATTATATTAAAAAGATGTATTTCATGTGCTCCATGGGCTTTGTTTATCTGACAATAGCCAAGCTAATGGTGGTATACATTCATTTTTCTTTATACCACATTGATAATTGAACGATTATTGATATTTGACCTCAACAACAAAACATACACCCCTCCCTTTAATGCTATTTCAGAAGCCCTGCCCCCAAAATTCATGAATGTGCTTTGCCAAGGCAAGCAATACAGGGCTATCAAAAAACCCTTTGCAAAGCCCTTCATCACCAGAAAAACAGCATATGTTGTGTTTTGGATGCTAGTATGCTGGTTTAGCTAGACCATCATTAGTCCAGCATAACCCAGTTTAGACCAGTTTAGACCAGGCATAAAATTTCTCAGTCAGCCACAAGTGGTTCAGTGAAAACCAGTACATCTGCCAGTATTGGCAAACAATCAGATCAGATTATCTTATTTTATTATTTAATCTATTATCCTTTGAAATAAGTACATAGACAGAGAGAGAAGAGAGTGCTGGGTTTGTTACTGTAGAATATAAGTGAGCAGGATGAATGAACAAGGCAGGAGGAGGGGAAAAGGTGGATGTTTATTTCTCCTGTCACTTCCCCTCAAGTGTCACCAGCTCAGCCTTGGCCCAGGATGCCTTTTCCATCACTGTCAGCCTGTGCTCTCGGTGTATGCGTGCGTCTGTTTGTGTGTTTGTCGTGGAGCTGATGTGTACAGTAACGTCTCGCTGAATCATACCCAGTGGGTTGAATCTGCCCAAATAAATCCTTGCTGTGAAATTTCTATAGAGCATCGAGCATCTACTCCATACCCCGCTCTGCCCCGTATTCCTCAGACCCCTTATTCCACACAGGTTCATTAAACTGGATGTCTTCTTTGTTTGGCCCAAAGTGACCCATATAAAAGCCCACACGTCATTTCTTCCCTCTCATAAGTACATAGTCTGACTTTCATAGTAGTTAGTGCCACTAAATAATTTGTAGTAGTTTCTGAATAATAACAATGTCAAAGCATCTATTTATTTCAGTGGCATCCTGCCACTTAGCCTTGGACAGAAATGGGATAGGGAGCTCTAAGGCCTTGGCCCAAGGTTTAGGGTCCATAATCCAGCCCTTTAGTTATGATAAAATAAACTGTGAGATATAATATACTATATATTAAGATATAAGATGTAATAAACAGTGAGGTCCAGAACCCAACTGCCAGTCATTTGGTCCAGTGAGGGCAATTCCACATGAACTGGGACTAAACAGCTGCTTGACCACAGAAATTACTTACTTACTTATTAGTGAGGCTAAAAAAGGCTTTAGTTTGCTAGGGAGCATAAAGATTGGACTGTGGACCAATGGAGAAAGGTCATGTACCCTAATGAATCCAGACTGACCCTATTCCAGAGAGATAGGCGTGTCAGGATAAGAAGTGGAGTACATGAAGCAATGCACATGTTATGCGATAGCGCCCGCTTTATGAGCCTCTGGAGGCAGTGTTTAGATCTGGGGCTGTTTCAGTTGGTCAGGCTAAATCTTAGCAATAGTATGTGGTAATAAAATAAAGTCAGCTGACCACCTCAATGTGTGGACCCTTCAGTGGAATCTTTCCTTCCCCAATGTTACAGGCATGTTCCAGGATGACAGTGTCGATATTCTTCGCGCTTAGACTGTAAATAAATTTTAGGGAGCATTAAGAATCTGATCTTAACCCCAATGGACGTCTATGGGATGTAGTGAGAGTGAGGAAGACAGTAAGCTATAACATCCAGGTCTACAGAGGTAGAGATTTGGTTTTGGTAACAGCAGTTATGAAATGGAAGTGATGCAATGGAGCTGTCTACACAAAACCCTGTGAATTGTTTCATCCTCTGTTTCACAGTAAAATTTAGCCTATAAGTTAAGGTGAAGTTGTTGCACCACTTAATTTAATGATTAATGTGATAAACCAGTATGTTTGTGGAGATTTCTGTGGGTTTTTAAAGTGTCTATACTATACATGTCAAAACCATTTCATTAGAGTTCTGCTTCGGAGTAGGTGCGACAAACATTACAAATACTGACAGTTAGATACACACAGTATGCTGACATACAGCTATGTTGTGTATATACTTATATTCACTGCTTGCTGTGTGCTGAGGAAGAGCTAGAAATATGAAGCTATAACAAATTAGAGTAGGAAAAGTTTGGGCACATCTAACGTTGTGACAGGTTCTGCTCTGGGAAATGATGTGAAACAAGGGAGCATTCAGAATCCTTACCGCCACCACTGCCTGCACTCTCCTGAATTTCGCAGTAGTGCTCTGGTATAATAATGGAACGAAGTGGAAATGAGCAGACTCCTGCATGCACTTGCTCTGACTGAATCTCATTGTGTGGGGGATGACGAAGGTGACTTCACTCATGAGTGCTTTGTTGAATCAGAAATTGGATTAATTTAAAAATCTGTCAATGTGAATTGAACCTCCCTTCACTACATGTAAATAGCGGAACAAGTTTAGATGTTTCTTCATCTGATACATTGATGATGAAGTCAGTTTCCAATATCTTCCCAGTTCTATGTTAAGTAACAACAGTGTGGTTGTGTAGGAGTGAGAGTTCTCAAAGAGTTTGCTAACTCATATAGGTTAATACTTCAAAACTGAAACCACCACTAATTTGTAGTATAACTTTTTAATGCATGTCTTATGATTTCTGCCATTATCATAATATTATTTTTCTCACCTGGTTGAGGATACCTCATAAGACATGCATTAAAAAGTTATACTACAAATTAGTGGTGGTTTTAGTTTTGAAGTATTAACCTATTTGAGAGCTCCCACTCCTACACATACACACTGTTGGTACTTAACATAGAACTGGGAAGATTTTGGACTTTAACAACAATGATTCAGATGGTGTCTCAGATTAAGGGGACCTGCATATGAGCCCAGGGATGGCTGGTCCCAGCCAAGATGTATAGCATTTGACTGCTTGGGCTAGGCAGGTTTCCTTAACCAGTCAAACATAACAGATAATGTTACCCTTGTTACCCTCCACAGATTCTTAAAAGCTTGATGGATTCAACTACATATTTAAAGCAAACAGTACACTATGGTTTGTCTCTATGTCTTGGCATATCACACAAAATAGCATGAAAGAAGTGGACAGACAACATCTTAAGTCCCCTATTTGTGTTTGTAACCAACATTCATTCAGAGAGTTGTAACAGTTATTTTATCTGGCTTCTGCTAGCACTGGCTTTCCGGCAGCCTGGTCCTTAAGTCATCTATCAGAGCTGCAGGGTAGGGCCAGCTGCAGCACTGTAGGGATTCCTCTGTCTGCCCTGGTCTGGCTCTGCCACAATCAGCCCAGACCTCTGAGAGATGCGGCATAAATTAAGCAGCTGCTGAGCGAGTCTGGCATTCTGGGGCACCAGCGTTGAGCAGAGATCCCAAAAGATGAGCTCCTGACGTCTGTTTTGCATGTGATTTATGTTTCGCCTCCGCGTGTAACCCCCAAAGGCCCAGGCACCTTCCCTAAACGCTCATCTCGTGTACGTTGAGTGGGCTGAACATTATGATTCATTTAGCGCTATGGGAGCAGAGCCAGTGGCTTTGAGAAAGCAGAATGAAGCTTTTAAATAGTTGTCCAGCTCTTTGATCAGTCTGTGGAGGGGAACTCAGTCTGGATTCATTGCACATCGAGTTCTTTAAAGTTGAAAGATCTGCTGCTGTTTTACTGCAGACCGGAATCTGATTTGTTCCGAGCAGCACTGCCATGCAGTCTTAAAAGCCCGGTGAATGGTAGACCCACATATGCCACACATTTGTTCAGTTTTCCCTCTAACTAGGAGATCTGTTAGCTAAATGGCTGCTCAGTGACACTGTGTTCTGCCTTGGAGGTGTGGCACATTCAGGCCAACAGAAAGGTAAAAATCGGACAGACAAATAACCTGTCAGATTCAGCGACAGCTGGCGTTTAGATTTAAGTGAAGGCCGGAGAGCGTGCCGTGAGCCGAAGCTGAAAGAAATGGAGAGACACTGTCTCGAAACGAGCTCAGCTATAGCTCTGCAGGCATGGTTCCTAATAATAGTGCAAGCCGGTACAAATGTCCAGTGGTTGTCTGTGCTCCTGACCTGCAGCTTTTTTCATTGGTAGAGAGCTCTGAGGCCAACCAAGCGAATAGTGAGTTTGGGACTGGGGACCTTTAGGCATATAATGGAATCTTTTACAGGTTTCCAGTACATCCCAATTTATTTAAATCAAATACAAAACACTTTGGACAACAGGTCAATCTGCAGCTCATCATGGCCTGACAAAATACTGGTTTCCAGTCCAAAAACTGAATTGATACTCAGTATTTTTTGTGTCCAATTCGTCCCACCTCCCACTTTTACTCTCTAATGCTTCTCCAGTGGAACCTTACTCCATTTATCAGTTCAATCAGTAGAGAGTTTAACCGAGTTGCAGCATCAGTGTTTAGTGTAAATGCCACAAAAAATCTTAAATGGAAAACCAACTCTTGTGTGTTTGACTGCTCAAATGGATTCAGCAAGAGCCATCTTTTTATAGACTGCCAAAAGCTAAAGAAAAGAAAAATGAATGGATTGCACGAGGCTGATGTCCCATTTGCCAGCTTCTTGTTCTAATGTTCCCATTCTGCTTTAAATTGTACAGCACTGGCATTCTAGGTGGGATGTGAAAATTAAAAAAATAAAGCTGGAGGGAAGTTTAGACAGTGTTAGCAGTTAACTTTGTAGATGTGGAAGTTCTACTTCAAATGGAGAAACATTAAAGATCTGGATGATCACAAGAATTTAAAAAATCACTAGCAAATTCAAAAGAGTTTATTTCAGTTGCGGAATGTTTGGCCACTCAGTCCGGCTGAGGAGGTGTATTCTGGCCGGAAATCAATATCAGTGCATGCCCTCTATTTATATATACAACAGGTCAATCTGCTTTTGAGTACTGTTTACCCTGAATTCAATATGGTCTAAGAAAATATTGAGTTCCAGAATAAAGAAATATGCCTTCTTGATCTAGTTCATGTGTAACAAAGCCAGTCTACATGGATGACATATTAAGAAAGCTTGCTACTGAGAGAAATGTTTAAAACTCTAAATGAGTCAGGGAAGTCTTTTATTGTTGAAACGCTATGACTTATTCATTACATCAGCTAAAACACACTAGTCTCGTACAGTGTGGAGATTTTGGGGCTTTATGTTCGTCTCTCCAGCAAGTCTGTGGATGCAGTTGTTCCACTGCAGCTATAACTGTGTAGAGTTTTTTGGAGTTCATTTATCTTGTTTAACTTGTGCTTAGTAACAAAGAAAATCACAGAGTCTGAAATACTCCATCTCTTTTGTGAGTGGGAATGTGTGAGTGGGTTCAGGTTGGGAACAAGTTTTGACTTTACCAACAATCTGCTTTTTCATACTGATCCGAAAAATTAAATAGGAGTTTACAACTTACTTTACCACTCGGTAAAGCTTTGTGGCTTCTGAGTAGCTAGGTTTAATAACAAAATGTACCTTTATTTTGTTGTTTTAGTGTAAAGTGTCTAATGTTGAGTGTCCTTCCCAAAAGAACATTATGAGTTCAGTATCAAACTGTATCCTATTACTCACCAAGAGCGCCTCCAATGCTGGAAAGCAGTACCAACGTCAACTTGTTTAACTTCTATTTATATAATTTCTTGCGTTTGTTGCTGAGTGTAGTTTATTGATTGGAGCAGGCAGCACTGGCGGTGATAATGATAACTTTCCTTAAACTTCAGTCATCATTGCGTTTACTGATTCTTTCATTGGCTACCCATCTTTAAATGATCTAACTGGGAACAGCACCTTCACTATGATGGACAAGAGGTTAGAATATGCTGTCTGGGCAGCACTACCTCTTAACTCTCTCTTTTTTTTTTAAACTGATGGCACACACAGTGCTATCACCTGAGACGTAAAGTGTTAACAACAACAAGATGGGGCTAGCTGGTTAGCATGCTCACTTCAGTACATACCTCTTCAACATGATACACAGATGTATTTGAGATAACACCAACATGGTTATTCATTTGCATTCTGTTGATAATACTAGTTAATTTTGGAATGTATTAAACTTAAATCTTACAAATTGCACATTTAAAGAAACCTATTCTGCTACATACTCTGCTAACACACTTATATGCAACTCTACCTGTTTTTATACAATTACATTCAAGATTCAAGAGTTTTATTGTCATATGCACAGCAGAACAGACAGTTACACTGTACAATGAAAGTCTTACTTTGCTGCTCCTCCATTCACCAATAGATAAAGATAACAAATAAAAGAAATAATAAAAAATATATACAAAATATACAAAGTATAACAATATAAGTTGAAGTAGATAAAAGTATTTTTATAATTAAAGAATAAGACATAAAAGTTATGCTTTATGTGCAAGTATGAAGAGCAGCTGCCATAAAGTGCAAGTTGCAAGTAACAAATGTAAACAATAATGTTTGTGCGAGTAGCGAATGTATTGTACGTAAACAGCAGTACAGTGAGTGTAACGTGCAGTTAAAATCAGACCAGTTAAAACCAGTTCAGATAGGAGAGGTTGGAGAGGTTGGAGAGGTAGTACGTGAGGTCACCTTCGAGATGCAGTTATTGTTATACTATGTGAAAGAAAGAATTAAGGCTAATGAGTAGTAATATATTGCAAGAACTTCTTGTTCTTGTATATATATATATATATATATATATATATATATATATATATATATATATATATATATATATATATATATATATATATATATATATATAAAACATGTTCCAGCAAATTCAGTGCAGCAACTATCGGTGAGGCTTATTCCATCCTCTCCCGACTGCAACAGTGAAAGTTAATAAAAATAGAAACAATCGAAACTGCTTTTCATCTTATATCTGCAGAGCCTCCGTGAGAGCTTATGAGAAAATCCAGGCATGCGCGCTAGATTTCATTAAGCATCGAAGAGCATTGTATTCAAACCCTCTTTTGGTTAATTATAGGTATTAATGATGAACCAGGTGCGCAGGAATATACATCAGAGGCTCTTGTGCTTAATTATTCCAGCCAGCCCTGTTATCACACCATTTTCAGCTCTAATTAATGACTGACTGCCCACTGTGCCGCTGCAGTGGCCATTTTTGGCACAGAGCTCTCAGAGCCTAGGCGAGGCGAAGAAAAATGAGTCTCTCCAAACTTTATTTGATATGAAAATGAAATGAGGAGGATAATAGGGAGCGCAGCTCCTGCTGGGAGAGGTGGCGGGGCGGAGGAAGGAGCTTTGGCTCTACTGCCAACATTGTCTTGTTCTTCAGACAGATTGATGCGAGGAGAAGAGCTTGTTAGAAAGCTACTCTGCAGTCATGATGGCCTTGTATGATCCTCATTAACTCCTGATGCAAGCTGACAGGAAGGGCTGGGACAGCACAGCTTTACTGTGACATCTCTCTCTCTCTCTCTCTCGCTTTCTCTGTATGTGTATGTGTTTCATAGATTTGTAGGTATTTTTGGGAAAACCAGGAACAAACATAACAATAAACTGGCTGGCCAAAAGAAGTCAATGTTTGGATTTAAATAAGACTTAAAATACTTTGATTGGATAATTACAGCAGTGTTTAATATGTTCCAGCTACAACAATTCCTTTAACCTTAACTGATGCAGTGAGTAGTTCCTCATTTCTTAAACAACCATGCGGGAAGATGTGTCAGGTGGTTGTGGAGAAGATTTTAATGAATGGTGAAGTAGGAATGGTAAAAAAGCATCAGTGGAACTCACACAAATTGAAAGTGAGAGCATTTCCACATGACGAGAACTCACAGGATTGGGACTAAATAGCTTTGTGGGCATAAGAAAACCACCTGTTAATGAGGCTAAATGGACAAAAAGCTTTCTATTTGTTAGTTAGCATAAAGACTGGACTCTGGAACAATGGTAAAAGTCATGTGGTTGATGAGTCCAGATTGACCCTATCCCAAAACGATGGGCACATCAGGGTAAGAAGGCAAGCATATGAAGCGATGCACTCATCAAGCATAGTGCCCACTGTACGAGCCTGTTGAAGCAGTGTGATGATTTGCTGTAGTTGATCAGGTTGAAGCTCCCCACCTGAATGTATGAAATGACCAGGTGACCCCATCAATGGCTTTCTTTCCTGATGGTATGGTCATGGTCCATGATGACAGTGTCAAGTTTAATTATTCCTATTTGTTAATTAAACCACCTTAAATGCTGCAGCTTGTACAGCTGGCAGAATGTAACTGCAGCCCCATTTCAGGTGGAACGGAACATCTGCAAAGCAAGCTAGAGAATAGGGGGCCCACTTCAGCTCCCACGTCTTTTATAAAATCCTGGACAACTTTAATTCAAAGTCCAGACAGTTCCTCAAACCTTGGATAACACTGAGAAGAGGGGGACAATTAACCCTACAACCCCAACAGCAACCTCTAAGTAGCAGCCATACTGTGTGATTTTATACCGTTTGATAGTGGAAGCAGATCATCTTAGGTTAAAAGTACGTAGAGACAGTGTTTCTATTTAGAACCATGAACAGTCAAAGAACCATGTGCATGCATAGATGGCTCTATATAGGAGGTTCCTCCATTGTTACAGTATCAAGCTTATAATAATAGACTACCATACCATACCAACCTCACCAGACAAGGAACCATTTAAACATGCAAATGGTGCTTTGAGTGTCCATGGTTCTGCACAGAACCATCATTTACTAAAGAATCTTTTAAAGAACCATGTGTATAATAGAGAGTATTATGTATTATGACTCATATAGTTATGTATATTAATATGTAGGACAAGTTTTTATGACCCTATGTTCTCATATTGCATAACAAGTTTGTGTGTACTTGCTTGCTTCTCGGTGGGTTTAAGTATGCGCAGGCCTGTTATTTTTTCATTCACCTTTGCTGGATACCCTGAAAACAAGAAATCACATAAGAACATGAGGATTTATTTAAGGGTTGGGGGTCTTATTGCTTTCAAGGCACTTCAAAAACAACGCCTACCCTTCTCTGTTTGGGTATCGAACGAGGGGGTCACAGTGCTGGGGCTAATTATACAGTGTGATTTGAGGGCAGAGGAAGGCCTCCCTTGGCCAATTAGTGAGCTGTGTTTTCTCTGCACTGTTTTCGAAACGGTTTGGTCCTGTCATTATGGCATCCCCCATGGCTTCTAGCGTTTAGGTGGACCCGCTGTTCTAATCCGGTTTAGAAAATCCGCTGACCCTCCTGTGATTGCCTGTGTATGTATATAAATAAGGGATTCGCTCACTGTTGATGCTGGGCTTTGGTGTTGGCTTTGTGTCATGATAAAAGTGTTCTTGTGATACAAAAGGATTTGACAACAGAGAGACGAGAGAAGAAATCTGCCCAAGGGTGTGTCACTGATCCACGTCTCTGCTTCACCTCTGTAAGACCCCGTCGGAGACACTAGAGGACGCCCGGAAATGTCAGCGATTCTGCTTAATCTACCGCTGGGAAGGCCAGAAATCATGTTGAAGCCTCAACAAACATTCAAATAAATAGCTATGATTGAGATTATATCGATTGGATTTATGCCTACACAAAATTTCTAACCCAAATGTGGTCTTCAGATGCCCGAGTAGATGATTTATGGAAGCTTCTTAGAAGCGATGATAGATGTAGTTTATGTTACTCAGATGCTACTTAAAATAAGATGCTGTAGATGCTATTGTTAGCATCAGGGCTCTGAAACAGAATCTATAATCCCACTCAAACCAATGTTTTAATGTAGCAGGTTCTTACATTCCAACCCCAACATAATATTTCAGAGATTTTAAATGAACAAAACTCAGAAAACAGATTACAAAACTTTAAGCATGATTGTGGATGATAATGTGAAATGTTTTATGTGCTTTGCAAGATACTGGTTGTTTATGGCTCGTTCATCCAGGCATCTACTAAGATACTAAGATCTCTCTCTCTCTCTCTCTCTCTCTCTCTCTCTCTCTCTCTCTCTCTCTCTCTATATATATATATATATATATATATATATATATATATATATATATATATATATATATAGAGAGAGAGAGAGAGAGAGAGAGAGAGAGAGAGAGAGTGCTAATATAAAAATATGTGAACTCTGTGTGGAATGATGGCACTACTCTCCAGGATAAACACTTCTGCTTGTTTGAAACACCTGGATGAGCCAGAAGACTACTCCAATAACACTATGTGGACAGAAAATTGATATATTTGATTAAATATTTGGCAAAACTGATCACTACTTTTCAGCATAAGAACCTCACCCAAACTTTGAAACACGATGGTGGCAGTATGGGGCGTTTGGGGCTATTTTGCTGCTATTCAATCCTCAAGAAAGGCAACAACTCTAAGAATACCAGTTAGTTTATAAGGAATAGCTAAAGCAGAACAAATTCTAAGAGATTGCAATAGAGGGGTTGAGGCAGAACGTAAGGTGTGGTGTTCCTGCAATGAAACCCAGAGTTAAAGCAGTTCTGTAAGGAGGCGCAGGCCTATATAAACTGTTTGATTGAGTCATTGCTGCTCAAGAGGATCCCACACATCCCTGAAAGCAGAGGTTTACATACTTTTGCCAACAAAGACATTTTAGTAGCCACTCCCTAGCAATCACAAGGAATCCTAATGCAACCGCATAGCAACACCCTATCAAGCATCTAGAAAACTATAACAACAGCCTAGCAACCATGTTGGATACCATACCAACCACCTTAACACTACCTTAGAAAACACTTTGCATACAATAGCAAACACCTAGCAACAACTTAGCAATCAGTTGAAATACCATAGCAACCAGCTATCAACACCCCAGCAACAGCCTAGCAACACTCTAGCAACCACTTTGAATACCACAGCAACTGCCTAACACCAATATAGCAACAACTTGGTATAATATAGCAACACCTTAGCAACATCTTAGCAATGTGCAGAGCTGACCAACAGTTATATACACCATTTGATTGAGTCATTGCTGCTCAAGAGGATCTTGCCAGACCCTGAAAGCAGAGGTTCACATACTTTTGCCAACAAAGACATTTAATATTAGATTACTTTGTTCAATAATTAAATGAAAAGCTATATTTCTTTTTGTAGTGTTTGCGTTATTGATTTCTTTTTTATTTTATTGTCAGGAGTTAAATCAGTATCTGACCATATTTTACATTAACTTATGTAGAACATCACAAAATGATAAGGTATTCACAAGCTGGCACTGTAATTTAGTTTTTACAGTATCGGTTCCTGACATTTAGAGAAATTGTACATTTTAGAAAATTCACAAGTGTCAGCTGGAGTCATGGTCAGTTACAGCATCACCCGTCTTTGGTGTTTTGAAGGGTCTGGCTGATGTAACTGAGTTACTAATAATCTGTGTTATTCATATTCAGGTCAGCCTGTGTTAGTGTGCTGATCTAAGAGTAGAACAATGAGACTGTTTGTGCTTAAGGAGCACTAAAGCTCCTCATTTGCCTGCCATTTTTGGCAGGCGTTATAACGGCGGCCATTTCAAAGGCGGCCATTTGATGCCATGAATAGACATATTTACACCTCTGACCTGCTGTTCACTGAGCCCTCCTTGTGAATTAGTGATGAGCCAGGCCTCGCCTGCGGGCCGTAAGGATTTAGATTGGAGGCACCTCAGGACAATAGAGCAACACACCTGCAGACTGGATTGAGCTGATTTGGACATTGTACATAAGAAAAGAGGCTGTGTCTTTCTCTCTGACAGTCAGGCTGTATCATATGAATTATTATCTATATTAATTATGCATGCACTTTTATTATAGTGTAATGTGCTCTCAACTAGTGCCAAAATAACGGATCAACAGTTTGGATCCAAACATCAGGTCTACTTTACTGAACTGACCAGAAAGAGACTGAATAAAATTAAAATGTCTAAAAAAATCACAATGTAATCCCGAATCATTAGAGCATTTTAAAGTACAGTAATATCCACTGCAGTGAAAATCATACGACTGGTAAAAATACATTAATAAAAGAAGATGATGACGTCCAATCAGCTACCTGCTCCTCTGCATATCTGCCATTAGTATGCTCTGATATTTACAGTTTCTGTTTTATAAGACATTTGACCATCACATCAGTAACACCATAGCAACCTATGCATCATAGGACAGCATGGCAACCACCTGCATCCAACTAAGATTATGGGTACCATAGCAATCATCTGGCAGAACCCTAGCAGCCATCATAAGTATCATAGTAACCAGAAACCATAGTAAGCCACTCCCTAGCATTGACATGGAATTCCTATGCAACCGCATAGCAACACCCTATCTGGAAAACTATAGCAACAGCCTAGCAACCATGTTGGATACCATAATGACCATGTTAACACTACCATAGCAACAGCTTGGTATAATATATCAACCACTTAACAACACCTTAGCAACCACTTGAGATACCATAGCAACCAGCAATCAACACCCCAGCAACAGCCTAGCAAGACTCTAGCAACCCCTTTGGATACCACAACAACCAGCTAACACCACTATAACAACAGCTTAATATAATATAGCAACCACTTAACAACACCTTAGCAACCAGTTGAGATACCATAGCATAACAACAGCCTAGCAACCTGCTAGCAAACACCCTAACAACATTTAAGACATTTAAACCATATACGGTGCAATATTTCATGTTTCTGAGGTTTAAGTTTTAAGCACATAAAAAAGCATCAGCAATGGCAAATTTTGAACGTTATCATAAACTGGGAATACACGGTTTTAAAACTTCACTAAATCGAGTTAAACAGGACTAATCATGTTCTCTTTGTAATGAAGCCATGATCAGTGTTCTGTAAGTACAATAAATACCATCCTGTTGCTGACCACTGGTCTGTACAGCAGCCGTCTAGTTGTGAGCACGGTGGGTTAGCACTCCTCCTGCAGGCCTGTTGAGTGGTGGAACAGGTTTAGTGTTTCAGGGTGGGGGATTCTGATCCATGCTGGGTGGAGGTGCTATTTGTGAGGCCATGATTAATGAATGTGAACTTTACCTAGACACACACACACTCGGTGACCAGAAAGCAGCCACCACTCACACACACACACACACACCAGCAGGAGCCCCTAGTCCTTTGGGGCCGAACTACACTGATAGATACAGCAGTAATAAGCTCCGGCTCTCTCTCTTTCTCTCTCACTTTTGCGCTCTCTCGCTCTCTGTGTGGTTTCAGCCTTCTCCCCCCTCTGAAATGCTCTTATTACTCTTATTTGGAATGAGTTGCTTTTCTGTCAGTCAACAACAGTTTCTTATCCCCAGACTAGCAGATATGCCTTCATGCCTTTGTGTGCTTGTACATTAGAGGATGGGCTGGGTGGTTCCAGGCAGTCAGCGTGATTCCCATAAGCAAATAAGCACCAAACATACCCTTCAATCCAGACAATAACACAATGAGATAAACATTTTATTGCATAACTCTTTGCAAGCCTATTATACAGCTCTACATATTTAAATAATCTGATTAGGTTTTTGGGCTCTGTAGCTAAAAAGATTGCTTTCTTCCTGTGCAAAAGTCAGAGACCACCTTTCATTTGTTTCATTTGCAGCCATTAAATTGCATTCAGTCATTCATTTTGCAGCGTCAAGAAAATATATCTTAAACACAGAAGCCTCAACAGTGAAACATATTTTTTTCAGTATTTAGTGTGTCCACTCTCTATTACAGCTTCTTTCATTTCGCCTATATCCTTTTCTCAATAATGGTTTTATGGCAGCTACACATCCATTCAGACCCATAGTCAGAGGTGAGTACAGTGGCCTAAATCAGTATTTAATACTTGAGGAAAATACTGACACAAGTAAAAGTGCCTTAATATATAGCAACAAAAGTATTATGTCAGAATACTAAGTACTGAGTATCATATAGACCTGCAGTGGAACTGCACAGAAACTGAAGTTTGCATTGATTCTGTTTTTTAAATATCTAAAATAAGGTGATAAAGGTTCAGATATGTCAGAAATGTGACCAATCAGAAAACAAAACAGATGATGTCACCAAACACAAAAAAGAAATTATTAACTAAATATAAAAAATAAATATGAGCGTAACAAAATAGATTCTCTTACTCTCTTGGCAAAATACTCAGTAGAGCACAAATCCATCAGTGTTTTATTTAAGTACATGTACTTCAGTAATTGTAACTAGTTACTACCCAGCTCTACACATAGTTTTGTCTTCCTACAGTCAAAGAATAGACAGAAACACCTGTGGATAATTTCAGATCTGAAGCAGCTTAAATCAGTGTTGACCTCTGCAGGGTGGTAGATCTCCAGAACCCAGATTGAGCACCAGTGATCTGTGGTCTTTTTCCTGTAACATGAGTTTGGCAGTAGAGCTGTCGGGTCTAGAGGCTGATACAAACACAGTGAAGATATTTGTGACTGCAGTTGTGCTTATAATGTTAGTGAACAACACTGGCATAGCATGGAAGGATATGATGTAAGCATGATTTAATATTAGAAAAAGCATTTGACTCTCAGAGCAGTGAGCGCATTTGTAAGGTCAGTCAAGTCTTTCTGAAAATTTGAGCATGTTTACTTAATCAGTTCAAAACGAACCTGACTCTAACAGACCAGTTATATTAGCCAACAGTATATCCAGTAGATGATAACTGGAAAGCTACTAGCAATTATTACCTGTCCCTGCCATTTACAAGACAAATCTAGTGTGTCTGGTTTGTCCCACACTGCTTAACTGTGCTTGGCTGAGTCACATTTCAAGTAATCAATACCTTTAAAAATGCTATTTATCTCAAAAACGTATTTCCTCCTTGGTGTTTAGTGTTTGTCCGTCACAAGTGCTGGGGACTCCTTACAGGAAAGTTCATTGGGCTGCCTTATCTGTGAATCTCAGTAAAATTACTGATAAATTGATAAACAAATTCTCATATTTCTCATCAATTGGCTCAATAATGCACAAAAAACGTGATTTTTCTTTTTATTCTGGTTTGTCCACCAGAGGGGGGTCCCAAATAGCACCACAGTATCATTGACCCTTTACTAACCACTAAGCTTATTCGCTCTTTTTTTCTGAAGGGTGGGATTTGATTGCAGGCAGAGCTTTATGAGCTTTCCCATTCATATTGCCACCAGTGATTGGTCTCCTCATTTATCCCTGACATTAATCACTTGACAATGAGAGTGTAGGGATTCTGTTCCCCAAGTTCTGTTCTTCTACACCCTTGAGGTCCTGTTTATCTGATAATGACAGTTTTGGAGGCCCACCAGGTCTTGCATGGTTGTCCAAATTCCATTTTTCTTTTAATTGCTTTTTGAAGTCCCGTTTTGGAAATATCCAAAAGACCAATAACTTAAAGACAGTATTACTTTTAATAAAATACATGAATGGTGGTCTCTGACTTTTGCACAGTACTATGTTACTTTTTCCTTTATTTTTAAGAGGCTTTTCTTTTCCCAGCAGTTTGGTCTAAAAATCCTACATGCTTAATGAGTCAGGACTAAGTTCAACAAGCTATAAAATGTGGTATCTTTGATTTATTAATATGCCCCTCGGTTTAGATGAAATCTTGTGACACTGTAAAGCGAATTTAAAATTAATTGCTTTTACTTCCCTGTAAAGTTATCGTTTGGGTTAGAGAATGACAGAGATGGATCAGATGAGCTGCTGTGGTTGGAGCTTTAAGAGGGAGGTGATTAGAGCTGCACCCTGGATACCATGGATACCCTGTTCTGCCCAGCCTGCGGTTGATTGGCATTCGGCATGCCGAGTGGACCCTCTTCATCAATGCAGAGACGCTCCTCGGGCTGAAGAAACATATTCGGCATGTTTGCTGTGGCAGAGAGATCAGATCGGGCTCTCTTTGAAGCAGTGAAGGAGATGCTGAAGTGCATGCATGTATTCATGTCTTTGTAGACAAATGGCTGATGAGCAGGCAAGCAGCAGCGACGACGCCAGTGTGCGTGAATGACACATTTATTTTAAAGTAGACAGAAAACAAAGAAATCTGTGATGGAAAACAAAGAAATTGGAATATATGCCTTATATAATATAGACACAGTATGTTATGGTACTAATCAGAGTAAGCTATAGATGACTAATGGTTAATGCCTTTTGATGAGCTACTATTAACCACTATTGCTATATAAAATGTTCAATGATGATATTCTCTTGTATATATATCACCTTTAATGAAAGCACAGCTCAAAACGTGACAAAACATGGTAGGAGATTTCAAAACATACAATGCTGTCATGAAATTAAATGAACACCAAGTACCTTTTAACCAAAAGTATTTTAATCGTGTTTCATGGAGTTGTAACAGCCCTAACGTAGAGTTATTTGCATGAAAAAGGGAAACACAAGATATTTTTATTTCCGAAAATGTGTCTCAGCATGCAGCCTCTTTCATGAGCGATCCCTTCTCATCTCGGTTCTAGCTATCATGAGCTGCCACCGCAGTGTGTGAATGTGGTGCAGTTTCGATGTGGAACAGAGTGGAGCGACTGTAATTGGTTGCGCACACCATGTGTGATTGAAGAAGGCTTAACTCACAGCAGTAAGGCTCATCACTTCTCTGCAGTTATTTGATTCGGCAGACGGAAATGAATGACTGGTATTTGAACCGCATTCCCTCCTTCCCAAAGCTACAGGGCTGATACCAGTTTGGTAGAACAGCATATCCAGATACTGTAGCATATGCGTGGAGTCTAGACATCCTCACAGCTTGGTTGAGAATGTGTTCAGTAATCAGATTAAGCACACACACTCTATCATTTAGCAGTCTACAGTTTAGCACATAATTTCAGGAGAAAGACATGAACCCACACCAGCAGGAGCTCACAAATGCACGTTTGCAGTTACAACTTTCAAAACTAGAGTTGCTTTTATAATGTAATACATGATTTTATTATGCTTTCATTAAATCATTTATAACCCCTTAAGATTCTAAGTTATCTATAGCATTAAAAGTAGGTCCTTGCTGCAGTTAAATTTATGTAGTGCTCTTTTCAAGGTCAGGGACACTTACAGGAAGAAACAATATAACCAACAACAAACAAAACAACCCACAATGTGTACAGGTAGGCCCAGGCAGCCTCATAGCTGCAGTGTATCATGGCTCAAATGGTTGATCTAGCCACTCTTATAGCCACAGTGTAGCATGGTGTCACTCAGGCACCCAGTCTAGGCAGCCTCATAGCTGCCGTGTAACATTGCACAACTGGGCAGCCAAGGCAGACAGCTTTGGTGTAGTGCTGCTGTAGTGGGTGGCTCAGGTAGCCTCATAGCTGTGTTGTAACACTGCTAAAGTCATAGCTGTGGTATAGTATCTCTCAACCAAGTTTCCAAGGCAGCTTCCCCGCTACATTGAAGAGTTCCTGAAGCAGCTGGCCAAGGCACTCTCACGCAGTGTAGGGTTGCTTAAGCAGCCAGTCCAGGCAGCCTCATGGCCGTGGTGTAGAGTTGCTGAAGCAGGGGTCCCAGGCTTCCTCAAAGCTGTGGTGTAGCATTTCTGTAAGTCCAGTCAGCCTTAGAGCTATGGTGTAACAACACATAAGCAGCCGTCCCATGGGGACTGAGTTGTGGAATAATGTCGCACAGGTGGGCAGTCGAGCCAGCCTCATAGCTATGGTGTAGCATTGCTCAAGCAGCCAGCCCAGGCAGCCTCATGGCTTTTGTGTAGCGTCACTTAAGTGGGCAGCCAAGCAAGCCTCATAACTGTGGTGTAGCCTGAGAAGCCTTTAAGCCACTCGTATTACTCTTAGCAGTTATGATACAAACACTCTTTAGTCAGTGGTGAAATGTCAGAACATAACAAACAAACAATGCCCAAAAACACAGCCAACAAACAAAACAACATGATTTAAAATGACCAATATATTAAACATTCCAGAACACAGCTGACCGTGTGCTTAACAAGATGTTGTGGTCAGTAAATTATTTGTTAGACATGACTCAGACCTAGTGTGAAGTATCTGCATTGCAGGCAGTTTGCATGGTTGTTTTTAAGCTTGATAGTCCAGGAACACATTTCACAACAATGAGTAGGACTTACTCTCTCTGCAGAGTGGTTACATTAAGGTGCAATGAAGCATCAGCAAGTAATACTTCTCCTCATTATCATTCCCCAAATAAAATACATTTGTTACCAGTAGTTCATGGGGAGCTCAGGGAAGCCAAAAGGTACATATATGACAGATTCAATTACAAATGAAAACATTTCCAACAAAGTTTTTTATCAATAAACTGATAAAAGTTATAAAAGACAGCAGAAAATTAAGTTGTTGCCTAAAATATTTTTATTATAAGTTTGATGGAATAAGCTACTGGGCAGAAAAATCACATATATTTCAAGCTTACGTCAATAAATCTTCCTTAGACACAGCACAGCATGTCATAATCTGCCAAACATGCTGTAGAGACAGTTGAATTTGGATTTGCGGTGGGAGCAATGGCGGAACCCAAGAGCTGCCACTGCTGTAAAACCAACCTTACATGTTCTAAGTTGTGTTAATGCTTGGGCTTTGTTTTAAAGCTCACTCGTAAAAAGACATACTCGTAAAAAGAAATGCCCTGGCAGGTGGAGGAGAGCACTCACTTCAGAATGCATCATTGATCTATTGATTATGTCCTGTCTAAATGTTCTAAAAATCAAAATGCAATCTTTTTGGCCAAAAGACGGAAGCACACGTAACTTGATTGTATTTAGAAGAACACCAAGTGAAGGTAGAGGTAATGCAGTCATGGAAAACTTCAGAGCAAGTGGGGTTTTTTTTGGAATTTCTTGAGCTGCCCTGACTCTTAACCCTGTTTTCAAACCGGGGTAGCATTTGCAGCAAGGCCTTGTCCATGTCATCGACAAGTTTACCTTTTCTCCTCTTCGCTCATCCATTCCAAGAACTCTCTTACTGCTTGCTCTGAAACACTGTGTCACTAATGAGGCGGCGTACTTAAAGACGACCTCTTAAAGCTTTTACTGTATTTCCCATGTGCTGTATTTTCCCCCCCGAGACAGCTGGTCACGTTTATAGGCGTTTTAGCCTGCAGGGTCTAATGGTGTATTTAATCCAGGCAGGTTGAGAAGGAGCGAGTGGCAGTGCCCTGTGTCTCTGCCTCTCTCTCTGAACAGGTCAGGGTACAGTAATCACAGCGAAAGTGCCAGGAAGCCTGGCAGGGTGATGCATGAATAATTGAAGTGCAGATGGAGGGATTAGAGACTGGCGTGAGGGAGTATGTGTGAGTGTGTGTGAGTGAGTGTGTGTGTGTGTGTTTTGATGAGGATGTGGGACAGTTTGAGAGCTCATTAGGAAGGTTCCTTTCAGGAGCGACGCTTGCCCATTGTCAGGAGAGGGCAGGCGAGACAGAAGTGTGGCTGACAGTAAAGTTTGATTAGACTTCAGATACTGAATTCATTCATTTTGAGCCACAGAACTGGAAGTGTAGAGCTTTGTGGCGGTATCAGAGCATGGCTTAGTATACTGTGTTGTGCTCGTTTCTGCAGTGTCCTCAGGCAGTGCTGGTAAAGATGAGCAAGAAAGGCTTGTTTATCATTTTTCCTGATTTAACCCCCTCTCCTCCCGAAAGTCTGTGGACTGATCTGAAACACCAGTAAGTGAGGGCCGAGAACTAAGACAATTAGAGGTATAAAACATGGGAGGAATCAAACAGATAATGTTGCAACCAGTGTAAAAATACACATGCATTGATCACACCGGATTAATGCATCTATATAAATTGATGGATTGTTACATGAAAATCTGGAGACGTGGAGAGAGCGACAGTCTCAGATCCATTTATGTGTTCTTTCACTTTTACATGCACTTAATAATCTGTTAACTAGAGAAAATCTGATTTTGTCAGTAATCTAATCAATGCGTTCACATGCACTTGAGTAATCAGGTAATGGGAAAAACTCCAGGTTGACGCAAATCAGGCTGTAATTGGATTTCTGCTTGCAACCAGCCAAGAAACTCACTGAATAAGACATGACATTAAAACATAAAACTCAAAATCAACCCGTGGCTTTTTTTTTTGTGAAAAAATCAACATACATCATTTAGAAGATTTTCTAGATCAAACATGTATTTGGTTTTATCTTGTGGTTGCTGTTTGAATGCTTGTTTAGTTTTCGCGCCACAATCTGTTTTGTCACATGCACAGACTGGAAAATCTGAAAGAAATCAAAGTAAAGCAATACATGTGCTGAAAAAAGCTCAGTTTCTAAGTTTAAATCCAGCACTCTGTATCAGATTTCTTAACCAGATTTCTAGGCCTTAATCTGATCTAAGAAATTGGTAAGAATTAATAAGAAAAAATTAAAACACATTTATACACTGAAGTTCTTAAAGATTTAGAAGTGCAGAGGGGCTCATCATAGATACAGTTTTAATTTTTGCATTGAGCTGTCAGTTTCAACTAAAGTAATATATTGTACTGAATACTCATCAATTCAATATTTAGACAGATAACTTCGGTTTTAGATCACGATAACCACGGTTTTACCACTTAATCTGACTCGGGACGTACTGGGCTGGAAAGTGACCTTCCACTGTATTGGCATAAGAAGTCTTTTTTACATAGTAAGTCAATATTTCAATAAGATAAGTCACTATTTCAGTTGTACCAATTGTATAAAATACACTGTCTAAAAGTTTCCAGAAGCCCCCTCTAATAAGTGGATTCAGCTACTTTAAGGTGGACCTGTTGCTGAAGTGTTTACTTATGCGCACACAGTTTGTATAATCTCCATAGGAAAGAACTACGATGGCATATGATGCGATGCTCTGGAGCAGCCACACATCAGGCTAATGTACTTTACGCAAGGGCGCAAACTCTGAGCTTTAAGCTACGCAGATACAGTTTTGTCCATTGTCGCATTCAAAGATGTGTAACATCACAATTCCCAACACAAGGTAAGTGCAAGCTGCATTCTGAGCATTAGAGCAAGGGGCGCTATAACAACAACCAAGTCTGGTCAAACTGTCTCTTGCGTACCTTGAGCTGTCAAAGCAGATATACAGCTAAGTCTTGTGCAAATACCTTTTTCTTATATTAACAAAAATTATACACTATCATTGCCCTCTATCACCCCGTCCGTGAGTACTGAGTGTTTAAAATGCCACAGTAAGGTGATTGTGTACAGCAGGGCTGCGCTGGCCGGGCTTTATCATTTGCAATCACTTGCGTTTTTATTTCAACACTGTAATCAACACTTTCATTATTTTAATTGGATTATTTTCTTTTCTTTTTTCTTTTTCTTTCTAATACTTTTACTGAAAGGTTTAATTTTCGCCCAGTTAGGCCTTTAGGGCCTTCTACCTGTTGCAGACACACTAGATTCAGCTCAAAAGTCACTCGAAGTGTGCTGACCCAGCGAGAAGTGTTTCATTTTAAAAATGTTCAGAGAGTATTATTACACTATTAGAGCATACCGTTATTAGTCATAGGAACATTCCCTGTTTAGCTGGGGAAGCAGGGAAATCACCACACTGTGCAGGACTTCCATCCCTCCTGAATTAGCTGATAAATCATGCAGATAAATAGCACACATTGCTCCATCTTTGCCAGGGGTGCTAGTGATTCTAACACTGTACAGATATTCTGTTGTAGTTTCTTCTCTTGGAGTCAAATGAAGAGAGCAGATTGGTCTGGAATGATAGTTTATTGAGCACTCTCTTCCATTTGGTCACTATTGACCCTGATGAACACACCTAAATAGCCCATTTTATGGCCTTACACATGGGTTTACTATTATCTACTGGACATTAGACAGGTTTCGGAACAAACTGAGCTGTCGTAAAACACAGGCTAGCCATAAACCTCTCCTCAGTTCCTGGACGACTGACGTACATTTGAACCTGTCTGACCATACGTCTAACAGGCCCAGATCCTCAAATGTGGGGTGTGCCCAGGCCTGTACCCAGAACCTTAAATGTAAGGAAAAATGATGTAATTGAACTAAACTATGCACAATAATTCAATGTGTTTTCACAAATCGGATTGTTCTGTATGGGAAATCACGTTTGGATATCTTTATTCTTTTACTTGGTTGCAGATGCTGTTGTGCTGGGATTGCAGCTGCTGCAGAGGGTTCATATGTGGTCTGGAATGAGAACAATTCTGTGAAATACATTTTCCAAAAGTGTCCAGACACCCCTGAATTAAACTAAATAAGGGTGAATTCATTGCTGGCACAGGTGCTCAATTGCACATACACAGCTTGTGTAATCTTTGCCCCTAGAATACTAGCAGCCACACATGAGGCCCAATGGCGCAATGCCCTCCAGCACCAGGCTGGCGAGTAGTGTAACTGTGTTCTCCAAAGTGATGGAACTCCATCAAACACTTTTGAGATCAATCGGAGTGATCATAAACTCTTCCAACATCAGTACCTGACTTCACTAATGCTCTTGTGGCTAAATTCAATCAAATTCACACAGCCATATTTCAAGAGTTGTACTCATTTACCTCTTATATGCTCAGATATAGTCATATATTCACAGATCTGGGCCACGTTTTTTCTTCTTTTTCTTTTTCCTCCATCTGTAGACATACTGGTTCATTAACTCTTTGGACTGAAATAACTGACAAGCCTGTCCACACTTTCTGTTTTTAGTCCCTCTTCTCCTTTGTCCTTCTTCATAGTTTTCTCTTGCGCCTCTCTCTGGAAAAGATTCCCCTCTCTCTCTTTTTCTCTTTTTCTATTTTTTCCTCCCTTTCTCTCTCTTTCTCGCCTGCTTGCACACATGCATGTGGACGCACATACATATGCACGCTCTCCACGGCTGCTGCCTCTGTTGTGCTCCCTCAGGGATGAGAAGGGTTCTCTCGCTCTTGGTGAACATTCCACGGTTACACTTTAAAATTTAAACGGTAGCCACACATGCGTGTGTGCCGCTGCTGCTTTGCTGATGGTGGAAGAGATACAGCACATCTCCATATACATTTTTTACTGATTTGTCACAGTATTATGGTATCAGATGATATCTTCTTTGTTTTGGTATTATTATTATTTTTCTATAGTCACACACTTTGCAGTGCTAGTCCTTCTACATCCTTGTTACTAGAGCCAGGACACTTTTCAGAATAACAGAGCCTGTACACAAATCTGCTTGTCAAGCCAAGATCCATCGACCTTCACGTCCAGGTCCCAGCCTCTGCTCTGCTGGCTGATACTCTAGTAGTTTAAATTGATCTTAGTCCAAAAAACTACTCAATTCTAGAGAAGAGGAAATGGCTGCAGTTCATAAGATAACTTAGAATTCTTAAACATATAAGGAACCCTCTATGAAGTTTATGGGTTTAATAGGGTGTTTCTTGCAATCTAGCCACATCTTTGTGTTTTATTTGTCAGGTCTGTCAGTCCAACAAGGGCTGATGAAGACAGCTGGCTAGTCAGCTAAAACAGAGCAAACATCAGAGCCCAATGACAGCATTATTTGCTTTTCTTCATTTTTTTGTAACTCATTGTAACTCACCTTATTAACTGCACATGTCTCTTCTTCTCTTTCTTATCACAAGGAAAGCGCTACAATAACAACTGAGTAGTTTTTTAGACTTGAACTAAAAAACACATAACTGCAGCAAGCAAAAACAAAAAGACAGAACCTCCACTGCTCAATAGAGGTTTAGACCTGGATCTGTTAACGAGCAAATAGTATTTTTTTAATTTTGGGATCCGTGGGCATGTTTGGAATCAGAAATGTCATCAACAATCTGAGAGGTAGCTTATCTTTTTGTTTTTGTACAGTCTTTATTCAAAAATGATTGTTGTTCCCTGCAGGGCATTAATATAGTCAGATATCTCAAATCTAACTGCCATAAAGGACGTCTCTCACACTGTCCCTCACTGACACTGCATACAGTTTATACACACATTACAAACTGCTATAGATACCATAGCAATGGGCTAGCAGCATCTTAGCAATCACCTGGAATACCATTGCATTGTTGTAACATGAAATATCTTACCATGCAACCAGGATAGCATAGCAATGACTTTAACAACCATCTGGGATGGCTCAGCTGCAGCTTAGCAACACCTTGGCAACCACACATAACACATAATACAGCAATGGCCTTACAACACTATAGCAACTACCTGGTATACCATAGCAGCGGCCTAGCAAGACCTTAGTAACCACCTGGAATACCATAGTAGTGGCCCAACAACACTTTAATAACTGCCTGAAATAATCGCTTGGAATGCCGTAGCAGTGGCCTAACAACACCTTAGCAATCACCTGGAATACCATAGTAGTGGCCCAACAACACTTTAATAACTGCCTGAAACAATCGCTTGGAATGCCGTAGTAGTGGCCTAACAACACCTTAGCAATCACCTGGAATACCATAGTAGTGGCCTCACAACTCCTTAATAACCACCAATTATATCATAGTAGCGGCCAAATAACACCACACATTGAGTGACAAACACTGAGTTTACAGAAGGTCTACAGAAAGATTTTACAGAAAAGACCAAAGACCTTTTAACTTTCAGTGTAAATTAATGTAAAGAGGTTTTATCCCAAGTGATTTTGGACCATTTCTATTGACAGATGCCTTGTTTTAATAACTTGAAGATGTAGATACATGTTTTTTCTTTGGATAGAAACAATATCTTTGTTTACTTGTTTAACTATCAATACAAAGCAATTCTAAGCCTTATTACTGCTAAAAGATCACAGACTAAATATCAGTCCAGTCCTGTGACATCAGTAACACCCACAGGGCTCAGACACCTGCTTCTTTCTCTTTTCTTCTTGAACCAGAACTGCAGGTTTCTTTCTGGAGAGACATGTTCAGTCATAACTACCAATTATTTACTGTTTTGTTCTCCAGTCCACGAATATGTTTGTCTGCCATCTGTGTGCCGCCCACACTCAGGCTACGCTTCACCCCACTCTCTGAACCGAAATAAAACACTGCGCGTGACTAATGAATCCAGGGTTTCTCTGTGACTTGGAGTGAGCTATTACGATTATGAAGAAGCGCTTGAACTGTTTTGGCGAGAATGTGTTTGTCTCTGTGTCACCGATTCAAAGATTCCAAATGAAATCCTGTAATGATCATTAGATAATCCGTTTCTGAAGTTCTCTCGGCGAGGCGTGATGTCAACCAAAACCTTCTGGTTTGATTGCATTGTTTGAACTCAGTGAAGTCATAAATGCTTTGGCTCACTGTTTTTAGATCTCAAAGTGATGAAAGTCTACCAGGAAAACGGTTGTATCTCTGGTTCCAGTGGGGGTAGGGGTTCAGGGCCTGTGTTGTTCCAGTAGTGTGGGAGAGTTAATTAAACTCCTAATAGTGGGTCGGGTGGGTCATTATTCATGGAGCTCCAATGGTCAGAAAGTCACAGGCCTCCTCTTTGGGGTTTGTCCGGTAATATCTCCGGTTCCTTGTGGACCCCTGAGTTACATTTTTATACATGCACATTTATAGTGATAATAAAAATAGCACACAACTATAATAATAATTTTGCCCTGTTACTGAGATGGCCCCTAACACTGAAGTGGATATGGGAGCAAACTAGACTGTAAAGCTTAATCTCTGTGACATAGTATAACATAATAAAAGCGCAGTTCAGTAAAACATGGGTTTGTAGCACATTGCCTTCTTTAATTGAAACAGTTTTTTTCCAGATAGTAACAATGAACAGAATTGCCAATGTCACATGAACAGCTGGAGGCCGCCTAGTTTAGTCTGCTGCTTTGTTCTCTGAAGCCATTTCACAAGAAGTCCTTTCAAACAGTCCATTTCATGTGATATATGACAGCTGAGACCTGATTCCAATGACCTGAAGCTATTTTGTCTGCTGTCTGAAACTTGGCACTGTGGTCTGTCAATGGCCTGAAATGTACATCGTATTTTGTAGATGGCTTTTATACAGGATTGAAATCTGCCTGCAATGCTGAGCACGTTCAACCAGTGCAGCTCAACAGCCACATTTCTAGAACACTATTATTTATGTTAGGTGCAATAAAATTGCCATTAATGTAGAATGTTGTAGCAAAGGGGACTCAGAAACAGAGCTAAGATCCATATGCAGGTTTTTTTATTAACCAAACAGGGCAAATGCATGAGCGTAGTCAGGGGCAGAGCAGTGTCTCGTAAGTCTATAGAGCTTGTCAGAGAAATCCAAGGGTGAAAACCAGGCAAGGGTTGAGAGAACATAGCAAAGGGCAGAACCCTGTACCAGGGTTCAGTCCAAGGTTTCCAGGGCAGAGACAAGAGCATATTCCAGACAAAACAAGCAGGGTTCAAAGACACAGGCTAGGCTAGGCTTGACTTGGCTTGGTTTGGTTTGGTGATAACACTTGGTATGTAGATGTGGGGTGACTGGCAATGCCTTCCACAGAAGTGACGGAGTGAGGGGCTTATGAAGGGTGCTGGTGATAGGGTAACAGGTGTGTGTGATGAGGAACAGGTGCAGTGTGTTCTAGGCTGATCAGTACTCGGGTATTAAGACCTCTGGTGGCGAGAAGTCACGTCACCAAACGTTTAAATGTTATATGATTTTTATGTGTGAGAAACTACTAGAGTCCTCATATGGTTTCCAAGGTATAAATCAATAAATACATTTTTGACTTGTAAAGCTGGCAGTGAAGGGGTTTTTACTGTCATGCGGCACCACAGTAAGCTTGTAAACTTCACCAGACATGGGCCTAACCATTTCTAATACTCCGGGAAGTTGGTCCAAACTACAACTACTTTTTTCGAGGTCCACAAGGCTGTTTACGTTCCGTACTGTATTTGATGTTGAGTATGTCTTTTCGTACTTCCTCCCCTGGTCCAGAATAATCATCGTAATGCCTACAGCGTCTCAACAGGAAATCTCCACAGAGGCTGACTCAGCTCGTTCCTTCAGCTCCTGGTTGTGTGTGTATGTGTGTAATGTCAAATTAAGCCCTTAGCGGCAAACTTCAACCTCCAGCACACACGAGGAAAGGCCTATACAGTCATAATAGCACTGGAAAAACATCTTCTCAACCAGATCCGTCATCAATTATAAATATGCCGCTGATCTTTTCAAGCGGTCTGCTGGTACTACCTGGAGGTGCTGAGAAGAGTTCTGTCCTCTTTGGAGGCTGAAAACATTAAAAAGGGCGTAGGGGGGGCAACACTCTACTGGGGGAACGAAAGTGTACGAGTAGCTCTGTGTTTGATATGTACATTAAAGAGTCCAGAATTGCTAGGGTTGCTTTGAATGATATGCTGTTCATTGATCAAGGCAACCATGCATGGGGGAATTTTGATACATGCCTCCAAGACATCAAAACAGTACACCGCTGAGCTTGGTATGCAAAGTAGAGATGAAAGAGCCCTACTGATTCATGAGTCAAATAAAGGACTACTCCAGCATGTTTCAACCTGGGGCCTTAGGCTACTACAGAAGCTTTCTGGCTGAAGGCCTAGGTTAGGATCTGACAAGATCAAGATAAGATTTTGCACAGACTCATATTACAAAAGCATATTCCAACAGTTACATCTGGAACTGTTTGGAGGAAGCAGAGCCAGAGACTCCAGAAAATGCTTACAGAAGCGTTACCCAAGATTAGGACCACCCAGTTTACAGGGAGAGATGGGAAATATGGTGAAATACAGTATATTGATCATATATTGACTGTGCATGACTGCTGAATGAATATTACTATTTGTTTGCTGGCGGTTTTGATTTAATGAGTTTTGTTCACGTCTGAAATTCCACAAATCTTGTGTTTAAATCGAGTGGGTGTATGTACCCATTTCTGACATTGACACAAGCGGGTACTGAGGGTGAATAAAGGTATGCGTCTGCCAGATTTTATTAGGATACAGATACTAAAATAGATGTAGCCAACACTACAGTTATCCTAAAGTAAGCTAAGCTATTTAGAACATTGTGTCAAGTTGTGTTGCTTCTGTATATTTAAATATTATTTGATTTAAGAGTTAAAATGTGGTACAATAGGTAATAGATGCTGGTCACATCCCAGGTAACTGGGATGCTTAATCCTGGTTCTGGAGGTATACCGCCATGGAAAGGTCTAATCCAGCACAACTGGCTCTAAATCTCAGGCGCCCCTAAAGGCGAGCCCAATAAAGACATGGTTTGATGAGTTTGATGAGGAGGAACCCCCAGTGACCTGCACAGAGGCCTGATCTCAACCCCATTGAAAAACCTCTGTGGTGCATTGCGACCCATCCAACATTGTGTCTGACCTTACAAATGCTCTTGTCAATGAATAGGCACAAATCCCTGACACAGGAACTACACTCGTGTGGCACACCTTCCAGCAAGGGGTGGGTGAGTGGGGGCAACCTCATATTAGTGCCCATGGTTTTACAATGGGATGTTCAACAAGCTCATGTGGGTGTGACGGTCGGGTGTCCACATACTTTTGGCCATATAGGGTAGATTAGGTATAAAAACACTGAAGTAATCCTTTAATATGTACTTATGCCACAAACAGGACATCCCGATGATTGACAAACAGCAGAGCGGCGAAAGCAAGAAGCTTAGGGCCCTAGCAGCTTATTGCGGCGTCTTCCTTTCCGAACAACAAATCCTTATATCGGCTCTGAATTTTCCCTGCTCCTGAGAGCCCAAGTGCAGCTTAGGTACCCATGCTGACGGTAAATAGAACTGTCATCTCCTTTTAAGTGCTAGCATGACACTTGGGGAGAGCAACGGTAATAAGCCTGTCCACCGCGCCGGACCCAGCAGACCTCTCTGCAAGCCCAAACCTAATGAAAGTGCTTGTTTCATTTTGCCGACTGCACCGAGGCCCCTAAGGAAACAGCCCTAAAACCTGTTTAACAGCACTCTCGCACCAGAGTCACGCTTAACCGCTGCTCCAGCCATTTCCAGCCACGGAAAACACCCTTTCATTTTCGAGGTTGGAGATGATTCAGAGGGAGCGTCCTGGCTTGATCATCATCAGGATGAAGCTTGCCATTATCGCAGGCCTGCTAGAATTTCACCATATCAGCCTTTTTGGCCCTTGAATGATGGAGTTGTAGGAGGGAAGTGATTGCTTTCTCCTACACCTACACAAGTCTGTGATTAATTGTAGCGATAACAATGCTTGACCCAGAATTTTTCTCTTCCTAATAACCCACAATAGCACGGCTAGAGGTGATAAATGCTGCTTAGGAATTTCCTAGCTGTCCTTTAAAGAGCTCGACGACTAGCTGCAGCGTCTTAAGTGTCAGTCAATTCCCACGATGGTTTTGTATCTCCTTTAAAGGGAAATTCTATTGCCAAGGCCTGTTATCAACCAGAACCTTCTGGAGTGATTGCATTATTTAAACATAATGAAATCATGTCACCGGCAATGCATTGAAAGCAACAAATGCACCCACGTTTCGACTTCCTTTATTGAAAGCCGACGCTGTCTCATGTCCTACATGTGCTGCAGCGCTTTATAGCACTTTGACCTCAAAATGAAACCCAAAGTCTTTTGAAGCCTTGGCCAAATCCAATATGCGCTCCCATTAATTTTGTTTTACTTTGCTGAGACTTTCAAAGAAATTTCTTTGTTTATTCATTTATTTGTTCATTTATTATCGCCGCACAGCCACTACATAGTTTCTGGGCTTTCTATCATGTAAATCCACTCCTACAAAAGGATGCTCGCTTCTTTTGTCACACTTTTTCTTTTCTTCCACTCATTGTCTTATTGTAAACAGCATAATCTTCAGGGTCACAACACTGAATACATTTACATAAAAAAACAACAACAATAACAGCAGCACCCCCCCTTTGTGGCTCTACTGGGGGAGAGCAGAGACATACGTACAGTGGCTTTCAGGGGCAGAATGCCTCTTTTGTGCTTTCTCAGATGGAGCCTTCACAGACCATTAACTTGAATTATCTCGGACTCTAATAAGGAATAAAAAGCAGGAATTATATAGAGGAACCACTGCTTGCCTGTAGAGAATACAGCAGGCCAGAAGTTGACCTCCGGACAAAAAAGCCAATGAATTGGATAGCTGAAGTGAAAAGCCGCCGCTTGAGAGAGCGATAGAGAATAGGAGAGAAAGAGTGGCTTGGATGGGACCTCAGACATGAACGAGTCAGATTTATTCACAAAAGTGGTCGGAGAGGCTATCAATCATCCTGTCTCAATCTATCCAGGCTATGCCCAGCCAAACAAGCCAGTTGAGGGCTTGAAATGAAATAGAAATGGGAATCTGTGTGCAGTGGAATTGAGTGCTAACGCTATCTATTGTCTCCATGAGGATTTGCATCTAAAACTTTGAGTGTGGCCAGGAATTGCTTTAACCGCTGCTTCAGAAAGTGGTGCCACACTTGATAACATTCTTATAAAGTCTCTTTTTCTGGCCTGCCCTGCTGTGTGTGTTTTGTCTTTTACACAGTGCTAGCATGCTTTTTATGAGCAGCAGTGGATGTGTGGCAGTTTGAGTTTGAATATGTAGATAAAATATCTTAGTGCCAGACACTTTAATGGGCCCAAATAATAGATTATGTTTGTTTTAAATAAAGAAGTTTACTGTAGCGTGTCAATACGTGCATCCCATATGTGAAAACAAATTGTGAAAGTCTGCTGTGAATGTATGTCACAAAAAACCCAATGCATTTATATGTTGAAAATGATTATGTCCACTTATACAGCCTACAGAAGTTTAGCCCCGCCCATTCATTTTAAGCTATAAGCAGTGTTTCAGCAAATAAGGCAAGCGAGTCAGTCTGAACAGACTGCATTAGTATAAATCTGTCTTAAAGGCACAGTAACAGAATCGCCTTGATTATTTCTAAGGGAAGAAGAAAGGTTGGAAAATGTTCATGTTATAATGATGGGATATCTGTTGGTACATGAAACCACATAAAACTTGGAATGGACCTTCAGCAAAAATGTGGAACACAGTCCTTTAGAGTCCTTTAAATATTGTATGCTGGAACTATACATAGTATCTGCACAGTCTCTCAGCCCAGTCTATAAAATAAGCCTCCTTAGCTTGCTAGCCAAGCGTTTACCAGTCACAATGAAATGTGGCTGGTAAATTCTAACACAATTTGTCAATCATGATAGATGTGAATGCATTTCAGTTCTTCATGATGAATAGGTCTGGTAAAACAGATCCAGTGTCTGTTTAAGGCTGCACATTAGGTGTTATTGACACATTTACACATTGAGTGTTCTAGAGTAAGGACATGTGCTAGTTTGAGTGTGAACATGTGCTAGTTGGAGTATGAATGTGTGCTAATTTGAGTATGAATGTGTGCCAGTTTGCGTATGAGCGTGTGCTAATTGTAGTATGATGTGTTCTAGTTGTAGTATCTAGGGGCAGTCATGGCCTGAAGGATAGGAATCTGACCAGAAGGTCACCGGTTCGATCCCCGGGATCCCCACGACTGAGGTGCCCTTGAGCAAGGCACCTAACTCCAACTGCTCCCCAGGCGCCGTGGATAGGGCTGCCCACCGCTCCGGGCACGTGTGTGTAAATGGAGTTGGAGTATGAATGTGTGCTAGTTTGAGTATGAATGTGTGCTAGTTTGAGTATGAATGTGTGCTAGTTTAAGTATGAATGTGTTCCAGTTTGAGTATGAATATGTGCTAGTTTGAGTATGAATATGTGCTAGTTGGGATATGAATATGTGCTAGTTTGAGTATGAATGTGTTCCAGTTTGAGTATGAATGTGTGCCAGTTGGAGTATGAATATGTGCTAGTTTGAGTATGAATGTGTTCCAGTTTGAGTATGAATGAGTGCTAGGTTGAGTATGAATGTGTTCCAGTTTGAGTATGAATGTGTGCCAGTTTGAGTATGAATGTGTGCCAATTTGAGTATGAATATGTGCTAGTTGGAGTATGAATGTGTGCCAGTTTGAGTATGAATGTGTTCCAGTTTGAGTATGAATATGTGCTAGTTGGAGTATGAATATGTGCTAGTTGGAGTATGAATGTGTGCCAGTTTGAGTATGAATGTGTTCCAGTTTGAGTATGAATATGTGCTAGTTGGAGTATGAATGTGTGCCAGTTTGAGTATGAATGTGTTCCAGTTTGAGTATGAATATGTGCTAGTTGGAGTATGAATGTGTGCCAGTTTGAGTATGAATATGTGCTAGTTGGAGTATGAATGTGTGCCAGTTTGAGTATGAATGTGTTCCAGTTTGAGTATGAATATGTGCTAGTTGGAGTATGAATATGTGCTAGTTGGAGTATGAATTATGCCAGTTTGAGTATGAATGTGTTCCAGTTTGAGTATGAATATGTGCTAGTTGGAGTATGAATGTGTGCCAGTTTGAGTATGAATGTGTTCCAGTTTGAGTGTGAATATGTGCTAGTTGGAGTATGAATATGTGCTAGTTGGAGTATGAATATGTGCTAGTTGGAGTATGAATGTGTGCTAGTTGGAGTATGAATGTGTGCTAGTTGGAGTATGAATGTGTGCCAGTTTGAGTATGAATGTGTTCCAGTTTGAGTATGAATATGTGCTAGTTGGAGTATGAATGTGTGCCAGTTTGAGTATGAATATGTGCTAGTTGGAGTATGAATGTGTGCTAGTTGGAGTATGAATGTGTGCCAGTTTGAGTATGAATGTGTTCCAGTTTGAGTATGAATATGTGCTAGTTGGAGTATGAATATGTGCTAGTTTGAGTATGAATATGTGCTAGTTGGAGTATGAATGTGTGCTAGTTGGAGTATGAATGTGTGCTAGTTGGAGTATGACTGTGTGCCAGTTTGAGTATGAATGTGTTCCAGTTTGAGTGTGAATATGTGCTAGTTGGAGTATGAATATGTGCTAGTTGGAGTATGAATGTGTGCTAGTTGGAGTATGAATGTGTGCTAGTTGGAGTATGAATGTGTGCCAGTTTGAGTATAAATGTTTTTTAGCTTTAGTATAGAAGCTAAAAAAATATTATTAGAGTGTTTTAGTTGGAATTGATGTGTGCTAGCTGTAGTATGAACATGTGTAAGTTGTAGTATGAATGTGTGCTAGCTGTAGTATGAACATGTGTAACTTGTAGTATGAACATGTGTATGTGCTAGTTTAAAAAATGATTGTATTATAGTTTAAGAATGAATTTGTGAGTATGAATGTGTACTGTGTATTTAGAATGTGTAATTAGAAAAGGATTTAAATGTAAGTATGAATGTGTTTTAGTACAGACGTATGTTAGTTTAGGTATGATGTGTTGTAGTTTGAATATGAATGTATGCCGCTGTGAATGTGTGGCATTTGTGCAATGCCAACGTGGCAGTTTCTGTGAAATGGTGGTGTCATTTTCTCAGCACTCCATGTCACCCTGCTCCATCCTTATTCCTCTAATGGGCTTTTAATTACACTAAATTACATTTACAACACGACATGGAGTCAGTGATGGGTAGTGGGGGTGGCTGGTTGGTGGGTGTCCAGAGCTGTTGCTTTATATGCTATACCTTCATCAGGAGCTCATCCTCCAGCACCGCTCTCTGGCCGATTGCCTGCTGAGTGCACGACAACAGGTGAACATTCACAGCTTCTCTTAGACTCACAATGAGCCACCCAGCTGGGGAGCTTTAAAATCAGCCTGTCAAATAATTTTTTTCCATGCATGCTGTTATACTCTCTGTTCACCTTTTTGTCACTGGTCTCCAAATGCAGTTTAACAATTTAGGATGGCGGACCTAGACATAAAGCACTCTGCTTATAATTTGCATCTTTTGCTGGCATTTTAGTCGGAATTACAGTGTTCCTCATGGGTCAAACGACACATAAGGCATCGTATGTCTTAGTATTCCCAGCCTCTAACTGAGCCAGTCTTTTACTCATTGTTTAACTTTACCGCTGACGTTTGACAGGTGACTATAATTAAGTATGTAGGCCGCACCGAAGCATTGTAATGTGTCACATTGATGGCTATGTCTGTAGTTAATAGTGCTTCTTTCTTACCAGACAAGCAGGCTGCGTGGGCTGTGGGAGGAGGTTTTACATTATTTAGCACTCATACCGACCTTAAAGATCCAGTATCCTGCCACTGGAATTCTAACTGGAACATGGAACGTCCCATTTTCACAGTGACCTAGATCTGTGGGTGGTTCATGTGTTTTGTGCATGTGCTTAGAAAGCTGTGTACGAAGAATGTTTCAGCTTGTATTGCAAATCTAAACCAGAAAATATACACATTTGCCATAACGCATGCACAGGTCATAATTTAGAAATAATCAACAATCATTTGTCCAGGTGACTTCAGGTGTGATAGGCTGCACTGTATTGCACTTAATACAGCAGGTGGGGGTGAGACATTCTTTAACTCCAGCATGGAAGGATGAGGCTGTAGGCTCAGTCTGATTGTTAAGTCTGGCATAAATAGCCATATCCAGGGGCAAATGTGCCCATGGAGCCCCCAAAACAAATAACAATTTACAGTTGCTTTCTTGTGTGCTAGAGACCACTGTGGGTTAAAATGGTTAAAGAATGGGTTAAAAGAGTTAAAGAATGTCTCACCCCCACCTGCTGTATTAAGTGCAATACAGTGCAGCCTATCACACCTGAAGTCACCTGGACAAATGATTGTTGATTATTTCTAAATTTTTTCCCCTGCAATCTGTTTCTGAACCTTTTCCGGTTCTGAACCTTTCCTGAGCCACAGAGGTTCTGTCTTTTCAGCATAATACAGTTCTGTGTTCTTCTGTTTGGGTCCAAGAAACTACTTAATTGTCATTCTAGTACTTGTGATGAAAAAGAGAATATAAATGAAGTTTGGTGTCAGTGGACTGTAATGTTAGCTACCTAGCTAACCTATCTATCGTTAGCACTCACTGGAAAACACCAAACTGGCCCTTGTGGTTACACTTGCTAAAGTCTATGGGTTTTATAGGGTTTTTCTTGCTATGAACACATCTTAATGTTCTGGTTGCTGGCTGTTTTTAGCTGCTGTCTAGCTAAAGTGAAGATAGGTAGCTAGCTACTATTAGCTCCACCTTAGCTAGCTATCTTAGCTAACCCTTGTTTGATCAACAGGAATGAGAATGTGACTTCACCTTATAAATCCTGTCGTCTATATCAAGGGTATCCACGATAACCAGTGGGGGCTAACATTAGCTAGCTATCATTAGGGCTCAGGGCTCAAACCTTGTTTTTCTTAATTAATTTTAAAAATTGCATAGTTTTTTTTAGCTATTCAAACAATGAGAACCATAGCCCGTTCAGAAGGATATGAAGGCTGATTTTTTACGGCTTAACAAGTGGATATTTGTAAATGCACTGATCATTGTTACATTGCAAAAACAATGCATTCAGTGGCCAGCTTTATGTCCTTATATGTTTTGGATATGGACATTTTAAATCTGCACATGTCCGACAAATCCTTTCTTTTGTATGGACAAGAAAGCCACTAAACTTTTGTACCAGTCAACTGCATTACCTTGATTGTCGTTGCTAATTCCAATTGTGTTTTAAAGCTGAAAGTCAACCCTGAGGTCTTTGAAGGCCTTTGAATCAACTTTGCGAGTCTTCCATGCTTAGATTAATGGAAGTGAGAGGAAGTGATGAAGAAAAGCCATTAGTGAGAAAGCTATTTGGAGGACTGAGCCCCCAACCGTAACTTGTTATATTATTCAGAATAGCAGCAGTATGAATGCAAAATGACAGTGAAACATTAGGACCGCAGACTGGATATAGATATGAAAGTATTGAAGTAAATCTGTAATGTAGATGGTAAAGAAAATTGTCTTTAATACTGGTAACTGTGCTCACTAGTACTTTTATAGTTTGGATACAATTCTTTAGAATGATTCATTATATTATGAAAGCTCAAATATCAGTACTGTATAATTCAATAATATCTGGTTGATTAGAATGACAGGAGTAAAATATCTTAAATATGAACTAAAATACAAAGATGCCTGATACAGACAAATATGGATGTTACTGATTATAGTGATGCAATTCATTTCATAGATTTATTTAACTAATATTACAGTGAAAGCAATCATTTTGAAAATGTAAATAATCTAAGCAAATGTAATTTTAGAATAAATAGCATTATTTTTATTATGTAAAACCACTTTATGTTACAATTACATTTAGTGTCTCTAGGGCATTTTTCATTTGTGTCAGAGTGGGTGACAAAACTGCAAGGTTTAAGAATTAAATTAAAGTGTCTGATGGAATAAACACCCCATTGTCACTGAAAGAACAAAGCATCTTGCCTTGGAAATAATGCCATCTTTGACCTTTTTCTAGCATCTGTTCAGATTGAATTAGTTTAGCAGTAGAGTGTCTGTAAAATAAATAAATAAATATTAAATAAAAATAAAAATAATAATATTCATCAGTAAATAATATGAAAATAATAATTAAATAATTAAAATAAACTTAATTCACATAGAAATTAGAGCTAAAATTGTGCATATTAAGTAAAGCTGTAATGATATTGTCTATGTATATGTTAATGTAAGGTGCTTTTCACCTGTAACCACCATTAGAATTGCCTGCAAGATTCCCTTTTTTCTCCTTCTGCTAATGCTCCTCCACTGTACAGAGGATTTTGATAAAGTTTAACCACCAAATACAGATAAATAATTGGAAGATTTCAAAAGTATCCACCGTTTCACCATTTGGAAAATGTTACATGTGGATATGCGTGCTAGAAGACTAAGTATGACATGTAGCAGCGGTCAGAGAAAATGCCATATAGACCATCTGTCTGGAAAATCCACTGAAATCCCAGAGATTTGTATCTGAAAAGAATCAGATTTATCTGACAACCAATGAGTTTGCAAAACAAGGAAAAACAGTAGATAATTCAGTCTGGAGAAAACACTGACATGGCAACTGAGAAGCAGCTGTAAAAGAGGAAATTACCCCAAGGACCCAATGTAAATTTAATCCCAAGCGAATTGGCTTCGGTGTGCATGGTTATACATGGTTTATTGTGCTAGAAACTCCGAGCCTGAACAGAGTTTCAGACATCTGCAGAACTTAAAGCTCATGTGTGTGCCAGTGGACCTCTCTGTGCTACTGAACTTGTATAGCAGGATGGGATGTTAAACAGTGTCTGTGTCTTTCAGTTCATTCAGCACTGGCCAAAATTAAAATAAAAAATATATATATACTCAATAGGAACATTCTTCCTCATTCAGCATCTTTGTTTAACCCTCTGAGCTCAACAATTTTGTGTACAATTTAAAAAAACATTGTATATAAAAGAATAAATAGCTCATGAGCACTGCACACTAGTTTCAGTTTTTCCTGAAAGGGTGGTGTTGTTCTGTCGATAAGTCAGGAACACTGCCTCTGCCACTGCCTTTGACTGGTCAACCTCATTGGAATAGAAACCTTACAACAAGAATGGCCACAAACATACCTCACACAAGAACACAAACGCAGATGCTTTGAGCTACAGACACAGTTGCTAGTATTGGTCTGATGTCAAAAATGTGCCATGATGCAATTCATAATGCAACACCAAGCATGAGCTGCAATCTGACCATTAAAGCAAGGGGTGATAACGATAGCCAAGCCTGAAGAAGTCTCATACCACCAGCTGTGTGCTTTCTCATCACGTTCCCAAGATTTATTCTATTATGCACGATTGAAAGAGTTAATACCAAAACTAGGTGAGATTTGATAGAGTTTCAGTGCATTTAGTTTGTTCAACCCCTGCCCCCCACCAAAAGGATAAATTGGTAAGTGTTCCCCGTTCCACGGTTTTATGTATAGTATACCTTAGTTATTAAGCAGTTATAACTGCCAGATATACCGTTATCATCTTCTTGGCACTGCTTTTTCTTAGATTCTTATTTTGGAGAGGACCACAGCTAGATTTCATAAGGCAAAAGCTGACACAATTCAGAACTGGTCAAATGTTGTTGTTTTTTTATTTAAGGCCTTGTAGGATCACGATAATATAATATTCATCTTAATTTTTATTGTATTTATTGTTATATGGTATGTTCGCAGATAATATTGTAGCCCAGCTCCTTTGTTTTTTTTTCTTTATGTGTGTGTGTTGTGTTAATTGGGTGTTATTTGTGTTGTAAAAAATTAAACTAATAAAGTGTCATTAACAAAAAAATAAGCAGTTATAACATAAATAAACAGGCAATAGTGAGCTGTTTCATATGATAAATTTGAGTATTTGACAGAGTAAGACAGTTAACCAGACATTGCTGAGTATTAACAGTGCAGATGAATGTGGGTTCACTGTTTGACAAGTAACAGGTCACTTCTGCCCTTTTTATTTATGTATCATAACTACCTATATAAGTACATTATCCTTGTAGCTTCAGTGCAAGAAGAACATTTCCGAAATTGAACATGCCTTGGCTGATCGATTACATGAAGAGATAAAGACAAATTGTGTATTTGGGCTAAAGTTTTCCTGCAGTGTTGGTGAAGTGCAGTGTTGCATGGTTGGTAGTTAACCTGGTTGTTGAGTGTTAACTAAACTAGACTTTACTGAGTTATTGAGCTATGCAGATGCAGTTACTTGTATCATAATACATAATACAACACAAGCATGAGCATTATTGAAACATTGTTAAAACAAGGCTACGCTAGCCAAGCCTGACCAATAGGTCTTATACCACTAGTGTGCTTTTTCAGCTGTAATTGCATTCCCAAGATTTATTCTTTTATGAGTGCATTCAGTTTATCTCCACCCCCCCACACACACATACACACACACAAAAAAAATTAACTAGATAAGTATTCCGCGCCCTAAACGTTGTGACATACAGTGTCAAAAATCATGTAATTAACCTGGTTGCAGAGTGTTAACTAAACTAAATGATTTTAGTGACTTACTAAGCTATACAGATTTAGTTACTAGTACTCGACTTTACTGAGTTCAGAGTATTTTGGAAACAGTTTGGTCAAAAGGTACACCAGAAAGTCATTAGGAGGTTTGGATTGGATTGAGACTTTGCACATGCCAGTGGAGTTATGATTATGATAACCATCTCAAAGCCAGCACAATCAGGATTGAACAGTGTAATTAATGAGTTCACAGTTGCTTGTATAATACAGAGCAAGGATTTGCATGTTTTAAAGCGGGTGATGCATCACAGGGCAGCAGAAGGCTTTTGTATTAATGAAATGAAAGCAGTGTAGAAAGATATTTGGGTTGTAGTGCCTCTGGGGTGGATATTGGACTTGAAATCTGTTATTGCAAACAGATTAAATTGTCAAATTGAATGCTCATTTATGTCTATGGGGCAATAGAGAAGGCTTAGCAAATGAAAAAACGCTGACCAGGCGCTGCCGCAGATTCTTTCAGAAGCAAATATGTATGTCTGTTGTTTTACAATTTGTGAAATCACAGGGCATAAAAACAACTGATTATCCCGGTCACACTCTGCTAATGTATTAGTCTGAGGCGTCTCTGAAAGCAGCTGCCTTCATTCTGGCTAAACTGAGACGCGTCTGCATATTGCTTTTTCTATAGTTACCGCTGTTTGTGTTGCCAGAGAACAACTGCAATATCTATTATTTCAACTTATAATCAATGGTTTGTCCTTTTATCAATTATTCTGCAGCTGAGAGCCTAATCATGCTTTTGTGAGCTGTTCTTAGTGGTGTACCAGCTCAGCCTTTCAACAGATTGCAGTATGTGAAGAATTCCTGCCAAGGCTAGGTCCTGGGGTCACATCAGCCCTGCCTTGAAACATCTTCATTGGCTCCCAACACTTTATTGTATACAATATAAAGTACTTTTACTCATTTTCAAATCACTTCACGGTCTGACCCCTCCGTATCTGAGTAGTTTGCTGCAGTGTTACACTCCCACTCCTGCCCTCTGCTTTTTTGGTACCAACCTGTTAAGTCCTCAGCTCTAGACTTCGTTCTGTAGGTGATCAGGCATTCTGTGTTGCATGTCTAGTGCAATGGTCTCCCCTGGGAGCTGCGTGCCTGTAATACTCTTTTAGTAGTGCTTTTAAGGTTAAACTCATTTGTTTCTATTGGCTTTTGGTTGAAATACTGTTTTTAGTACTCTTGTATATTTGTATACTTATTGTTTTTATTTGTGTTAATTAATTGATTGACTGGATTTTCAGTAGAAATGTTACAAACTGTTTTATTTCAGTCAATCTGCTGAAATGTGTTAAAGTGACTGTCTCATCTAAACAGCCCTAAAGGAATACTCAAGTGTTTTTCAATCTCTTATTTATGCTCCAATTACGAGATCTACTTTATATAAATAGTAGTGTTACTGGCAGGTGATTCACCAATAACACCTCTTCCTTTCTAATCTGGATACCACCGTCTGTCAATACCAAATACTGATACTCCCTCCAATCTAACTACTCAATAGGTGCCTGTAAATGTTTGCATGTTTCTAAAATGCACTCACTGAGCACTCAATGTATTTTATCAGACTCACTTACCTTGTAGATGCACTTTGCTGTCCCACAATTCCATTTATCAGAAATCTTGACTACCACAGGACCACCTCAGAGCAGGTATTATTTGGGTAGTGGATCATTTTCAGCACAGAACTGACAGTGATGTGGTGTTGGTGTGTTAGTGTGTGTTGTGCTGGTGTAGGTAGATCAGACACAGCAGTGCTGCTGAAGTTTTAAACACCTCAGTGTCACTGCTGGACTGCAAATAGTCCACCAAGCACATGATGTCTGCAGCATTCTCTTGTGCAGCTGATTGCTGGAGATTGCACACTGCAAGCAATGCTTTAGAAAACAAAAGAGTGGCTAGCAGGCTGCTATGCTAAAGGCTAAACCAGGGCTAGATGCTGTCATTATCCCAAGAGACTGGCTTTTCCTTCCATATGTCTCTTCAACATTCACTCCCTTGAACGACTGGTTTAATGCTAACTCTGTGGGAGATAAATGATTACAGAATAATTCCAGATTTTCAGCCATTCAGCTGAAGAGGTTACTGTGGTTTGCACTGTTTATACATTGCTTTTGTAGCCTGTTTGTGGCAGAGGTGATAAACGTTACAATAAACTTAATATTAATAACTAAAAGGAATCTGGGTTAGGGTCCATCTGGGTTAGGGTTAGGGTTAGAGCTAGGATCAGGGCTACAACTACCAGTAAATACCAACATGTTGCTTGCTTCAGTTAATGTCCATCTACTGGCACGTATGGTCCTTTATTATTATTATTATTATTATTATTATTATTATTATTATTATTATTATTATTATTATTATGATTATTATTATTTATTTATTTATTTTACCAGAACTTTGACCTGCTATAAACATATGGTCCTTTATTATTATTTTATTTTATTTTATTTTATTTTATTTATTTTTTACCAGAACTTTGACCTCCTATAAACCATATAAAGGTTACAATAAAACTAATAATAATACTAAAAAGAATTCCAACGGGTATTCCCACTACAATACTGGCAATACTAGCAATACCGATTTTGATGTTCACATTTTTACTTCTGCTTGTCATCCACCAACATGTTGCTTGCTTCAGTTAAAGTCTATCTACCGGTGGTGGTGGGCCCTTGCGCTACTGACTGACAGAAACTGCTTCAAGGTATCGGTATTCTCTATTTCTGTCACTCATACTGTATTTAAGTGTTAGTAATGGCCCCAGCTGTCATATAGTGTTGGTATGTGTGGATCACTGTATTCTGTCATTTTACTGTGATTCAAACAACACAGCAAAATACAAAATAATAATTATAATAACAAACATAAAAAATCATCCAATAAACAGGATTTGATGCTGCTGTGAATTATTTATTTCCATTTTCTAAGTGCAGGAACATACGGTACATGGCAAACAAACCACACAATACAGATGCAGCCATAGATTATTCCTGTGAGCCTCATGCAGCATTTCATTTATAAAAGCTCTGCTTTGGTGTTGGATCACACCCATATGAGTCAGCGAATAACTTGTCAGTCATCAACAGTAAGTCCTGCAGAATCGTCTCCTGATAACCACAGTGGAAACATTTTCTTGTGCACTTCACAACTCATTTAGCCCTCTCTGCGGCGCCTCGATGCATAGCTTTCCTAATGACGGTTAAGGTTGGCTCTAATTGGCTTTCTGTCACCCCGGCCTTTGCGCTGGGCACATTAATCTGCAGAGACAGTTTCAGTTAGCCCTAAGTGGCAGTGCAGTGATGGCAGGACCCAGGGGGCCCTCATTGGAGTAGCCAGGGAGCCGGGCTGCACTGTGATTAACCCTCACCCCTTCAAACACATACATCACTGAGATGTCAGCCCCATGGCACTGATCCTCTTTGGGCTATTTCTAATTGGCCTAAAATTATTGGCGCGACCTGCTGCATTCTTAAAATGTAAGGTCCCTTATTGTTTGCTGGCCAGGATGTATAGCGTTTGGAAAACTATTTAATTGATAAGGAGCCTTTACATTATGCAGAGGCTCTTTAAAACTTTAAAAAACTTTTCTTCTCCTGCTGGCATTGTTTTCTTTGGCTTCTCTTCATCTTTGCTGTCTACTTTGTCTGTTTGTTGTAGTGCCATTCCTTACCAGGCTGCTGCGGAGGTGGTATCCCACTTCTGACACCAATATGAGCATTGTGCAGAAGAAGAGCTAGAGGAAGCCATATTTCTGCTACGAGCCTCAGCAGAAACAGCACATCAAGTCAGATGCAACCCATAACACCCATAAACTACATAAACATGCCTTTCTAAATCTTTTCGTGCAGCCATCTGCATGGTCATGTCTGGTAGACAGCTTGTACTGCAGCAGCCACCAAAACATGTTTTTTATTATGTTTAGTTAATTCTATGAAAATTGTTTTGAATAAAGGAAGAACAGCAACTGATGGCTTATTTCTTTTGCATGCCTCTTTTTACCATCATCAGAAAACATCTGTATTTCTGTATTTACTTACATCTTACAGTTGTTTTGAAATATTATATTCATTAAACATTGCCTAAGAATAAGCAGCCTATATGCAAGGTTTTGGTTTTAATCTCTTATCATTGGGTTTTTCATCCTTCACTCCATCTAGTCCTTCAAAAATTAGAGAGGGAAAAATATAAAACTGCAGTTGAATGATGGCATGTCATGTTAGCGTAGGCTTAGACCCTTTGAATTTGTTTAGATGATGTTCTGCATAGAGTCTGAGGAGAAAACTGGCGGTAATGCTAAGGAACAATAGGTGTGCAGTAGGAGTTATTTTACGGCTGTTTCAATATGAAAGCATAAATGGTCAAGCTTGAGTCCAGACCTGAGTCATGCTGGCCTAGAGTGCTACAGTAAAGTGAGGCCCCAGGTTCTTACTGTAAATAAGACAAATAATCCTCGGATTTTCTCCACTGGCTGCTATGTAGGGGAGAAAAAACAGGGGACCTGTGAATACCGCCATGCAGTTATTATTATGCCCTGTATCTGACAGAAAATCCATGTGCTTCTCTAGATAATGATGGTAAAAGAGCACAGTTCTTTAGTTCATATCGATTCTTTTATCACAAGGAAGAATACAGCCTGGTTGATTTATCCTATACTTCTTATGGTTGGTAAGGCGCTGTAGACCTTCGGAGAAAGATTTAATAGTTTCTGGGGAACTAAAAAACTAAAAATCTGTAAATTTTAGTTCTCTTTTTATTTTTTGGTGATGTGGATTGTATTTAAACAATGCTCTTATTTCATTGTTATGATGTGGTTGAAAATAAAAGGGTAAAATTCTAAATGGAAAATGATGACCTGCTGTGTTCTCTGAGGCGTTGCCTGTTGTTAGTGTCATTATCATGTGATCAGAAACAAGTCAACATCTAGCTTAAGGTGTCATCGGTGAGCAGTAAAGTCTGCTAGTTTGTGCAACCCCTACTGGTTAGTGGCAACAGAGAATATACAATCAAATCAATCTGAACGAAAAATCAAATAGGTTCCCACCTGGATCTTTTCACAAATCAGATGCATTCCAGCTGATTACTAAAAAAAAGGAAAATCACTTGTTAATTTATTCTCCGTAGTGCATCACTGTCCGCCATCTATTTGCAGTAACCTACTTAACCCTAACGCTAACCCTTGGGAGCCCTAACACACTTAACTCTAACCCTAACCCCCGAGAACCCTTACCCACTTGACCCTATCCCTATAAATGCTAACAGCACCTAAAGTTTGATAGCAATGCCTAAATGTACCGGCCAGAGACTTATTCTTGACCTTACTATTCAAACCACATGGTCAGAAGATTGTTGATAGGGGAAGTCATTGTATATTTTTTAACCTAACCATCAGGAACCCTAACTCACTTAACGCTAACCCTAATCCCCAGGAGCCCTAATTCAGCCATTTTTACTTAGGGGTGTACTCACTTTTGTTGCCCATGGTTTAGACATTAATGGCTGTGTGTTGAGTTATTTTAAGGGGGAACAGCAACTTTACAAGCTGTTATATAAGCCGTTATACAAGCTGTACACTGACTACTTTACTCTGTATCAAGGTGTCATATCTTCAGTGTTGTCCCATGAAAAGATATAATAAAATTAAATATTTGCACAAATGTGAGGGATATACTCACTTTTATGAGATACTGTATATGTGTTGCAAGCTTCAAATAAGTTTATTTATTTATATATGAAGATAGTGGAATTTATGACAACTATGATAAAAAAACAATAATAAGCTATTAAAAAAAGAAAATCAGCACACATACATATATTGCATAGGCTATATTTGTATATAAAAATATACTGGTTTTGTGACATCACAAAAACAAGACATTGAAAATGAGGGTTTTTCTGTACCACTATTTCATTTTAAAACAATAGGAACATTTCCAAGATGTAGACCCTCTGAGCCTTCCCAACACTTTATAGCATTTAAAAATCCGTGGTTAATTAGCTTTACACGATATTGCAGAATAATAATAACGGTTGGTGAACTCCAAAATCCATTTTAGCGCTGCTAATGGGTGAACTGTGTAGCTTAAAGCGTCTGTGAACAAAGACAAATTATTAAAGGATTTTAACGAGCCTGAAAGGAAAAACTGTTGATGCATAAACTCACACCACAGGAAAATATCTCTCACCAGCAAACAGCATGCCTAAATACTTATGTCAGTTACACCATCCCCATTCTCCCTATCACTGTCAGTGGCGTTCATTTTTTGCCTCATCACTTTCCGTGTCTCATCCAGTAGGACATCAATGCCAGGCAGTAGTCCTGTTATGGCCTGTCACTATCTCTAGCTGCAGCCCGCCGAGAAGAAATTACTTTTTGATGACTCGGCCCTACAATGACCGCTCATCTTAATTCACTTTTAATGAATATAGCCTCGTCCTCTGCGACTCAGAGATGACTTGTGAAAGTTAAGCTTTTCACCTGACTGCTTGACCTCACCGACTCAGTGCACCTGTTACAACAGTGCTGTTGTTTTCTATGGAGATTTTAATCACGTCCTCTCTCTCTCTCTCTCTCTCTCTCTCTCTCTCTCTGTGGCGCTTCTATCAGCCGCTCTTTCCGCCTCTGGGGAGAAGTGCTAATAGAGCGCTATGAGAGTCTGCAAAGGAATGTGAATACGTTCCAGGATAACTGTGACAGCCTTTTTTCAATCTGAAAAGTGACACATCAGCACTCACTTCGGAAAAAAGTTAACTGTTCCTTATGCTATTGGTGCCTCACCAAGAGCTGTGAGTTCAGGACTTCAGTGTTTCAGCTCATTGTTCATGCTGTGAATTGTCTTTTCATCCACAAGACTAAAGGGAAACGTCATAAAGCATTTATACAAAGGTCGTCTTTTGTCAGAATAGATGTCTAGAAAGAATTGTTCTGAATTGAATGTAATGATACATTGAATTTGCCTGATTTGAATGTTTATATATCAATTTTACATCAATAAAATATTTTGAGACAGTTCATTTCAAAGGAATGTACAATGAAAAAGAAATTTAAAACTTATACAAACACAAGTATAAAATTACTATAGTATGTGGCACATAATATTACTGTCTTTTGCTGCCTATTGTATTTTTAAGTGGTGTCAAAAAGAGAATGTCTTGAACTGTACTTATTGTTCTTTTCATTCTTAGAATGAACAGTGACTACAATTCACCTCTCATAAAAACCTTGTGGTAGTTCCACTGGGCTGACACATGCTGTGGCTGAACCCTCAGAAATGCTGCCTACAGTATTCTGTGGAGGCATAGCACCCAGTATGGGCATGGCCTTTTGGGACGGCAGTGTAGATGTTTCCTTTACTCACTTAAATATCCGATAATACATTATACTTGCACAGATTTAGTTAGGCTATACAGAGCAGAAGACACAAGCGCTGATGCAGCAGACACCCTGCCATCTAAGGAGATTCAGCCGACAGCAGGACATCCTGACAAACGTCCAGACAAACATTCAGACACGCATCAAGACTAACGTCTAGACAGACATCCAGATAGGCCTAGCAACACCTTAGCAACCAAGCGGGATAACAGAGCAGTGATCTAGTTACATCTTAGTGACTTAGTCTGGGATAACGGAACAACAGGCTAGCAACACCTTAACAACTACCTTGGATCCCACAGCAATGACCTAGCAAACATCGTAGCAACCTGGGGATCTGGGGATACCGTAGCAACAGCCTGGCAACACCTAAGCAACCAAGTTGGATAACAGAGCAATGACCAATGACCCAGCAGCACCTTAGTGATTACCTGGGACACCATAGCGACAAGCTAACAATACTGGCTACTCTTCTTGTAGGTCTCTCTCTCTCTCTCTTTCTATATATATATATATATATACATACATACATATATGGTTCCGCTAATAGCAGTTTAACCCTGTACAGTTGTGCTGAAGTGATATGGAGTGTTGTTACTGTGAAGTACAGCAGAGCTACTAGAGTGGATTATGTGGAGAAAGCGATTAAACTCAATGCTGTTCCAGATTGTTGGAAAGCATGATGGATTATTGAACGATCTAATAAACAGTGTTTAAACTTTGATCTTCATGTGAGATGAGAACATCAGACCTGAAATCAGACCTCTATTGTTTCTGTCCATTGTTCCCCTGTGAGATGACTCAACTCAACACTACATATGTGAAAGGATGGGCAGCATTAAGGAGGCGTAACTAAAGCCTTGTTCACACTACAAGCCCAAATCCATTTTTTTTCTGGATTTCTGAAAATTACATAAAACTTTGCAAATCGGATCCAAACCACATTTGGATTTTTTCAGATGGGTCTCCATCTGGATGCTCTGGCTGCTTAAATCGGATTTTAAGGTGCTTTTGGGATCACTTGCAATAAAGCAAACAATGATTATATCAAATCCAGAGAGATTAACTGCCTATATCATTACCTCAGCAGCCCATGTCCATAGTTTGATGATGTCTGGACATGTACATCTGATCCGATCACTTTCAATAACAGTGCGGACAGAACTTTTTTTTAACGTCCCTAAGGAGTAAACCCTCAACCTAAGTGTATTCCACACACTGTCCACAATACAGGACAGATGATTAGAACAGACATCATTCATCAGTCTTAGATTCACAGTATAGCCTGTTTAAATCTAAGAGAGACAGAGAGTTTGTGAAATGGTCATGTAATACTGCATTAAAAGCATTGTAAGTGAAAATTAATAAAGAAAGAAAATGCAGGATCTGGGCACACATAGAGGTTAGAGCAACATCCGAAGCAGCAGCTGAATAACAGAAACAAGGCCATCCATCCAGAGAAGGCCAGGCTCACAGGGCAGTGGACAAGGGCATGATAGCATGGAGGTTGGGGCAGTGGAACATCAGGCATAAAGCAGGTTTGACCATTTTAACAATAGATACAACTATTAGGCCGCTGAATCTGTGTGTGTGTGTTCATATGTAGGAGTGCATGTCTGCTTGTGCAGAACTTTTCTGAGTATGTACTCCTGTCTAGTGCTTTTCACTCAGCCGCCAGGATGAGATGACCATTGAGCTTTAGTGCTCTTGTTCTCTCTTTTTTCTACCAACTCACCCTCTACTTTTATTTCCCTGCCATCCTTTTATTTTGACAAGCAGTTCCTCCTCCATCCCCACTCCGTTCAGCTAGAGAGGCAAAGACACTGATCCTGTTTCCTCTGACCATCTGAATCAATAGACATATGTTCCACAAGGGAACATGCACCAAACGAATTCAGGGTTGCTGATATTGAAATAATATTCCTGATAAACGATCTCATATTCAGTGTTTAAACTTTGATCTTTAAGTGAGATGAGAACATCAGACCTGAAATCAGACCTCTGTTGTTTCTGTCCATCATTCCCCTGTGAGATGATTTAACTCAACACTACATATGTGAAAGGATGGGTGGCACTAAAGCCTTGTTCACACTACAAGCCCAAATCCATTTTTTATGGCATTTCTGAAAACCACATAAAACTTTGCAAATCAGATCGAAACCACATTTGGATTTTTCCATATGGGTCTCCATCTGGATGCTCTGGCTGCTTCAATCAGATTTTAAGGTGCTTTTGGGATCACTTGCAATAAAGCAAACAACGATTATATAAAATCCAGAGAGATGAACTGCCTATATCATTACCTCAGCAGCCCGTGCCCATAGTTTGATGCTGTCTGGATGTGTACATCTAATCCGATCACTTTCAATAACAGTGTGGACAGTCGTCTCACAAGATCGGATTTGCCTGCAGTCTGAACAGAGCCCAAAAATAAACCAAATAAACCAGAGAATGGGCCTCGTTCTACAATATCTTCCTCTATTTTTTCTTAAATTTGTTCTATGGAAAAGTCCACATTAGAATCATAGAGTTTTTAAACCACAGAATTGTTCTCACCGTTTGTGTTTGTAAGTGTAGATTCTGTTTTTACCTAACAGGTCCCAAATAAGGAAACTGGTGAATGTCAGAATATTTGTAATATCTCCATAATATGTTTTTAAGAAGCAATGACTTCTTAAAAATAGTATGTAAACAATTATGCTACTGGTGGTCTCAGAACATTGGACTATCCACTGCGGGATTGAGACCTGGACTGTGATTATTTAAGCAGAAAATGCAACCGAATTTGGAGGTGTGGAAAAATATCCCTGTGGAGTTTTTGGAAAAAACTGAATGTAAGTTTCCATAAAATGATAGAAGCTGTAATAAAAGCAAAATGGAGCATGCACACTGCATAGAACTGCTATTATAATATTATGTAAATGAAAACATTAACATTATCTACTTTTTTTCCATTTTCCATCCATTCCATAACGTTGGATTAGTGGTCTCTGACTCTTGCTCAGTACTGTACACATGGTACATTATCTGTTTTTCTTCTAAAATCTGGAAATGGCAATGCTAATGTTCCTCCGTATATAATTTTATGGGCTTTCAGTCCCGACTGTTCTGTGCATTTGAAATGCTCTGAAAACACGGTCCTGTGGTGAACCAGACGCTCCCTTGGCATTTGCTTAATGGTAGCAATTTCCGCGCGCTCAGTCGGACAAATTTGATCAAATCCAAGTCAAACTCAAACAGAACCATTAAGATGATGTGGAAAGAGCATGTTTGGACCATAGGTTGGAAATCGAACAGTAGTCGGAAAGAGTGCAAACATGGCAGATTTCGATTTAACTGTCAGTTTATGCAGAAAAGCTGACTGAATCTCATTGGATTTGGCTTTGTCTTTGGCCTTCGCACCGGGCGATTGGAATCAGTATACAAGAAAATTTGTTTTTTTTTTCAATTATCCAAATTTCATTCAAGCTTTTTTCTTTATATCATAAACAGAATACAATTCTCTTTCCTTTAGCCTGATCTCTCCAGGCCTCTCACTGGGGTTTAAATGATGATCCCACAACCGTTTTGCAACTTCCAATTCCCACACTATGGCTGGCCATTTTTCACTCGAGTATATGTCAGACAAAATGTGACAAGAGCTATTAAAAGGACCAGGGGGACCATATTTAGTTTGCTTGTAAGAAAGCACTTGGAGGAAGGTGATAAATCCAGACAAACACATCCGTCACACACAATTGCAGCGATCCATTTCCAAACCACATGGTCCCCACTCCGCAATGAAGGGGAGCACAGGTTTCGCTGACCAAGCAGTCATTTAAAGGAGGTACACATCAATAACACTTCCTCCTTCTTTAATTTACCCAACACCAAGCCTGTAGCCTTCGACTCTCGAGCCCCATTGGCTTTTTGTGTCAAGCTTGTGGTGCAGAAGACTCTGGAAGAAGAAGAAGCTACCTCTTAAAGCGGCTGGTTGCTTGTGGAGCCCAACAGAGCTGGGGCGGTAATGAGGGACTTTATTAGCCGCTGCCTTAGGAGCTTGGCTGGAGCTCTTTCCTCCAGCATGTCTGTAGGTGTTGTAGTGGTTAGCAGTACCTGGCTGCTTCGAGATCAGGAGGCTATTGGGCTCGGCCGGTCAGCAGGTGAGCAGAGAGTGAGTTATAATTGGGCCTCAGAGGAAAGGGGGCTGGCTTGTGCGGTAGCTGGGGTTCTAGCAGGAGTGTCTTTGCTCACATCCGAGTGTCGCCACTACACTGGGGCTCCTTCATGGTGGCATATTTTCAAAATGAGTCTTCAGGGACGCTCTTGATGTATGTGCACTGCACTAACAGTAATGTGTTTTAGTTGAAATGATGATACAATTATTAAAAAGTCAGTTCAAGTTTTGGATTAGTGGTCGTCCAAATTCATAAACCATCGAGGTCTCCTGTTGCAAACCTTGTTGTACACTGTTGGTTGTACATACAAAGCGATTACATTACATTGATGAAAGCTTTAAGGGTGCAGCAAGTGATCGTGGAAAATGATTATTGAGATTATTGATTATTGATATTTGAACACTCCTTCCTTCCAAGCTGCATGTCAGTGCTAGAATGAACTGGAAAATCTAAATAAGAAGCCGGTGAATAGGAAGCCGACTTCAGCCTCAACAACTCCTCAAGGTCTTCCCACCGTTGATGTGTCACTGATGTTAACACGGCTTGTCCCCTTTGTCTAATTTAAGAACTTCTTTCTCAGTCTTTGTTCTTCGGATCTTCACTTCTTTGGCTGTTTCTGGGCAATCGCGCCTTCTTGACAATGCATTCAGCTCATAGTCCTTCCCCTCTCTTTCTGTCCGTACATGAGCATACACGTCCCCTGTAATTGTTTTTATATCTATTTCCCTTTACAGAGCCAGGTCTATGTGCCAACACTGAATTGGACAGCTAGATGAACCTGAGGAGATTTTTGACAAGAAGTGCCTTTAAGTGCTGTGTATCTGATGTTTGGTGGTTTGGTGGTCCATGAGGTGTTGCACGAATAGTAGGCATCCCAGTTTTTCTGTATTTTTTATTTTAAGTATTTGATTATTATTTCATTACTCCAGTTTGAGAAACAAACTTTTTTGTTGTTGTTGATTGATCAACTTTGAATTTGTCCTCCTGTATTCTGTATACAAGTCGACTATTTTATATCTGAATGTGTTCTGTAGCTGGTTGTTTGCACATAAGAAAGAAATCTGAAGGCAACTGAAGTGAGTTCACTTCATGCTAAATTTTAGAATTCTTTGGTTGGTGGGAAGGATGTAAGGGTTAGCGGACAAATGAAATACTGATGGATTCCTATAGTGAGTGTTGATGGCTTTTGTGTTTTCTTGCATTAAATTTGTTTCTCACTTTTTTCCCACTTTTTTACGGCACTTTGTAAAAGATTTGGCTAAAAAAAAGAAACATTCAGGTTCAAGTTTGTGGTGTCTTTCTAAACACATAACCATTAAATAGTTCTGTCTGTTAACCCACGCTAAGTATAGTCTTGGATTAAGGAACCTCTTGGAGATTCTCGATTGGTTTTAATGAGGGTGAGTGTCATTCTCTGTAGGTGAAATCTCAGCAAATGCCACCTACGGCCATCCCTCCCGCAGTGCCATGAAGGGCTAGGGTGCGAGAGCAGTGGCAACAGCTTTATTTCCTCTGATACACAATCCACTAAATGGCTGTGAGTCCCTTTGAGTGAGATGCAGCCAAGTGCCATTCCCTTTGTATCCCCCCTCATGTCTGACAGAGGCTGATCACTGAGAATGTGGAATCAGATGGCTTCGATTTGAACGCTGTCCAAGCCCAACAGGGAGCAGAAGAAAGCTGTTCCTGACTGACAGCTGCTCTTCTCGCAGCCGTGGACCAGCTGCCTCATTTCATCCAGCAGCAGTACCGGCCTTCAGAAATCGGTCTTGGTGGACATCAAAAGTCTTCCTAACCCCACTGTCCGGACAATATGTGTTAGTCTTGCACTTTTTTCAGCCAGATCTAGAAAAAGGCTAACTGCCTCGGACTGTCTCTTGAAATGAGAGCTATAACTTTGGAGATGCCTGATACATTGAGACAAATTCAATTCCAGCCCACGACTAGCTTTTTTTTTACACTGATGCACATCCCCCTCACAACTCCCACAAGAAGTGTTTCATTCCAATCCATCCTATTCATTTGGCTCATACATCCTGCAAGGCCTCATATCGGGTCCCGGTGGATATATGAGACACAAAGCCCTAATATGGGCACAATAATTAAGAAATATGAAACAAGGAAATGTGAAAAACTCTCATTTTGCCTTGTACACTTTTCTCTGGCTGAGATGTACGGTTCCAGGAGATATCTTTTATTGGAGTAGTACATGGCTGCCCCTAGGTGGGCTTGTGGGTCAAAGTAGTGCTGCATGAATGTTTGATGTGGGTTGAGAGAACATTTGATACAACTTCTTGACACCACACACTTGTCACTGACTGCACCGCAGATGTAACACCACCTAGGAATCTAGCAACTGTGAGCTAATTAGGTGTGACAGATGGTGGTGCATGGACAAGAAGAGATTTCCTGACCACCACTGTCAAGAATAAAGTCATGAAATTGATGGTAGGATTGAAAGAATACAGTCTTTTTAAATACTACTATTGCCAGTATGCAAAAAAGACCAACAGGTTTTGAGCTAGCTAAATTGACTTGTGGGTGCCCATGTGGTATAGAACTTTTACATTATGTGAAGACGTCTCTGGTGGAAATTTGTAATTGCACAAGAACATTTTGTAATGTTGGTTGTACTTTTGACCCCAACTTACTTGTTGAGTGAGTATGTGTGTGTGTTGAAAGAGTATTTGAAGACTTGGTAAAGGATGTGTTCCGAGAGAATATGAGTAAATTATCTATCATTGTTATAATATCCTCATTATAATGTCAATTTTGCATTTGATACATGAACATCAAGTCTTGTGTGTGTGTGTGTGTGTGTGTGTGTGTGTGTGTGTGTGTGTGTGTGTGTGTGTGTGTGTGTGTGTGTGAGATGTTAACATATAAAGATGCATGATGTAATCCAAAAACTGCAAAGTCGACGCAGCTCCTCTTAAATGAATATTTCTAGACTTTACTGGGCGTCTCAGTAACTTCATATTTTTTCATATCTAATTTACAAACAGTTACGTTTTGAAATAACTTGATGCCTGAGGCAAGGGCATAGATTTGCACTTGACATTGGTGGGGACCCATGAATCTACCCCGCCCACGCCCCTGCCACGCCAGGCCACGCCCCCCCAATCTTATTTTTGTTGTTTAATCTTTGCTCTATAATAAAACAATAAAGGACTGACAACTACATATACTATTCTAAGTGCCTTTCACCTCCTCAAAATAACAAGTTAGAATCCCAGAAAAGAATTCAATTTTTCCTAATGTCTCAATTAAACTGCAAGACACAGGCTTGTTTCAACCAGTTTCAAACCAGTAAACAGTGAGTTTACAGCTTAAGACTTATCAACATTACTCCAGACATAGTGCAACTGATATCTCTTATACATTAACATTAATAAAAGTAGGAACACTGCTTGTTTTTTATAGCTACAGACGATGTTTGCCTGCTGTATGCTGTGCGCCAAAGCTGAGCGTTGCTATTAACGCTATTATGATGCACTCATTTCATTAGTGATCTAGACTTTAAGTGACTTACACGTTACTTTAAAAAATGGCTTTTTTGCTGCCATCCTCACCCGCTTTTTACCCCCATGTATCACCCATGTTGCACCTGAGTCTTACACAGTAAGTCGCATATGACTGAAGAGTTTTCATTACAGTATTGGTGCTGCTAACAACCAAACGTAGCTACAGTCTCATGTGACAGCAGGGAAAGGCACAGCCAATCACACTGGCCATATGACTTGATTAGAAAACTTGATTTGACCCTTTCTGTACCTCTGCACCCATGGCTGGATTACTGACCGGGCCATTAGGGCCGGCGCCCAGGGGCCCTTGAGGTCAGGGCCCAAAACTTTTGCGATGCCCATCAACATTTATGATACAATATATTTTTATTACCAAGGGCCATTTTAAGGACCCTCTGGCTTTTAGGTACTTTGAACCCAGGGACTCCTGGGGCCCCTAGCCATGCTTTTGGGGTGCCTAGCCATTCCTTTGGGCCCTAGCCAGACTTTTGGGCACTAGCAATGCTTTTGGGCCCAAGCCATTCCTTTGGGCCCTAGCTATACTTTTGGGCACTAGCCATGCTTTTGGGCCCTAGCCATGCTTTTGGGCCCCTTATGAAAATGGACAAGGCGTTGTGGCACTGTTCTGACTTTGACTTCTAGCTATTAGAGGTCCTAGGAAAGAGGTGGGTATAATTTTAGAGGGCCCTCGTTATGAAAGCCTCTACCAGGGGGCCCTAGAGAAGAGCAGGGCATACTATTAGAGGACCCTTGATCACGAGGGACATGGCTTGGGGGTGGATTAAAGAGTTGCCCAGGGGACCAGACTATCCTTAATCCATCCTTGTCTGCACCTACTTCAATAATCACTGAATATTGGTGAAGATGCTTCACTTCAGTCCATGTCCATGCTAATTCCTCAGGCTCCTCCTCAGTTCAATTCATATTTTATTTCTTCTCTACCTTTGCTTTACTGTGGCAACAAGCCTGTTGGGTCACTTTATGTATCTACTGTCTGGACTGTACCCTGATAAGATTTAACCACAAGCATTTACACACTTAGTCGTTAGTTAGACTAAAACCCACTTGCTGTGTGGAACAAACCATTGTGTATAGTTAGGTTATGATTGTTGTGCATGGTGGTGTCTGTCCTCATCGCTATTAAACATTTTGTCTCATCTGGTCACCAACCATGTGCTGTGAAATGTGGTTGTGCTATGTGTCTTGAAGAGACGGTTGCGTTTACACTGCTGTAACATGCGGCTCAAATGCGTCTCAGATCACCCCCTGAAGTGGTTTGAGTGATCGGATTTGTTTTTATTTTAAATAGATGCATTTACACTTGCTGAGATATGACTGGTGATTTGCGCATCATAACCCTGAGCTCTCAAACTTTGACTGAACATGTAGTACAGCTTGAAAGACTAATAAACAGTTGTTGCTCCAATTGCGCTTTGTAATCACCATTCACAGAGCAATGAGAAGAGCGAAGTCTGAACCAAACCCATCCCACCTGTTGCTTGTGCCATGTCTAGCATTGTTGGTGGCGTCGCTCACCACTGCCACTGACGTCGGGTTGTTTAAGTAGGGAGGGAGATTTGAGAGAGTTTGATCCGACAAACCCATTTTTGGAGCATTTGTCTTCTGTTACTATTAGCGGACTCTTGTTTAATGCGAGACCTCATGTCTGAGTCTTCTCTGAAACACTCAAACAGCAGTTGAACTGAAACGCACTTGCTGTGTGGACCATAATATCTGTTCGGCTTCTATCGTCTGCAGTTTGTTGTGCATGCTGGTGGGTGTCCATATTGCTATTATCACTTTGTACTCACAATTCAGAGAGCAATGAGAAGGTGGTCTCTTTCTCTGTGGGGGACTTTTGTTTTTCAAAAATAAACATGTACGACTGAACTGAACCAATTCTGCCTGTTGCTTGTGTTGTCAACTGCTACACCCTCAGTTACATCACTGTGCCATCCAGATGCACCAGCATTGAGATAGGATGGGACTGTTTCAGCTCACGCCCACTTTACATAAAGCCTCAGTCAGAGACTGCCTCTACCTGTGCAGCTTCTAAATCTTTGCTATCCAGATTTCAAACAGAGACTCTTTTCTTTGGAGTTTAGTTTATTAAACTGTAAATACTGTTTGACCAGAGGAGGATGGGTCTCCCCTTGTGAGTCTGGTTCCTCCCAAGGTTTCTTCCTCCAGTTGAGGGAGGTGTTCTTGCCACTGTTGCCTCTAGCTTGCTCACTGGGGGATATATGTTGTAACTGTCTGTTTTCAAAACAGATTTTCAAAAAATTGTATGAATTAATGTATTTCTTGAACACAACATTGATGAACACTTCTGCAGCATTTCTTTACTACTGAGACAAAACAATGCCGTCAGGAGCTTCTCTGAACTTTTCCGTCTCTGGCCGTAGGAGCCCTCTTTGTTACATACCTCTCATTTGACGTATCAACACAGTGATTTTCCTTCACTGTCCAATATCACAGCTTTAAAAGAGTAAGACGAAACACTAGTTGGAGTTTGAGCCAGAGTCACTGATTCTCAACATCACCTGCTTAATGGATCAAGACTGACACTATAAACAACTCCGTCACAGAGTCTCGTCTAACGCAAGACCTCATGTCTGAGTCTCCTCTGAAACACTCGAGCTGTATGAATATCGCTCAACCTGTGATCCTGTCTTTTAAAGAGAGCTGACATTGTTTTTGAGCGTCTTCACACGAGGCAGGCAGCAAAGACACTTCTTGACTTCGGAGGACGCGATGAAGGGTTTTGCCAGCAGCTTTGAAAGTTTTCGCTTGTCTCTGTCCATCTGTCAGCACTAGCGCTCCAAAAATATAACCGTCTTTAATGAACCTGCATTCACACCCCCCCACGCATTCGTCCTTTTATTCACAGTGCCATTCGCACCAGGCAACCCGCTGCAGATTGTTTTTTCTTTTCTTTATTTCTTCTCGAATAAAATAAACGTGCTGTTTGCCTTTCCCGCGGAGTGACGTCCAGTCAGTCCAGAAATGCGCGGAAATGAGGTTTTGGAAATGTCAGCGACACATCAGGCATGCATGGTCTCAGAGCACAGCCAGGGGGAGGTTATTATTAACCGTCACGCACCGCTCCCGTATGCCAGCGTGGAGTTCGACATTTGGAGCGAGAATGGAATGTGATGTGAAAAGAACAGCTTGACCAAACATGCCAACATGGCTAACAGTTAATAGTAGTTTATATATATAATATAGCAATGCTGACACAGCAATTACCATTTTCTGACACCAATGTTACTTTATTGTTTGCGAGCTTCATTAGCTTTTTATTAAAGATAAGCAGTAGTAATTGTTAATTAATAGTTAGCATCTTTAGCTTTTTATTAAAGATTAGCAGTAGTAATTGTTAATTAATTGTTAGCATCTTTAGCTTTTTAGTAAAGATTAGCAGTAGTAATTGTTAATTAATTGTTAGCATCTTCTGCTTTTTATTAAAGATTAGCAGTAGTAGCTTCTAGATTAATTGTTAGCAGCATTACCTTTTTCATTCATTTGTAGCAGCATTTATAATTTAAATAAAAAAAATATATATTATTGACAGACAGTGGTTAATTTTGTGTTGCATTTAAACCCCTGACCACTAGATAGCAGTGTTCCAGTGTAACTTCAATGTAAACAAGTAGCATCAGGGCACACGCTAATGTTAGCATTACTGAACCTATGCATGTGGTAATGTGTTTTTGTACTATGTCAGATTTCCTAATATTTAATTTTTAAAAATGCCATATATATTAATTACATATATAATATACTATATTGATACAGTATCACAAAATATTGCAGTATATTAAAATATATTAAATCATAACTCCTGAATCATCCTAATGAACTGTTAGCAACATTTATATTTTTTTAACTAATTGCTATCAGCATCAGCACTTTAAGGTCTAGCAACATTAACATTCATTCATTTCACCAACATTTAAACTAATGGTTAGCAACATTATTTTATATTAATGGTTTGAGTTTATAACTGTGTATAATAATTGTGTTAATGATGAGCAGTGTCAGTAATTACATGAATTTTTAGCTAAATAAGCTTTTTTATTAATTTAATTAATTGCAGTATTTGCATTTTCATTCATTTTAAGCAAAATTTGCTTTTTGGTGTTAGAGCATGGATGCCCACTCTTTTTAAAACTGCATTTTAAAACGGTACATTTTAACAATTTAATAAGCTATATGGGGTTGGGGTTAGGGTAACTTAGAGTGGGCTAAATCAAACACCCTTATGGACCACCTTGACCTGTGGGCCACACTTTGGGCAGCACTGGAAAGAAGGTTAAAGGAATAACTGGAACAGACATGCCAACATGGATCAATGTAAGCTGGAACCACAAATTAGCCTCGAATTTTCATAATCTTCATTCACCGTTAGCAGCATTAGCTTCGTTCATTAGCAACACCACCTTTTTATCTTTTTTTCTTCTTCTTTCATTGATGGCGTTTCTTTAAAAGCTCTCTGCCTTGTGGAGGATCGAAGAGTGTCTCTGCGACTGAACGAAAAGGCCCTGTCTGTTTGAGAATGGAGATCGATTGATCGGACCTCATCTTCTCACAGCCATGTTCGCTGAGCTAATCTTCAGAGGACGCCTGCTTTGCTGTCTTTTTATGGAAACAATTCAGAAAAACCTTTTTTTTTTTTTTTTTTGGATTTGTTCTCTCACCCTGGCACGTTGCCATGGATACATATGAGCTGTGAAAGCTTTGCCTCCTTTTCTCTCCATTGCTAGCTTGCCGCGCTCTTAAGCGTAATCACACATTCAAGACAGAAGCCTGTAGTCTGTAATAATGACAAGATGCTGTGGTGCTAGTTCAGTCAGAGATCAGGAAGCCTTGAAACTGCCTCTTGATCTTCTGGAACAGTGGATTGAACATATCTCAGACTCCTAATGAAGGACTAATGGACTTTATTTAATCAGTGGTAAATGCCCTTTAGCAACGAGAGGCATTATCATGTAATGATATTGCTAATGATGTAATATGGCATTAGGCTTTAATCGTAGGTAATGTTCTGTTTAGTCCATAAGTAATTGGAAGGTAACATTGTCCTTGCTGTTTTGGCTTTAAACGCCAGTTAATTTAAGTGCAGAATATCAGCTTTAATTTGAAGGTACATAATATATATTTGTATGTAGACATCCCACCTCTAATTAACTTAATCAACCACCTAATCTATCACCTTAAAGAAAGTAGTAATGTTTATGTATCGTTGCTGTCCTAGGGACAACATGTATGTACACTTTGGTCAATATTTTTTATTTTTCTGCATCATTTTAACACAACAGTAATGAATGGATTAATAGAAATGCTGGTTCTATTGACTTACATTGAACGTAAGTTTTGTCTTCTCCTTGAAAGTTTTTGGAAATACTTGTTTTTCTTTGGATGTAAGTCTTTCAGAGCGGTTTGGTGTAAATGCTTCGTTCTACAGATACTCAGTCAGACAGTCTAAGTTTACTGGTTCGTTTGTATAGTAAACAAATCAACTATATTTGCATTGAAGACATTGCGACCCCTGGTTCCCATCACCATTACTGCAGTGCTGCGTGTATGTGTTGGGAGTAGGTGGTTGACAGCAAACCGGAAACTCCGTAGTTTTCAAAGGAGTAGTGACGGAAAGTACTGCCACAGCCTGCGGCGACAGCAGCGGACCGGAGAGGTCAGTGCGGTGTTCGTCAAAAGTTCAACTCTGCCAACTTTTGCTGTCAACTGCTGCAGTGGGATAAACATGATGCTGGTTTTTTTCAGGGCACCATGGACACCAAACATCTCAGTGTTGAGCGGGGGTACCCAGTGTTATACAACCAAAAAATAAATCCTTCTACCTTTTCACATCTTAATAAACAATCAGAATCATTTATTTTCACTGGCAGTATTTGCATTTTAGCTTTTCGGCTGTCATTAGAGCATGGATGCCCACCCTTTTTTTTTTTAATTACATTTTAAAATGGTACATAGGAATTTAATAAGCTATATACGGTGGGGTTAAAGTAACTTAGAGTGGAAAAATGTAAGCTAGAACCACGAATTAGCCTCGAATTTTCATCATTTTCATTCATCGTTAGCAGCATTAGCTTCGTTCACTACCTTTTTTTCTTCACTGGTGCTGCCACCATGTCAGCATTTTGCATGGCTTCGTGCTGTCTCTGTTATGAGGCTCAGAACTACATATATTTTAACGCCAATGTGCAAATACAGTCACTAAGTCACTACACTACAGTTCACCATTTCTCAGTAAAACCTTTCAATTGCTGTGTTTACACCTAAGTAGGAGTCCACCTTAAATATCTATCTTTGCATTTTAACCTCATATTCCAGTGAAAAGTTATATCCACATCCAACTTTTTCATGTCTGCCGCGATTTGTTTATCTGATAGAGTCTCAGAACACTCTGTACTACTGTCCCAGTAACTCTTCTGTTCTCCATATTTATATCTATTTAATTCAGTCTGCACTGTCCTTCACTGCTGCACTTAACATTTTACTTTAAATATACAACTCTGCACATGTTAAGTTTACAGGTGTGTCTGTGCGGGTATGTCACTGTGTGTGTTTGTGTGTGTGTGTGTGTGTGTGTGTGTGTGTGTGTGTGTGTGTGTGTGTGTGTGTAGGAGGATGGTTAGGTTGGGTTTATTTATTTATTTATTTATTTAGATTCCCATTAGCTCCTACAGGAATAGCAGCTATTCTTCCTGGGTTCCATCAAACATAAAACATACATATACATTGAAAATATACAAAAGAAACAAGAACATATTCTATATATATTCCAAATATATACGACAGAAGAATATACATCATCCATCTACAGCAAAAGAAAAAGAAAAGAAAAACATACTCCATGTATATTCAGATGTATACAAAATGAAAATAAATAAATAAATAAATAAAAATAGATAAGTAAGAAAAAAGAAACATATAAGAAGTAGAAAGTAAAAAATGTCATTATAATCCCGAAAACCTCACTATTCCCCTTGAACAAATTTCCCATCTACTTTTAACTTTTATTTATTTAATTTCTCTTTAATAGCTCTATAAATCACTGTTCTGCACATATAGTTAGTTTTAGCTCTCGGTAATTTAAAATAATTCTTAGTAGAGTATTATCATTTATGAACTGATCATAAAGGCTATTTGGATATTTTAACTCATGTGTATTTTTTATGAGTCCCACAAGGTTTGTCTTAAACCTGTTTGTTAATTCTGTAATGTCAGTTATCGTGCACTGTGAGCTACTGTAACCAAAAACATATTCCTTGTATGTGTGAACATACTTGGCAAATAAAGCCTGATTCTGATTCCGATTCCGATTTAGCACTCTTATCTATGATATCAAAATTGTCACTGGCCTTCTCTATTAAACATTACTCAATACAAGCTGCCTTCTAGATTTTCTGTTGTAATTTCTACCGCTACAGGGAGCACACATACAGAGTGTCCTTGGATATTGCATTTGCATTCATGAGAACGCAGCGAAGCTTTAATCTCAGAAGTCTCAGTGCCTCAAGTGTCTTTCTGATTTTGACTTGACCTCTATGAATATGTTGCATTTCAGCCATGAGGTCGATGTAAATGATGCCTTATATGTGGTACACTTAACACGGCTTGTCTGCTGCATATAAATGAATAGTGCTTGTGAGCATGACAGGATTTAGAATTTCCTATTCACTAAGTTTGAACATCATGCTACCAAATCAGCGTTATTAGATGTTAAATATTAAGTTTAGCATATTCTTTTGGCACCACCACTTGCTACGCCAAGCAAAAACATGATGTTTACTTCTCACTGTGTATTAATTGTCTGTTCTCGCTATGCAAGACAAGAAATTCAAACCCTGTGAAAGCATTGAGGTTGATTCATTTATGAAAAGTTAACGCTGGATGAAGCAGACTTTCGGCATTGTGTGATTCGTCGGCGTACAGCCTCTCCATTTTGCTAATGTATTTGTGCTGTGTGTTGTGTCAGCTCTGGGCGGTACGCTTTGGGCTCAGTTTGTATGCCCTCGGCTGGCGTTCAGCTCCACTGGACCGAGTCATGAGAAATACCAAGATTACAGCCCAGTGAGTTGTTTAAAGGAGGTTCACACATGTTCTCAGCAGCCAGCGGGAAGCCAGTTAAAAGCTAGCGCTGCCCTTTTGTAGAAGCGTGTGACCGCTAGCAAGAAAGCTGGCAATGGAGCTGCACTCTGGCAACACTGACAAATGGTCATGGTACAAATAAAGGAAAATCAATGCTTTATTTAGCCCTGTAGCAAAACCTTGACTATAAAAGCTAGTCTAGTTTGGGCCATAAATGTCAAAAATGAGGAAAGAACATCTCTACTATAATGCTAATTTCTACCAGTGCCCATATGGGATTCTAGTGGTATGTCAACGCTAAGCTGACAGCGATTCATGTGATTTATTATTATTTATTTTTTTTTTTTACTCTTCTGGACTTTTAAAGCTTGTAAACAATATTGCATGTTTTTATTTGAAGCTTATATATTCTAGCATGTCACTGCTGTTGGAACAAAAACTTCATATGTTTGCAGTTTTCAACATAAATTGAAAAGGCTTGTTGCCTTTAGCCTTGTATGTAAATGTTATGATAATTTTAGCCCAATATGACTAACATTTAATGTCCATTTTTTTTCCTCTCATGTAAAGTTAGCATAGGATATATGGGATGGGATTTTATTCCAGTAGCAGTTTTACAGGGACTACTTCAGTAATGAGTACTAGCATTCAATTTCTACTAGCAAGGTGTTATTCTTACGAACAGGATACTAACCTTGGCAAAATTTTATGTTTTCTATTTGACTGTATGTCTGGATGCACAACTACAAATAAGCCCAAAATATAATATAATATATAATAAATAAAAAAAAAAAAATATATATATATAGATAGATTTTAGTAACATTTTCCAATTTAACTATCTAAATTTTCAACACCAGAGCAAGCAAAGTTTGAGGATAAATAAGGCAAAAAAAGATTTTCCCCTCCAAACTTTTTATTTCACAATCTTTATCCTTTGGTGATATTTAGCTAAGCTAAATAATAAAACTATGTATTTTACAAAATAAAGCATTTGGCTATTATATTTTTACCTAATAAACAAGGATAAAAAGTAAAATTGCAGAAAAAAACTTTAATACAGACAAATTAAGAATTTAAGTTGTTACCCCATTGGTCAGGCTACCACTCATATTGGCAATCAGTGATGACTTCCAAAAAGTGATGACTTAAAAAAAATTCTCATAAATTAACTACTATTATAAATCAGAATGTGACTGATTGGTTCCTCTGTGATGTTAGTTTGAGATGTTAAGCTCCTGAAGGCCTGTCCAATGGTAGAGCTTACATGCCTGTCTCTACCCAGATATCACAAAGTAATAAAAGTCCTGTATCGTTTTCTGTCAGGGGAAATAAAAGTGTTTCTATAAAACATGACATACAAGCATGATGATTATATTAAAAACAAATGAACTGAAAGTCACAGACATCTAACATATGAGGCCTCCTCTGAAGGCCTAGAAGGCCCTAAGGGTTGTCCAGTGGTTTAGCCAGCATAGAGGTCCTGCCCCACTGGCGAGGCGCGCATTCGGACAGAAACTAATGCTACACGGTTCTCTGACTCCTCTTCAGGGGCCGACAGCCCTGTCATTACATTTCTATTAAGGAATACATCTCTCTGCTGTCGAAAGCCATCAGCGGCGCATGCTAGGACCCTCCAGTGAGCAAATCGGATAGCAGCTTAAACATCAATTCTGACCTTCAGGCATCCCGAAGGCGACCGTCCACCACTGCTTCTCGTCTTGTTTTTCCAGCTTTAATTACGAGCTGTGCCACTAACCCAGAGTGAGGGGCAATTTATTTTGGCTGACGATTAACAGGCATGCTTTGTTATGATTGAATAGATTTGATTATAATGATTTTTCGGGAGACAACCTCAGGGACACGGATTATCGTCTAAGCAGGGCTTGTGTGAAATCTTCTCAGCTAGAGTAGATCCCATTTGATTATGTGCCATAGCTTGCGGAAATGAGAAGCAGTTCTTACACACACGCTGTGTGCAAGATGATTGGCCCACAAAGCTCGTAGAATTTCATTCATTCATTCATTCATTCATTCATTCATTCATTTTTTGGTGGGTATGTATATATATATATGTATATATATATATATTTTTTTTTTATATATTCAAGACATGTGCATTGTTTCCTCACATTACAGCGTTTAGTAAGGTAATTAGTGCTGGTTTTGAAGAGCGAGTAGGATGTGACTTTGGTTGTGTTGAGCACCAGGAAGACAGGCCTGAGTGATTTGCAAGGTTCAGGAGGTTATAAGATTTATGCACTAGTGAATGTGGATTGTGGGTAATCTGTCTTCCCTCCCACGTGCGCACAGAGCGCTTCGTTTCATTCTTTACGCTCAGAAACATTTTTCAAGGTGTTTGAAGTTCCGAGACGAAACTGGATGTGGGAGCTGGTGCAATGCCCCAAAGGCAGACATTTATGTGGAAGTAATCTCATTGCCCCATGAAAGAGCGTGTCCTCTTTGCTTTGCGTGAGAGACCATGACTATTGTCCTTATTTCAACAATAGCAGTGGAGGAAGTGATGAACTACAAAGACTTCCTTTTGACAGTACAGTTCTGTTATACAGCACAAAATCCTCAGTAAAAAAAAAACAAGGAGGAAGATGCGCTTTTGACAGGCAATCAGTCTTCGTTTTAGGAATTTGCACACTCGTGTCTTCGCATTAGCCGCTCAAACATAGTTTGTTGAGGTTATATATCTGTGCCTGTCTTGTAGAGAATGTAGACTGATTGTGCAGCTTAAGCAGCTCGCAGGTAGTTGCTGGTGTGTTGCTGAAGGTTAGGGATCCAGTCTTGTGACCGGAAGGACGCCTGTTCGATCCCCTAGACCAGGGTCACTAACCCAGATCCAGACCCAGACAATGTCCAATGCGGACCCAAACTGATAAACTATTGAGAATGATTTCATTTAGACTGAGTTTATTTTAAGCAGTGGAGCTTTCTTGTCTTTATGGTATACAGGCTTTATGGCTCAGTGCACTCAGATAGCATGTGCTATAAGATCACCGAAGGCTCCTCAGCCAATCAGATCTGTGCAGATTGGGGCGTGTGGCATGCACACAGGCGAGGTACAAAGGGTTAGGATTAGGGTTAGCAGCAGCCGGAGACTAAAGCGAGTCAGAAAGAATAATGAGCTCTAAAAACAGAAAAATCAACAGTGAAAACTGACTGTTTAACAGGAACGGTTCTGGAATGGACCTGCTCGTCTAGTTTTGGAGAATACCACTCTGTAAAACCAACATGTCAGTTTGTGAAGCTGAGTTAACAAGAAGACTCACATTTAATTTACTTTCTCTATAAATAAACACTTCAAGATGCACTTTTTTCAAAAACATTCAGTTTTTTTTAAATGTAACCATTTTTTTTACTTGAAGTAAGGAAAAACATTTATTTGGAGCTTTATAAATAATTCATTCAGTTCAGCATTTAAACAGTAAATATACTGAAATATACTGAACGATATGTGTGATGTGTTGGTGTTTCAGTTGCTGATGGTATGAGATTCTGATACTAGGCTACTTCAGTTTACAGGATATGGCATCACACTAGTTAGAAATGATGACGGTTCAGACCTTGTCCTGAAGAAATCTCCTCTAAACGGGACCGTACTGAATTCTAATTAAATACCCCTGCCCTAGACAATAGGACACGACTGAAGAGCCCATGAGCAAGGCACCTAACCCCCAACTGCTCCCCGGGCACTGTGGATAGGGCTGCCCACCGCTCCGGGCAAGTGTGCTCAGTATGCCCTACTGTGTATGTTCACTAGAGTGTGTGTATATGTGGGTGTTTCACTGCACGGATGAGCTAAATGCAGAAGTCAAATTCCGCTGTGTGCAAACACATGTGGTTAATAGTTCTAATTCTTATTCTACTGGCTTTGGTATTCAGCAGCAGCACTAGTCTGCCTCAGGGTGGCGCTGCAGCAAAGTGGTACATCCACAGTTGGTTCTTCACAGACTAGAAACTGTAACTATTCCTGGAATACATCTAAAAACTACAATAAGCCAAGAGGCCCAATTTCCCAATTGTTTGTAGAAGCTTCAACTGCAGCAAAATGTTTGGTTAAAGAGTTTCTCCTTCTGAACATGCTGTTTTCTAGTATGGTAGGTCTTCAGAACACTAACTGAGATCTTACATGTCTCCTCCTTCTCCGCGAAATCAGTATCAATTCACTCTTTCCACAAAATTCCTGGGCAAGTTTTCAGATTTACATATATGTTGCGGTTATTGTAAACAGGTATCTTATCAGCTGTTGGGCTATAAAGGACCAACTACAAGAGTCTATTTGCTACTGCACCACTGTGCCAAATATGTGTTATCTTAATATACCAATTCAACTTTCTAAAAACATAATACACTTCTTTTATAAGAAAATAATACACTTCTTCCAACATAGTATGCAAATATTATGTATTATTATTATTATAGAATATTTTGTTATTATTATTATTATTATTATTATTATTATTATTATTATTATTATTTTGAGATGAATAAAGTCTTTTATATGTGTTGTTTTAACTTTTTTCCACATAGTATGCAAATATTTTGCATTATTGTAGCATATTTATTTGTAGTAGTAGTATTATTTTGACAAAATCAAGAGCAAAGTATGTTGTTATTCCAAAATACTAAGCCATTTTTAACATACTACTAACAGAAACAGAAAAGGAGAAAAAAAAATTCTTCTCTGCCTGGTGGAAATGCGCTTCCATACATCTGATATTCACTTGAGAGTGTTTGAAAAGCACAGCATGTCTGAACATAGCTGTGTCACTGTGACACAGACAAGTGCTGCCGCTCTAGTTAGTTTTAAATATCAAAGATTATTCCCTTAATTTGTATTTGTTAGTCCAACAGGTCAATTAGGAGGGCCCAGACCCCCAGGACCCCCTGTATCTTGCACCTCGGATGCTATTCCAGGTGTTTGCCAAGTGGTTTCTGTAGTATTGTAGGTATATTAAAAGCTAAATGATAGCAAAATATATACCAAACATACCAAAAGCATATGCAAGGATAACAGTGCCTAAATTGTAAGTTTTCAAATTTCTGTTTTAAAGCTGATACATCTCATTCTAGCATGTTCCCGTCAGTTCCCATATGTCGCTGTGCATCTACAATGTGCAAAACAGGTAATCTGCTATTTCGGTTTGCATGCATTATGTGTTGCGTGACTGCAAATATGCATAATATCTGCATATGAAGATACACCAAAATTAGAAATGCGGTTATAGATTTGGGACGGAGGGAGAGAGTGAGTAATTGAGGGAGAGCGAGAGAGGTAGAAAGCTCTCCCCGTCTACGCTCTGAGAGCTCTATGCCAGGCTTTGAAATCTGCAGGCCTTGAAGTCCCAGGTGGAGAGTTAGTGTTGGGACAGCTGCTCGTGACATGTACATTAGCAGAGGTGCTCTTTGATGAGAAGTGAGTTCAGTCGAGCTCATCCCTCACCTGGAACCTCACTCATTTTATGTCCCAGCTGCACTGCCAGGTGGCCGCCAAAAAGAGCTCACACACGGGGCTTGGACGCCACTCACAGAAAGCCTGAGCTCTGCTAGTGGCCAGCTTTGCTTACGGCGAGACACCAAACAGTAGATGTAACAAAGAAGGGTTGGCATTGTAATATGTTAATGAAATGCAAAGCTTCTCCCTGGTAATGTCTGAGCACCATGTGGAGATTAGATGTTCATCAAGACATTGGATGTTCATACTTTAATCTTTGAATGTAGCTTCTGCACCGACATGCCAGTTTCTCTGGTTTATATTCTCTTATGTCTACATGCTAAAAGCAGCTCAATCAAAGATGATCTATTGGAATGCATGATCAGATTATGTAGGCCTCATGTAGTCTCACGAATGCAGCCCTAAAGTAAAATGATACCAAAGTTTTAAATGTGGTACAGGAGTCGGAGAAGCCTTCACAGCCTTTCCCGCATTTAAAGCATTATAAAACATTTTGAAGTGAGGTGCAGAGTGTTCCAGCCGTTTTAAGCTCCTCAGAGAGAAAAGTCGGTGAGTTATGTATCTCGTGCTTAGCAGCCACAACTTAAGCGCATTAGAAAGAAGAACATGGGTTAAAATTGCAGGCAGAAGTGTGGCAAGACATGCATGCTGTTCTTCACAGACGGCAGATTGCTTATTAACTTCTGCGTTTGTAGCTCTACGTTTGCCTGCATATGCACACGTCTAAAAATAACTTATTTATCAAGTGAGGTGGGAACGATATGGACCGATGGACTCATGTTTAACTGCAAACACAGCCAAATTGGCTGGATTGCTTTTGCACGCAGGCTATTAACTACTACTACTACTGCATGCTCAACTACTTCAGCATTAAGACATCTGAACATTTGATAATCATAAACATCATTATGCTTTTAAATGAGGATATGGACAACATTCAGATACAGGGCACATTATAATAAACAAAGGGGGTCAATGTTTCTGAACTGAATTGAATTTGATCATGGATTAGTTACTCTGAAGTCAAGATATATCTGTTTGACTATTAACATAGCAGCAGGCACATTTACAGATAGAGCCCAATGGGACGCTTGAGCCCCTGACCTTTTGCCCTCCCGCTGTACGTGCCCCTGTGGTCGACAGGTATATTAACAGTGCTCTATGTGGCCATTCCTCAACCCTTTGATGCACAAGTTAAGCGAACCCCTTCTAACCAGAAGATCAGGTTAGGCAGCGGTCACCCAGCACTCGGCCTGTTCACTATACTGCCATCAGCCAGGAGACTCCGCAGCATCCAGGCCAGAACATCCCGGCTACTGAACAACTTCTACCCACACGCTGTCAGGCTTCTGAACAAACTGTGAGGCTGAAAGGCCCCAATACTGTTCACTCAGCCACTGCTATATATATTATGTTATACTATTATATTATTTATTCTGATATCGCTGCTATGGACAATATCACTAATTCACTTTAAATAGATTTATCTTTTTAGATAACCTGCCTATGCAAAAGTTTCTACATATCTCCTCCTGTATATATTTTATGTATAGATCTTGTGTATGTTTTGTATATTCCCTTATATATTTCATATATTACTAAATGTATATATTCTAGCTTAGTTTTACTTTAATATTGTCTATTTATATATAGTGGTTAGTATGGTGGTGTAGTGGTTAGTATGGTGGTGTAGGGGTTAGTATGGTGGTGTAGAGGTTAGTACGGTGGTGTAGTGGTTAGTACGGTGGTGTAGAGGTTAGTATGGTGGTGTAGTGGTTAGTATGGTGGTGTAGTGGTTAGCACGGTGGTGTAGTGGTTAGTATGGTTGTGTAGTGGTTAGTACGGTGGTGTAGTGGTTAGTATGGTGGTGTAGAGGTTAGTATGGTGGTGTAGAGGATAATATGGTGGTGTAGTGGTTAGCACGGTGGTGTAGTGGTTAGTATGGTGGTGTAGTGGTTAGTATGGTGGTGTAGAGGTTAGTATGGTGGTGTAGAGGTTAGTATGGTGGTGTAGTGGTTAGTATGGTGGTGTAGTGGTTAGTATGGTGGTGTAGAGGTTAGTATTGTGGTGTAGTGGTTAGTACGGTGGTGTAGTGGTTAGTATGGTGGTGTAGTGGTTAGTATGGTGGTGTAGAAGTTAGTACGGTGGTGTAGGGGTTAGTACGTTGATGTAGTGGTTAGTATGGTGGTTTAGTGGTTAGTATGGTGGTGTAGTGGTTAGTATGGTGGTGTAGTGGTTAGTATGGTGGTGTAGTGGTTAGTATGGTTGTGTGGTGGTTAGCACGGTGGTGTAGTGGTTAGCACTGTCACCTTACAGCAAGACGATCCGGGTTCTATCCTCAGTCTGGTTCGTTCTGTGTGGAGTGTGTATGTTCTCCCTGTGCTTGAGTGGGTTTCCAAAGACATGCGTGATAGGTTGATTGGTCACTCTAAATTGCCCGTTGGTGTCAGTGTGTGAGTAATTGTTGGCTATGTGATGGACTGGCAAACTGTCCATGGTGTACCCTGTCTTCGCCCGATGACGCTGGGATTGGCTCCAGCCCCCCCATGACCCCGACTAGCAGGATAAAGCGGCAGATAATGGATGGATGAATAGTACATTCTGTGGATGATCTGACTCTGTTAATCCATTCTATATGGATCATAATCTAGAATGAGACAATATCGATTACCAACAAATATTAACTATCATTCCATATAAAACATTCTCCCAAACTTTTACAGCTCTGCTTGTCTTTCTACCTTCACGGCTCCCTGTTTCTCAGCTGTGCTGATGCTGCTGTTGGATGGAGAAATGCAGGTCACGTTGGTGTATGATTGGGGAGGTGAACTTGAGAGTCGTTCATCAGGGGCCGGCTGGGAAAAATCAACATCATCAGCGGCATCGATTGGGCACGTGGCTCCTGCAGGATCAGCGTAGACAAGCCACAGGGCAGTGCATGACCGTCTGTGTGGTTATCATGTCGTTATTGACAAATAAGATAACAAATAAGACTATTTCTTTGTGAACTCAACCCTTCACACAAACTGTACATTCCAATATATACATCCATCATATGTCATAAGACCTGCGGGGTGTGGTGTTAGTCAGGGAGAGCAGCATTTCTAACCTCAGTTTGTATTCAACTCAGTGCTGAAGTGGTCAAAACGACTGACCTGCGGCTTTTAATGTGAGCTAGTTGGTGATGGATGTGTCTGTTCTTCCTAAAATATTCATCCTGGGATTTTTACACAAGGAGTTCACTGAGAATAGGACAAACATTCAGTGGTCAGTGGGCCCCTAAACCAGTCAAAACACATACAAATAAAATATTTATGTCAGATGATGATGTCAGTAAAAACAAAATGGTCTTTTTGGTGGTCTTGATTGTCACAAGCTTCAAAAGCAGACAGCTGAGTGGAAGAGTGGAAGTTGTCTGAATGAGCAAACTCAGATTTTGCATTATGCTGATGAATGAATTTGGAGCAAGTAAACATGAGCCCATCTAGTCCTGTAAAATATGGTGGTGACAGAGTGATTGTGTGGCAAATGCCTGAATGCCAATTAGAGCCCATGGATGAAGACCCCTCGCTTGCTTTTTAGAGGAGTAAAAAATCAGCAATGTTTCTGCCCTCCATTTTAGTTTCTGGCAACAATATGTTAAATGTTTGACTCAGAATCTCAAAATATTCATGAAAAAAACATTAGTTTATTTTAACACAAATCAAAACTTTAAGAAAGTTTTGAAAGTTTTGATTATTCAACATTCCAATTCTTTTTGAGAAAATAATATACATTTTTCAACATGGTGTTTAAATATTTTACATTATTATAGTATATTTATTTGTATTATTATTATTATTATTATTATTATTATTATTATTATTATTATTATTATTATTATTATTATTGTGACATAAATCAAAACTGTTATTTTAATATGCACATAAAATTTTTATACAATCTTTCATAAGAAAAAAATACACTTCTTTCAACATAGTATGCACATATTGTATTAAATATATTATAATATAATATTATTATTATTATTTTGACAAATCAATTATACCAATTCAACTTTCTAAAAACATAATACACTTCTTTTATAAAAAATAATACACTTTTTCCAACATTGTATGCAAATATTTTGTATTATTATAGTATATTTATTATTATTATTTTTTATTATTATTATTATTATTATTATTATTATTATTATTATTATGACATAGTCTTTTATATGTGGTATTTTAACTTTAAAAACATATTACACTTCTTTCAACATAGTATGCAAATATTTTTGTCTTATTTTAGCATATTTATTTGTAGTAGTAGTATTATTTTGACATAAATCAAAACTTTTTAAGAGCATAGTATGATGTTATTCCAAGATACTAAGCCTATTTCTTTAACATACTACTAACCTAGTGGAAATGGGCTTCCATACATCTGATATCCACTGGAGAGTGTTTGAAAGGCACAGCATATCTGAACGTGGCAGCTGTCAAAGCTGAGTAGACACTTCTGGTAGGATAATGTACTATGTCATAACACTTCACTCGGAATGTTTCGTCCACCAAATATCATGACTGTACCCCTTCATGTACAATGCATCCTGTGCCTTGTAGAATGCTTGTGCTGGTGACATTGTCATTGTGAAGTCAAAAGGAGGATGCCCAGGACCCTCAGTGTATAACAGAACTAAACCCCTCTGCAGTGGCGAGTCTGATCTCGCAGTTCTAGCTTTGCTATGCTGAAAAGTCTTGGCCTGATGGGCCTCCACAGTGACATGCATTCATTTTGTGGAGTCACTCAGCAATGATGAGGAAGTGTACTTATTGTTAGCTTCTTGTCCCTCGACGTTCCTTTCAAATGACCTTGCCACTTAACCCCAGCTTAAGTAGAGTTGGAAGCTCTCTTTCCTTTCTTTCTTCCTCTCGGTAAGTGGCAGTTTCAGGCCATTGTGACGTGTTGTAATCAAGTTTTGCGAGGGTGGGCTTGATTGAGAAGGAGCTCTTTAGGGTATATTTGCCGTCTAACCACCCACATCTGCTGCTGTCTCTTCTTCAAAGTCCTCCGAGACGGAGGGAGAGGACTCACAACTCTCTCATCACTGTAACACTCACATTTGCATCTATGATTGGCTGTTTTATATAATAGAAAACACTTATTTACTGTGCTCGGAGGCATGTTTGGCCTCTACGTTCCACAGACAAACAAGAATTAATGTGAAAGTGTTCATCAGGGCGACTGTACGGACACTGCTTAAAGTACCGATGAAGGACAACAGTGCCACTCGGGGAGACGTCTTTAAAACGCTGGATGCAGAGCTTGAGATTTACAGCCATGCAGATAAGATGACAGTGAAATGTTAGAGCTGTCTGTGAAGTTGTTTGCTGTTGCTGAGTCTCTTTACTTTTTAGAGAAAGAAAGAAAAATCAAATCTCTGAATGACCTGAAAGTGTCCTCTGTAGTCCTCAGTCAGCACCTGAGGGTTTGATCAAATCTGTCCTATCGACCGCACATATGGGCTGTTTTCACCTGACTTCATGAGCAGCAGGCACGTTTACAGATAGAGCCCAATGGGATGCTTGAGCCCCTGACCTTTTGCCCTCCCACTGTACGTGCCCCTGTGGTCGACAGGTATATTAACAGTGCTCTATGTGGCCTCAACCCTTTGATGCACAAGTTAAGCAAACCGCTTCTAATGCACAACATGAGTTATACTTAACCAGCAGTGTCAAGTAACAAAGTACAAATACTCTGTTACTTTACTTAAGTAGAGATACTGTGGTGCGGCCTAAGCTTTGACCAGAGGAAGATGGGTCTCCCCTTGTGAGTCTGGTTCCTCCCAAGGTTTCTTCCTCCAGTTGAGGGAGTTTTTCCTTGCCACTGTTGCCTCTGGCTTGCTCACTGGGGGATATATGTTATAACTGTTTTCAAAACTCTGTAAAGCTGCTTTGAAACAACATCGTTGTAAAAAGCGCTATATAAATAAAATTGACTTGACTTGACTAAGCTTTTGTCCTTATAATGGCATTTTTTCTCTTACATTACTTTTACTTTTATACTTTAAGTAGTTCTGAAAGCAGTACTTTTACACTTGTATTAGAGTAAAAAGCTTGAGTTGATACTTCAACTTTTTTTTTAAACACTAGCATCTATACTTCTTCCTGAGTAATGAATGTGAATACTTTTGACACCTTTGTAGTTAACCCGTATTCATTTCCCATGTTATTGTATGTATTGCTGAGCATCTTGGATATGGATTTGGTATATGTACTGAAATCAGTTTATTTAATTATTTAATGTTTCACGTGTTCATTAGAAATCTTGTTTTTGACCTTAAATCATTATTTTAATTCTGATTTATTTACTTCATGGACAAAAAATCATGTTTGTAAATATGTTTCTGACTGAAAATATTCACAAATGTCAACAGTTCCAATCAAATATAAGAAGAAGATTAAGTTTGTGCGAGAGCATATATCTGAGTGTGTGCGAGCAGTTCTGTAGTGGAGCAAAGCAAATCTGAGCGAGAGCAGAGTAAATATGAGAGAGCGCATTTATATTTTGCATGAAAACAAAGAAAATCTGTGAGTGATGCGTGAATCACGCTCTCACACTTGAAAAGTGTGCTCTTGACTTTTGGCAGTAAAATAACGCCATATAGGTGTACCTAATAAACTGGGAGCACAGTGCTTTCTCACGCTGGCATTGTCCATATGTATCTGGATATTTAAAATAAACAGTCTTTGTCCAAACCTGCAGAAACAAAGTTCTTCAAGAAGAACATTCTGAGCCGCGAAGCTAGAGATTCTCTAACAACATGTTATAAATACAGTTGGTTTTTGGCCTGCAGGCTGTTCATGTTTTATACGAGTCAAAGTATTTTTCTATTTCTTTTTCCACAAAATAAAAAGACCTACCGCTCGCTGTGAGGTTGGTTAAGCTGTCACGGCTATGCAAGCCTTCAGAAAACTGATCAAAGAGAAGCAGAGAGTTTTTCATTTTTATTTTTTATTTTTTATTTTTTTTACCCCATGTCAATTATGATATTAGCAGATCTGCCAACCTTTATGCATTTTGCGTGGCAGACATGCATTTAGACATTAAACTATGCTGCTACGATTTGTCACTTTAAAATAATAACAAAGTAACAACATTGGGCAGCAACCTGTTAGGAAAAGAAGACTTCGACCAATCATAGCGCTAGTTTTAAGCTCTTCAAATAGGCTACAAGCGGAGAGCTGGGGAGGCTGCAAAACAACATTAATGAAATTGTTTTTTATCCTCTCAGTCCATCTTCTCACTGTGACTGGTTATAAAGGGAGGATGGTGCTAAACACCGTTTCAGAGGTAAGGGCCGGTATGGGAATTGTAAATTGCATCCATTTTAATAAGCCTGCCAACCTCTGGAAAATAATACGGCGCCATATCAATGTCAAAACTAGGGGGCGCAAAAACACAAGATGCAAAATGTAAAGTTGTAAGTTTTAACAATTTGCGTATGTAAATGTAAATATCCCTCCATGAGCATAAATGTGAAACTCATGAGCACAGAAAGAAGTCATGCATGTGTATGTATCACCATATCGCCCTCAAACTGCCTTTGTTCATTCTCGATTTAGTAGTTGTCCTCGTGCACCTGTGAATTACCTTCAACTTGTTTCTTTGGTCGATTGAAATTTTGTGCTCGAGTATTGGATTGGGGTGGTTTTAATAGTTTGGGGGCAGGTGTGGGGGGGTTGTGGTTTTGACAGTTTGGGGGTGGGCTTATGGCTGTTTCTGTCAGCAAATGCTATTGGCTCCTGGTGTTGTGGCTAACCGCACAGTATGAAAAGCCCTTCTCCAGAAGACGAACGCCAGTTTATCTAAATTGTAAGAATAATTTAATAGTCAAGCTTAACATTTTTTATGAGCATGCATTCACTGATTCCCGTTGGCCACTTGCTTGTTCCCCCATCAACTTAACACTGCGGTTAGCTGAAAGTAAAATGTGTGTGCGCAGCTACTATACACTCGTAGATAAGAGTCATTGCACATGCAGAGCCTTTAGTTTTCTAATAGCTAGTCTATAAAGAGTCTATAAAAATACAAACATGTGAATTATGAAGTGATTCTACTGTACAGTTTTTAGGTAAATGGCATCCAATATCACCACCATTTTCAAGTGTATTTTAGTGATAATTGTAATTTATTATATATATTTATATTTATATATATATATATATATATATATTCTAGAGAGTAGAGGTTTTTTGCCTAATTATTTTTTTTATACTAAGAGAAACTGAAATTTGGTATACATATTTCATGTGAACACCTAATGATAGACTTGGAACTCATAACCATAAATTGTCTTGGTGAAAACAAACACTGGAACTTGTTCCAAAATCTGAAGTGTATCAAAGTGTATTATCAGAATACTGTGAAATATATTGCTTTTTCATTAAAAGAGTGTTTGTTTTTTTCATAGTCTACTTGTATGTTGAATTACTAGATATGGTGGTGAAGTAAGTGGGAACTATGTGCTTAGTAATACGTTGTTATGAGTAAGCATGTGAACTCAATTAATACTGATCAGCAAATGTACCTGACCTGGCGCCGCACCGTGCCATGCCGTGCTACTCAAGTTGCTACTCAAAAAAAAAATCCAAGGTTGGCAGGTCTGTATTAGGTGCTTTATTGAAGCTGACCTTGGTTAATGATCATCAAGTCATCCATCCATCCATCTATCCATCCATTATCTGCCGCTTTATCCCGCTAGTCAGGGTCATGAGGGGGCTGGAGCCAATCCCAGCCTCATCGGGCGAAGGCGGGGTACACCATGGACAGTTCGCCAGTCCATTGCATGGCCAATGCTCACTCACTCACTCACACCTATGGGCAATTTAGAGTGACCGATCAACCTAACATGCATGTCTTTGGATGTGTGGAAGGAAACCCCACATCAAGTCAAATATCTTTAAAATCATTGATGTATTTATCCATGCTTTCAAAAATATGCAAAGGTGTGGGCGGCACCTCAGTGAAGTGTCATGCTCCTGTGTATTATATATTTTTTTCTGTTATTCTGTTCCCTCAACTGAGAAGTCTAAAACATCTAGGTTCTCATTAAGTTCTCTATGTCACCTCAACCAGCCAACATGTTTCATTAAATGAGCAGAAAATAATTAACCTCATGTAGAAAATGACAACTGCCCCTCATGTAATGTTAAACTGTTAGCAGTAGCATTAGTTCATGTACTGGTTCAACCCACCGTGGCTGAAATGTTCTCTTCTGTCAGATAACAGGCAAAGTAAAGATACAGCAGGGCTAAGACTGGTACTTAATTGGGTGGGTTATTTTTCTTCCTCTCCCACATTAACATGGCATGTTTTGCTGTTGTGCTTCACAGGAGAGCATCAACTTTCTGTAAAAGTTAAGTGGATACGTATACTGGGTGTGCACAAATTTGTGTGCATGTGGGTTTAAGCTTAATGCACCAACTTGTGACAGTGTCATCTACTTTCGTTATCAAATGTGCTTAATATCAGTATCAGCCGTTTATTCTTGACAATCAAGTCCCAAGTCAATACAAGCGAGTCTTGAGTCAAGTCCCAACTCAGAAACTTCAAGGCCTAGTCAAATCACCAGATGTAACGTCATTTCAGTATTTAACACAATGGTGCAGTTAATTAGTAGAATATTTAACTAACATTAATATAACATTCATGTTTTTCTATTATAACAAAAATAACTTGCATATGAAATTAGATCATTTCAAGCAGTTCTAATCACTAATCACCTCATTACCCGCCCATTACCCAGTTTAAATTGATGTTGAAGCAGAAAAACACTAAAATGTGAGGCAGTGGGCCTCGAAGGCCGAGGCTGAGAAACACTGCACTGTATGGAAGTATTAGTACTAATTACACCTACAGGAACTCTGATAACATCACATTCTAAACCCATAAGCATTAATATCTGGACGGGTCTTTCAGTTCTAATAGCATGTGTGATTTCTGCAGTAGCTCTGCATGGACTGATCAGTGTTTGTACTGTTCTGCTCTACTTGAACACTTTTGTTGCTGATCTTCCTAAATGCCTTAATGTTTCAGTAAAGTTCTCAGTGGATGGTGGGATATCTAGGAGGGATGAACAGAGGGAGAGAGCTTCCTTCACATTAGCTGTTGTTTATCATTACGTCGCTAAGTTTGCTAGCTTGTTAGTCAGCTAGCTAGCTAACTGCTATATGTGAAATATACAGCAGAGACTTCCTGTTCTTTGTGCCTCAAAAGTGGAACAGTTTGAAGTGGTTGCAGCTCCATCTGTGATCTTGACTCCACATGTCCTGCATGTATTAGTTCTTTTTTATTTACTGCAGCAGAATCTTTGTAGTTGAACGGGATTATTTTCAGGAGCATGTTGCTCCTCGTCTCTGCACAAATTCAACACTGGCGTCCCCCTCAAAGCTTCCCGTGATTGGTTGCAGAACTTCAATTGTTGCTAGGTTACAGATAAACTGAGCAGCACAGCTTAGCTGCCTAGCGTTACAGCACCATTTACTACAAAATGATCAGTTATTTGATTCAGTTTTCCTTATTTATTATGTTAAAATAGGGTGGCGAGTCTTTTCAAGTCTTAAAGCTCAAGTCTGATTTCAAGTCCAAGTCAGTAAAGGTAAAGTCTAAGTCAAGTCGCAAGTCTTTAGTGATGTTGTCAAGTCACAAATCATCAGTTTGGTGACTCGAGTTGGACTCGAGTCCAAGTCATGCGACTCGAGTCCACACGTCTGGTGGCAACATCTAAAAACAATTAGCAAGTATTTTCTCGTTTAGGAAATATGATTATAGTTCAGTGGCGGCATCGTGGTGTAGTGGTTAGCACGGTGGTGTAGTGGTTAGTACGGTGGTGTAGTGGTTAGTACGGTGAGGTAGAGGTTAGTACGGTGGTGTAGTGGTTAGTATGGTGGTGTAGTAGTTAGTAAGGTGGTGTAGTGGTTAGTATGGTGGTGTAGTGGTTAGTATGGTGGTGTAGTGGTTAGTATGGTGGTGTAGTGGTTAGTATGGTGGTGTAGTGGTTAGCACGGTGGTGTAGTGGTTAGTATGGTGGTGTAGTGGTTAGTATGGTGGTGTAGTGGTTAGTAAGGTGGTGTAGTGGTTAGTATGGTGGTGTAGTGGTTAGCACGGTGGTGTAGTGGTTAGTATGGTGGTGTAGTGGTTAGTACGGTGGTGTAGGGGTTAGTACGGTGGTGTAGTGGTTAGTACGGTGAGGTAGAGGTTAGTACGGTGGTGTAGTGGTTAGTATGGTGGTGTAGTGGTTAGTAAGGTGGTGTAGTGGTTAGTATGGTGGTGTAGTGGTTAGCACGGTGGTGTAGTGGTTAGTATGGTGGTGTAGTGGTTAGTATGGTGGTGTAGTGGTTAGTATGGTGGTGTAGTGGTTAGTACGGTGGTGTAGTGGTTAGTAAGGTGGTGTAGTGGTTAGTAAGGTTGTAGTGGTTAGTATGGTGGTGTAGTGGTTAGTACGGTGGTGTAGTGGTTAGTAAGGTGGTGTAGTGGTTAGTATGGTGGTGTAGTAGTTAGTATGGTGGTGTAGTGGTTAGCACGGTGGTGTAGTGGTTAGTATGGTGGTGTAGTGGTTAGTATGGTGGTGTAGTGGTAAGTACGGTGGTGTAGTGGTCAGTATGGTGGTGTAGTGGTTAGTATGGTGGTGTAGTGGTTAGTATGGTGGTGTAGTGGTTAGTATGGTGGTGTAGTGGTTAGCACGGTGGTGTAGTGGTTAGTATGGTGGTGTAGTGGTTAGTATGGTGGTGTAGTGGTTAGTATGGTGGTGTAGTGGTTAGTAAGGTGGTGTAGTGGTTAGTATGGTGGTGTAGTGGTTAGCACGGTGGTGTAGTGGTTAGTATGGTGGTGTAGTGGTTAGTATGGTGGTGTAGTGGTTAGTACGGTGGTGTAGTGGTTAGTACGGTGAGGTAGAGGTTAGTACGGTGGTGTAGTGGTTAGTATGGTGGTGTAGTGGTTAGTAAGGTGGTGTAGTGGTTAGTATGGTGGTGTAGTGGTTAGCACGGTGGTGTAGTGGTTAGTATGGTGGTGTAGTAGTTAGTATGGTGGTGTAGTGGTTAGTATGGTGGTGTAGTGGTTAGTACGGTGGTGTAGTGGTTAGTAAGGTGGTGTAGTGGTTAGTAAGGTTGTAGTGGTTAGTATGGTGGTGTAGTGGTTAGTACGGTGGTGTAGTGGTTAGTAAGGTGGTGTAGTGGTTAGTATGGTGGTGTAGTAGTTAGTATGGTGGTGTAGTGGTTAGCACGGTGGTGTAGTGGTTAGTATGGTGGTGTAGTGGTTAGTATGGTGGTGTAGTGGTAAGTACGGTGGTGTAGTGGTCAGTATGGTGGTGTAGTGGTTAGTATGGTGGTGTAGTGGTTAGTATGGTGGTGTAGTGGTTAGTATGGTGGTGTAGTGGTTAGCACGGTGGTGTAATGGTTAGCGCTGACGCCTCACAGCAAGACGATCTGGGTTGGATTCCCAGTCTGGGCAGTTCTGTGTGGAGTGTGTATGTTCTCCCCGTGCTTGAGTGGGTTTTCTCCGGGTACTCCGGTTTCCTCCCACAGTCCAAACACATGTATGTTAGGTTGATTGGTCACTCTAAAATGCCCGTAGGTGTGAGTGGATTATAGTTCATTTCCCCCCATGTCCACTCCTAAAAATGCCATTAAATACAGGTTTGTCTCCCAGGTTTGCATTGCATAAATCATAGGGAAGCTCCTGGAAGTCTCAAACCCCAAAATAGTGCTTTCTGCTTCTTATGTTGTCCCAAATCAACTTTCCTGAAATGCAGATTCAGAGAAAAACAAAGGCCAAAGTCTCAAGAAAACCTATTAAAGAGCACGAAAGAAGAAATACAGAGAGGAGCCAAACCCTTTTGTCCCTCAACTCCATTCTAAGCTCAAAGGTTTCTCTCCTTAAGTGACTTCTGAAGCTTAGCCACGTAATGCTTCAACTCTAATCATCACTTCCGGAGAGAGGTCAACAGATTCATACTTCCCAAATTGCAGCCCGTCTTGCCAGAGTTCTCTGCACGAGACAAAAGTGCTAATTGCTTCGGTTAACATTCAGCCTGGCGTTATCCGAGTGGGGCCCTCAGATTAGCTTGTGGAGAGAGACCTACCACTAGGCCGTGGCCTGTTGGGAAGGGTGGAAGTGTTCTCTGGAAGGGCGCCAGCGAAATAGCTCATTCAGAAAGAAGGTGCCATGTAGTGAGTGGTGCTGATAACACTGCTGTAGAGTGACTCACTGGCACGAGTCTGAGTGGAGTGCCGTTTTTTAAAAGAGCTTAAAACGAGTCTAGAGCCCAGTTCATTAAAAGTCATTCATCCGCCAGGTGGAAGGTGGGATACGTAGCCCACCGGCAGTGATACACATTTGTCCAGGCACAAAAAGGAAATCAGTGTGAAGAGTTGTGGTTTAAAGATGGCTAACTAAAAAAACCTTGTTTCTGCTTGTTTTTCAACAAGTCATACTCTTTACTGCCTCCTCTGGCTAAGATCAACCCATAGTCTGCTTGTGCTTGAAGAAGTCCCAGCTAACTAAAGCTGTTTGTAGCTGCTAACGGCAGTAGAACCACAGGCGGCATCACAGAGTCTGTCGCTTCCTCTTTCACTGCTCCCTCCTCCGTTGGTTTTGAGATTGGAGATGCATTCGTGTTGCTCTATCCTCCGTCCATCCCCAGTGGCATTGTGTGCATTATATCACTATTGATTTGGATGTTAAGATGTCGGCAGTCAGCTTTGTTTTCCTGTGCAGTCGCCGCAACGCCAGGACCAGGCCATGTAATCAGGCGCTGGATGAAGAGGAACACGGCCTTCTTTAGCGGAGCTCTGAGGTGGCAGACACGCTCATCGACCCGTTTGGAGAAATACATGTCCTAGTGTTTTCTCCACTGGGCTACAAAGCAGTAACAGGTCCTGGAGTGCTTTCATAGGTGGAGTGGTAATATATATATATATATATATATATATATATATATATATATATATATATATATATATATATATATATATATATATGTATGTGTGTACATATTCTAACAGCCTAGACCTTTGTAAGCAGTGAGTGGGCAAGCGTGGGATAACGAGTGGGATACCTAGCAGAGGAATAAACAAATAATGGAGTAGTCTGGCCAAAAAGAAAATGTATACAGTTTCCCTCTAATTCAAATGTAGCCATCAGGCAAAACATGTCGGATGTGCAAAGTTCTGCACTTTTTGTTCATTGTAAACTGGAACTAACAGCTGATGGAAGCTTCAACCTGGATCATCCCGTGGGCACATGCCAAGGGGGGCTGGCAAAATGTAATTTAAGTCTTGTGGTGTTTTTTTCTGAACATTTATTTGTTAAGGACAAATTAATTCCTCCAGTCACTGCTTAGCAGCCATTCCATTACCTCAGTGAAGATTTACGTTTTCTTTAGCAGGAAGCTATCATGTGATGTTTTAGTACACTACCAGCCAGACACTATAAAACTGTTCTAAAACGTTTGACTGGTAGTGTACTAAAACGTTTGACTGGTAGTGTACTAAAACGTTTGACTGGTAGTGTACTAAAACGTTTGACTGGTAGTGATCTAAAACGTTTGACTGGTAGTGTACTAAAACGTTTGGCTGGTAGTGTATCTAAAACGTTTGACTGGTAGAGTACTAAAACGTTTGACTAGTAGTGTACTAAAACATTTGGCTGGTAGTGTACTAAAACATTTGGCTGGTAGTGTATCTAAAACGTTTGGCTGGTAGTGTACTAAAACGTTTGACTGGTAGTGTACTAAAACGTTTGACTGGTAGAGTACTAAAACGTTTGACTAGTAGTGTACTAAAACATTTGGCTGGTAGTGTACTAAAACATTTGGCTGGTAGTGTATCTAAAACGTTTGGCTGGTAGTGTATCTAAAACGTTTGGCTGGTAGTGTACTAAAACATTTGGCTGGTAGTGTATCTAAAACGTTTGGCTGGTAGTGTACTAAAACGTTTGACTGGTAGTGATCTAAAACGTTTGACTGGTAGTGTACTAAAACGTTTGACTGGTAGTGTATCTAAAACGTTTGACTGGTAGTGTACTAAAACGTTTGACTGGTAGTGATCTAAAACGTTTGACTGGTAGTGATCTAAAACGTTTGACTGGTAGTGTATCTAAAACGTTTGACTGGTAGTGTACTAAAACATTTGGCTGGTAGTGTATCTAAAACGTTTGGCTGGTAGTGTACTAAAACGTTTGACTGGTAGTGATCTAAAACGTTTGACTGGTAGTGTACTAAAACGTTTGACTGGTAGTGTATCTAAAACGTTTGACTGGTAGTGATCTAAAACGTTTGACTGGTAGTGTACTAAAACGTTTGACTGGTAGTGTATCTAAAACGTTTGACTGGTAGTGATCTAAAACGTTTGACTGGTAGTGTACTAAAACGTTTGACTGGTAGTGTACTAAAACGTTTGACTGGTAGTGTATCTAAAACGTTTGACTGGTAGTGATCTAAAACGTTTGACTGGTAGTGTATTAAAACGTTTGGCTGGTAGTGTATCTAAAACGTTTGACTGGTAGTGTACTAAAACGTTTGACTGGTAGTGTACTAAAACGTTTGACTGGTAGTGTATCTAAAACGTTTGACTGGTAGTGATCTAAAACGTTTGACTGGTAGTGTACTAAAACGTTTGACTGGTAGTGTACTAAAACGTTTGACTGGTAGTGTATCTAAAACGTTTGACTGGTAGTGATCTAAAACGTTTGACTGGTAGTGTACTAAAATGTTTGGCTGGTAGTGTATCTAAAACGTTTGACTGGTAGTGTACTAAAACGTTTGACTGGTAGTGTACTAAAACGTTTGACTGGTAGTGTATCTAAAACGTTTGACTGGTAGTGTACTAAAACGTTTGGCTGGTAGTGTATCTAAAACGTTTGGCTGGTAGTGTACTAAAACATTTGACTGGTAGTGTATCTAAAACGTTTGACTGGTAGTGTACTAAAACATTTGGCTGGTAGTGTACTAAAACGTTTGACTGGTAGTGTATCTAAAACGTTTGACTGGTAGTGTATCTAAAACGTTTGACTGGTAGTGTATCTAAAGCGTTTGTCTGGTAGTGTACTAAAACGTTTGACTGGTAGTGTATCTAAAACGTTTGACTGGTAGTGTACTAAAACATTTGGCTGGTAGTGTATCTAAAATGTTTGGCTGGTAGTGTACTAAAACGTTTGACTGGTAGTGTACTAAAACGTTTGACTGGTAGTGTATCTAAAACGTTTGACTGGTAGTGTATCTAAAACGTTTGACTGGTAGTGTACTAAAACATTTGGCTGGTAGTGTACTAAAACGTTTGACTGGTAGTGTACTAAAACGTTTGACTGGTAGTGTATCTAAAACGTTTGACTGGTAGTGTATCTAAAACGTTTGGCTGGTAGTGTACTAAAACATTTGACTGGTAGTGTATCTAAAACGTTTGACTGGTAGTGTACTAAAACGTTTGACTGGTAGTGTATCTAAAACGTTTGTCTGGTAGTGTATTAAAATGTTTGACTGGTAGTGTACTAAAACATTTGGCTGGTAGTGTACTAAAACATTTGTCTGGTAGTGTACTAAAACGTTTGACTGGTAGTGTATTAAAACGTTTGGCTGGTAGTGATCTAAAACTTTTGCCTGATAGTTTTCTTAAACCTTTGACCAGTAGTGTTCTAAAACTTTTGACCAGTATATACATAAAAGATGTGTCTGGGGGTCCAGACCCCGAGTACAGCATGCTCATTTCCAAAGCCAAACACAATATAATAAGAATTGTCAGCATAAGTTCACGGAGTAAGGTGTTTAGGTTAAACATTCCAAAACTAAAATGATGAACAGGGTGTAAAGAAATATTGTCAAAGATGTCCAAGACATCTATCTATCATGTTGCACAGATATCTACAGAAATTAGCATGCTAACCAGCTAGCCCTGAGCTCCAGAGGCAATAGTGGGTCACTATAGCATTGTGTTAAATATAATCTCTATTCTAATCTCTAGTCAATCATGTTGATTGTTCTGTTCCTGGTTAGATCATTTAAGGACAAACAGCCAATGAAAGTAAAGGTAAATGGCAATCAACCATTATCATGACCGCTGCCTACTCTGCAAGAAACCATGCTTAGCAGCAAACAAACATAAGTGATATAAATAGAAGCAGAACAAGAGTCATTAGTTTACTCTTTAAAGGCCTCTTATACTACGTCATATACTTCTCATAACTTTAAATGATGACTTTCAATGAATTGCTTTAGGTTGTATAGATACTCAACTATTACTTTTTAAATTTAGTATTTCATCCATATGCATGTGTTTTGAGGGCCCCCTGAAGAAAGATCTACAGTGAAATTGTAATTGCAACAGATTTGCTTATGTGTTTTCTGACATACTTTATGTATAAAAATGGACATGATATAGCTTAAAATAGTATTTTTGCAGCCTACTTGTATTCTTTGGTATGAACACAGTCGCTGGGCTTCCATCAGATTTATGCACATTTTGCAAGTGATCCAAACGGAAGTGCATTTGTAGTTGTATTTACACCAAACATGTGATTCTGCAGTGTGTGTTTGTGCTTGTTTTGGGCCAGATGTGTGGCTAAGCCTGTGTGAAGTCATGTATTTGTTTGGTGGAGAGCGAGAGAGAGAGTGGGCTCTACCGTGTTGTTTAACATGCCTGATGGTGTGTGATGTTGCTGTACTCAGATAACATAAGGAGGCCTCATTTCGTTTCAGCTCCATTGTGTTTCCCAGCACCTCACCCAGGCTTGCGCTGGTTAGAGGCTCGCTCTGATTGGGTTTATATATAGATATGCATTAAGCGTCTCCAAAGCGACTGGGGTCTCGCCGCCCACACGCAAACACGCAAAAAGAGCGTCGAGCACCCGAGAGTGGCGATGACAACACGCATTCTCAACAGCAGAAAGTGCTACCTAATCTGATTACTCTCCCTGTCTCTCCTGTCGAGCGCAAGCCATTTTTCACCAGTGCGGCGATTATTTATAGACCACAGTTAGCTATCGGCCTGCTCCATCTCAGCTCCCCACCACAGCCAAGATTACTTTTTTCTTGTATAATAACTCAATATTTTATATTATAGACATTTTGTTTAAACTATTTGTGGTGTATTAATATATGGGGGAAGTAATAATGTTGGATGAAGCAGCCAGAAGTCAGAGCGCTGACCTGTGAATCATACTCTGAGTTCTAAATGGGGCATTACCAACTGTGAGTTGAGAATAACAATATCGGTGAGATGACTAAGAAGGAGCTGCGCTGTGAGTTGTGAACTCATACAGGCCATTATTCCTCCCTGTTTGCAGATTGAAGATATAGTGACCCGCATCCAGGATGAGACTGAAGGAGTGCCCATCAGAACGGTCAAGAGCTTCATGTCTAAGATCCCTAGTGTGGTCACAGGTGAGCAGTATTGCACTATTGCTCTATTGCAACTCAGACTTTTAAGTCATTTTTCAAAGCTGCCTTTACCAAATGAAATGTTGGTGGTGTAGAAATGTCCTTACTGTTACAGTGATATGCAGAAACACACCTATTTAAATACTGTTTTGTTAGTTTAATGATGAATAGACCAAAAGAAAGGCAGAAATGATGTGATCCACACATCCAAGTTTTATCAGTCCAACAAGAAATGTTTAATGGACTTGGGGAGCGGACTGTATTAGCAGAAAAGGTATATCTTTTAGAACTCTATGTTTTCATTAGTTACAAACTATAAATCAATGTCTTATTGTTAGCTAAGAATGAGCCCTGCATATCAACATAGGAGTCTTTCAGTGGAGGCTGCCATGTAGAGCCACAATGTTGCTACAGTAGCCCAGAAAGGACCAAACACTCTGTAGGGCTGTAGGGAGTGACTTTCATGTTTTCATGAATTTGGTGACGCCGCAGCACCAGATGTAGAAAAAAGAAGAATCCTCATTGAAATGTCATAACACAGTGTATGTGTATTGGCCGGTTCATGTAGGATTATTACTAATTATCAAAAATACTACACACATTAAAAGTGGATGGATGAAGTCCTCTGTCAAAAACATGTAACCGAATGTAACAGAATGTAACCGTGACACTATTTAAGATGGAACAGGTAAATTAAAGAAGAAGAAGCTGGCGAATGTCCTAACAGAAAATGTTACCCAAATTTAAAAGAACAAATAGAATGTTTTGATGGTCTAAATCAGCTTATCAGAAGTGATTATTAAGATGAATCTGAACTGAATTGATATTAAAACACAGTAAGAAGTAGAGTTACTACACTGTACTAAGATATGAGTATAAGTATTTTGATGGTCTAAATTAATATTTTGAGTATGAGTATTTTGATGGTCTAAATTAGTATTTTGAGTATGAGTAATTTGATGGTCTAAATTAGTATTTTAAGTATGAGTAATTTGATGGTCTAAATTAGTATTTTGAGTATGAGTAATTTGATGGTCTAAATTAATATTTTGAGTATGAGTATTTTGATGGTCTAAATTAATATTTTGAGTATGAGTAATTTGATGGTCTAAATTTGTATTTTGAGTATGAGCCTTTTGATGGTCTAAATTAGTATTTTGAGTATGAGTATTTTGATGGTCTAAATTAGTATTTTGAGTATGAGTAATTTGATGCTCTAAATTAATATTTTGAGTATGAGCCTTTTGATGGTCTAAATTAATATTTTGAGTATAAGTATTTTGATGGTCTAAATTAGTATTTTGAGTATGAGTATTTTGATGGTCTAAATTCGTATTTTGAGCATGAGTAATCTGATGCTCTAAATTAATATTTTGAGTATGAGTAATTTGATGGTCTAAATTAGTATTTTGAGTATGAGTAATTTGATGGTCTAAATTAGTATTTTGAGTATGAGTAATTTGATGGTCTAAATTAGTATTTTGATGGTCTAAATTAGCTTATCAGTAGTGATTATTAGGATGAATCTGAACTGAATTGACATTAGAACACAGTAAGAAATAGAGTTACTACACTGTACTAAGATATGAGCATGCTCAGTGGGACCACTTAATGCATAGAACAAGTAGCTAGAATACCAATGCTATTCTGTGTAATTTGGGAACCCAAACGGCGGATCATAATTATTATTTAGCACAAAGAGGAAAAGCAAAGGAGGGCGCCATCAGAAAAGCAAAACAAAATTTGGACAGGCACAGAATTAATAGCAGACACTGTAAGTTTCAGGGAATGGTGGGGTGGGGTGATTCAGTAGGTTGCAATATGCAAACTCAAACACTTTAAACTTTGACTTTAAATGTTTAGTAACCAACATTAAAGCTGAAAAGATGTTATCTGGAGAAGTGGTCTCAGATCCCTTCAGTGGTAACCTGAAAAAATCATAGCTTTGAATTTCTTTAAATGTGTTCAGTCCCACATGAACATAAACTACATTGCCTCATCACGATACTTTCCTAAAGTAGGTAGAAAAATTTGATGTAATTAATATAATAGATGTGCACATTTAAATCAAGTAAATTAAGAACATTCATTTTCCAGTGTACATGAGTAGACAATCTTAATCTTGGCAAATGGAATATACCCCAAGTAATAAATAGAAAAGGTGATAATTGTGACACATTCTTTGTTATATTTTCCATGTAAGATACTTTTCACAGCCAGCTTTGCTCATATTTACCAAGGAAGCCAAATCTAGACAGCACTATAATAAATAACCCGCTTCTGGAGTGTTACACATATACTGAAGACATGCTACAAGGCTGCTGAAATGATTCTCAGATCTTTATATCTCATACATACACACATATATGCATACATACATACATACATACATACATACATACATACATGTATCTTTATGGCACGTACTGCCACCGGGTATGTTAGATGTGGTGTCAGTCCTGTTTAGGAGCCTCTGAGCATTAATGTGGTTTGTTAGATTAGAGTTAGAAGTAAAGCCTGCTGAAGTTTGACACTCCAGGAGGAGGCATGTCTACCCGCAGTGTCAGATCATATTTATCGTTTACTGGTGCTATTAGGCGTTCTTCTTGTTACTCTGACATCTATTAGCTCAAATAGTTCAGGCTGCATTGTTTTACCATGTAAGTGATTGATATCTTCATTTATTTGATAAACACTAGGGTCTGACATTGTTCAGTGGCTGATGAAGAATCTCTCTATCGAAGATCCAGGTAGGTGAAGCTTATCGTTTCACAAATTAAAGGGAAACTATATTTATTTTCTGCTCAGTCTAAATCTATGTTGTTTGAATGGCTGCTGTTTCAGCGGAGGCCTTGCACATTGGAAGCTTGATTGCTGCTCAGGGCTACATCTTCCCCATCTCAGACCATGTGCTCACCCTAAAAGATGATGGGACCTTCTACCGCTTTCAGGTGAGACCTATCACCAACGTTAGACTGCTGCACCCTTTAAGGTGGAGTATATAATATATTCTCTCAATTTCAGCGAACGTCTCCTCAGGGTCCGCTAGCTGGCCTTTTTATGTGCACACTGGAAAAACACTCTGATGTTCTCGCACAGGCTCTCCACAGCTCTGCTGAAGAAACGAGGGTATTCTTTAGCTGTTAAGTTCAAATATCAACTACCATTCAGCAGATCATGTATTGCACCTTTAAGCTAGACAGAAATTGTCTTTTTCTGTCTTTAATCTACTTTTCTGTGTAAACTCAATTTCACAGTAGGATTGTTGTAACAAACCTAAAATGTCATGTATGTGAAAACTTTAGTCATCTCTCTTCTAAACTGAAACTAATTAATATTAAGTAATTCCATGTCAATGTAAACTACTGCAGTGCATCCAACAATAAAAGCAAATATGAGCTTCTTTTGTATGGTGATAAGTAACATGGTAGCTTACAGAAAGCTCTAATTACGCATTCTGATCTCATACACCGCCCAATGTGGACATGCAAGTTACTTAAATAATGATCAGTTATCACGGTCAACCCATTCAGGTCATTTTGGGGTCTACTTGAATAGATCCATGTGCTCCAATTCTCCCAAAACACAATATTTATCTCATACTGTTTCACCTGCTGTCTGAAATTGGCCTGCACTCATTTTCTGGTTTATTTGGACTTTAAATGAAGTTTCCTTTTTTTATTATTCCTTTTTTATTTTGTGTTAAACTAAAATTAATTAATTAGATGCAACGTGTAAATAAATAAACAAATGAAACCCTTTCTAATAAATTCACACACTATAAATTAACTGATATCTCTTCTTCATCAGAAGCAGCCCACTTATTAATGTAAAACCCCAAAAATAAATGAACAAATGAAATTATTTAAGAATTTAGTAAGAGCAACAGTACATTTTAAAACAGCTATTGCTGAAATTCTCAGCATTGTCCTCTTTGGAGTAACTGCTACTTACCTTCTTTAAGCTACTGTGTTTCTCTTTAAATATAATAAGTAAATAATGAAATAAATAATGAAATAAATGAAACATTTGTGATTTAAGTTTTGAAGGGATCAGTTATTTGTGTACTTCTCTGAGGCATGCTAGGGTCCCACCAGAGAGCAAACATGATCAGACTGATGTTGCTGGTTGTTCCTGCCTGTTATTACAATATACATTGTAAAAACACTAACACTTCTTAAATCTCAGTCGGCTCACAGCTGTCTGATTGGTGATTTAACTTTCAGGGAGCAGCTGTAATCTGAAACACTCTGAAACACTGTTTGAGCTTCTGTGTCCCACCTCCCTTTGAGCTGAGTGTGTTTTGATTGGTCAGCTTGCCCACAGTGTTCTGAGTGTGTTGGCAGACTAGACTGGAGCAGGACAAGCTTGCAGGTAGGCATTCATTAAGGTTTGTGATGATGTCACATTGTGGCAAAGAAAAAAGCTGGAATTCCAACAAGGTGTTTCAGGCAGCTAAGAAAAGTTGTTACTATAAGAGAGAGTTTCGCCGGAGCTTTAGAACTTCACAGACTATTTACATGCACACAAAGCTTGTAAAAAGGTGGAGGGATTATGTAAAGAAAAAAAGAAAGAATTAAAGAAAAAATAAGGAGACACTCAAAGCTCAACACCATCCTTTCAAACTGCCACTAGCTCGATGTCGAAGTCAATTCTGATACATTAGCTAGCAAATACCTGCACTGGCTGGTGATTGGTGGAGTGGAAGGGTCATCTTTCCTAGAAAGAATAAGGCCATTTATGCTGCCTTGGATTCCCAGCTATGGATGGTATCACTGAGGATCAAACGCAGGTATTGCACCCCTCTGAAGCCTAGTTATGAACTGTAAACAGGATCTGTCACACTTTTCTGGTACCTCACTTTTCCCCTAGTGTGGTCTGCAACGTTGTAAAGCCTTAATACACGCCCACAGAAACCACTTTCCTCAGCTGCCTGAAACACCTCATTGAAATTCCAGCTCTTTTCTCTGTCACAAGTTGACATCATCTCATAATGCAATCCTTATTGCCCGCCTACCAGCAGGCTTGGGAAGCTGACCAATCAGAGAACACTGGGCTCTTTTGGAGGCAGAGTTTAAAGCGTCCTAACAACATTGTAGACATAGGGTGGATAGTTAAATGCAGCTGAACAATTTACATATCATCGCTGTCCAATGAATAAATAAGTATCTCCAAAATTGTAACTATACAGGAGAGACCAAAACATACTTTACTTTCAACGTAAGTCAAAGGAAACCAGCTATTTTTCCCAAGATATTTTGGAGCACTTCTATTGGTCCATTCATCATGAAATTTTCACACAATGCAAATGCTCACTGGCATGTTCAAATGGTGTAGAAAACTCAAAATCAACAAAAAAAGATGATACATGTTTTTCATTGGACAGCGATGAAATAATCCTTTTTGATTTCAAGTTGACTATAACATCAAGAAAATGGTTTTAAAAAATAATTAATAAACTAAGTCCTACCTGGTCACCTAGATTTATATCTATCATGTAAGATAGATATGCAACTCTGAGTTTATCTGCAACTCTGAGTTTGTATTCAGATTAACAGATTATGCACCTCTCAGCTGAGCAGTTTCACCACCAAATATAGCTGTTTAATTTCTGCTGGAGGATTTTCTGAGGATGAATCAATAAGTTCTTCATGATTACAGATGAGATGACTCGGGGCTAAACTTCCACGTGAGTCCCTTTATCTCCCTTTGAGCTGTGGCATTCAGGAGAGATTCGGTGGTCTTTCATCATGTTTAAAATAGCACACGGCTTCGTGAAAAACTGCTTCGGCGGTATTGTTTCCCCATTGTGTGCAGATTGCCTGCATTTGTCATAGTAATTTCATGATGTACAGAGTGCATATGGTAATTTTATATAAATGAGCAAAAAAAGGTCATTAGTTTTTCATGAATAATGGACACCTGAGGAGTCTGTATCTCTCACTCGTAAAGACAGGTTTCAAAATGGTTCTAGGCTTGGACATGTGGATATTGGAGAAAGCTTACTGGTATAGAAAAGGGGTTGCACATCCTCAGTTGTTTTTTTTTTAAGTCGACAGCAATGTGATGAAAGTTGAGTCGACGTTGATGGATCTCTGACAACATGAATAAAATGGAGGGAGAAAATGTTTTCCGACCATCAGCTTCAAAAAATTAGCTTTAAAGATCTGTGATAAAGATAAACGCTAGCAGAGCACGAAACAGCCTTTCCAGTGAGTCCTGGATTGTATTGTTATCCTTCAGGAAACTGGAAATGTGGACTGGAACCTTGCAAATTTGGATTCACTCACCTGCAGCAGAGGTCTGGAGCGCCTGGGAAATGTAGTGCTGAGATTTTCCAGTGCTGAAAATAGCTTTTGAAGATTATAGCACTACATTCACCTTTTAACTTGTCATCAGAGTGTCCATTTAGAACCAGTATTTTCTGGGTTTTGCTTTTTAATATATTAGTTATTGTATTTAGTCATTATTATCTCCCCCTGCAGAGGAGATTGATTGGTATGCGCTAGTTTAAGTAGACCAGTGGAGGATATTTAAGGGCTCATTCCAGTTACAGGAGAGGCTGGTTGGTGGTGGAGCCAATGTACACTGAGAAAAAAATAGTTGTTTTCCTAAAACTGCAAACCTACTCTGTAAATAGTTTTTTTGTCTGTTTGTTTGTTTGTTTATTTGTTGGATTTTTTTTCCTCACCTTCACCGAATAAACACCCTTGCACTGAATGTGCTATTGTGGTTTGCCATAGTTTTTTATTTTACTCACAACCTGCTTGAAGCATATGTACCAGTCATTATGCCCTCTTTCCAATGACACATGACTTTGTATTGTAGTATTCAGGAAACCTTACAAAACGTAGGCAGCACCACGTCTTTCCCAACAAGCCCTAGATCGCGTTGCTATTGGCTCAGGTAACCAGAGATTCAAAATCATCAGGCTTCTCACCAGCTGTCTTCTATGAGGAAGTCATAACCTAATCAGCGACTAATCATCATAGTCAAGCTTCAAGCATCATTGGCAAGCATTAAAGTTCACTAGTCGACTAGTCCGTGTAGCCCCTAGTATAGAACCTGTAACTGATCACTCTTGGAATGAAAGAAAGGCTTATTACACATGCATATAATCACAGTCCAAATAAAAATATGCATCTCCACTTTTGTCGATTTCTAGTTTTTGTACATCATTTAAACACAAATTTTACATTGTGTAAAAAATGTCATGAAGTATGTTGTTGCTATTTTGAAGATGCCAGTTCTTCTTTGGACAGCGATGATACAAAAGTAGCTTGGTGACAAAAAGGGCTCATCCGTTGGAAAATTCCTTACATAACTGAAAAACTGCTGCAATGAATCTCTGAAATATACACTTTGTCCATCACATTGAATGTCTGCCATAAGATTTCCATCAGTATGACCTTGCTGCAAAGGAGCGGTTCACTTGGTGGTCCACTCTTGCTTTCTCTTTGCTGCTCTCCGAATAGACATTATTTCTCTAGAATATGAACAGATACCATTGCTGGGCCACCACTGTGCAGTCTCAGGAGCTCTAAACAAATTCCTCCCCGTTTCCTCCGTGTGCTGGTTAATTAGCAAGTGGAAATGGCGTTTTCTTTTCCTCTCTGGAAAAGAGCTCATCATCACATTGGATGAAGGTAATGATGTTCATGTAGAATAATTACCTCCGTACCCCCCCGTGATCTGTGAGTCTGGCGGAGAAGTAGGTGTTGTTATTAGCAGCAGCGGTTCAGGCTTGACCCAGGTCGGCCTCTGTAGGAGAGCAAATGATGAGTTTGGAGGGGGTCTTCGGTTCTGGAGAAGAAAGATCAGACAAAAGCCAAAGGTGTTAAAGGTACAATCTCTGATATTGGAATGCCCTTATTTGTAGGACAACCTGTATAGACGAATCTATTTTAGCTATTTTGCTAGTTCATGTCCCAGAGGGTATTAAGCATGATATATCATATATGGTCTAAAACTGGGGTATTTAATTAGGATTCTGTAATGTCCAGTCAGAGGGATTTTCCTCAGGCCAAGGTCCGGACCATGTTTGTGTTATGACCGTAACTTGTGTTATGATTCAGTGCCATAATCCTGTATACTGAAGTAGCCTAGTAGTTCTATCAGCATTTTATACCATCAGCAACTGAAAGATAAACCAAATTACAAATACTGTTCAGTAGATTTCAACTATATTTATTGTTTTAAATGTTGAACTAAATTAATTAATTATATAACTCAAAATAAATATTCTACATTAAAAAAAAGAATGCTTTTTTTAAAAAAAGTGCATCTTAAAGTGTTTAATTATTGTTTTCCACCTTTAAAACACCTGTTGGGTTTTGATTACATCACTGTGCATAAGCAAGTGGAAGGAACTTGTAGTAAAGCCCTAGGGAACCTGAATACTTATTAAGTTAATCTTGTTCTTCAGTATCACAATATACCTGTACAGCCTATGTCTTATAAATACCTTCCCAAAGTCTAATAAACATCTGCTGTATTTCACCTTATTTTAGTATCTCTGCATATAAACTTGGCAGTTCCAATCTAACGCTTCGGCTAACATTTCCTAACCAATCCCATGGCTGACGTCTCTGGCCCCACCCACACAAAACAGTTTCTGAGTGACATAGTGAGCTAAAGCTAACCCAGCATAACCAAAAGCAAACAAGCTACCCCTCATGTCTGTAGCTGCCTGTCACCTCTTCATTCCTTTATCAATACACCAACATATTTATTCACATTTCTTCATTTGACATTCACATGTGCATCACCCATTCATTTGTTTTTTTTTTTGTTTTTTGGTTTGTCCATCTGTCCATATGTCTGTGGCCATTTATGTTTAGTTATCGTCACATAAAAGATGGATGATGATCAGTTCTGTATATGTATTAGTGGTGGAGCAGGCTTGGAGTGTTGAACAGAGAGCTGTCAATCAAACCGCTCATTAGCCACACCCACACAGATAGGTCTAATCAGCATTTTTAAAGCCCTGCTTTATTATATTTGAATGTTTAATATAATATTAGTGTGATATGTCTTTAATATTTAACTCTGTTTTCCCTAATGCTTTAACCAATAATATCACGTCCTCCACCCATCAGTGAGGCCCTCTCAGATAGTGCTTCTCACATGGAAATATGTCACGACTTTCATCTACAAGGATCCATATCTGAGCCCACATTTCAGTTTCTGACATATTAGTTTTATAGCGCCCACCAAGTACTTTAGAATAGTCTTAAGATTAGTAACTGAATAATAATCCAACCTAAGGGTTAAAGCTGATGAAAAGGATCGTCCTCCTTTAAATTTGCAGAAATCTTTTAAAAGAACCAATGATCAGTAGGACAAAATCACACCTTTTGAAGCTGTACTAGCTCGTAATTGCTAGCATTTCACGAACACGAATCAAAACCCCATGTGTATTGACTCATAGTGCAGTGAGAAAGCGTTGGAGATGCCTCAAAGGAATTGGCCATAATGTACACTATGAAATTCATGTGGGCCTGAACAAGATGTTTTTGTAAAACAGAGCTTGGGTTCAACAGGCATTTTAAGGCAGTCTCGACCAGACAGCCCTGAATGTCAGCACTGATAAGGTGATGACCTACCTGATCTTATAGGACCCGTCATCTACATTTTTCTTGTACTTTATTATTTCCCCTGAGGTGCACTCATCAAAAACTAAACCAGTCAGGCTGCTTTTCAGAACCAAAACAAGAGTTTTTTGTTACTCTGTTTTTTCAGACTTTATATATATTTCTTTATATATATATATATATATATATATATATATATATATATATATATGTGTATATTTGTTTCTGATTGGGTACTCTGTATTGTTCTGTTTGAGTTTTCCCATTGCATCTTAAATCTTACAGCCGTTACATTCTTGTGCTTCAGCTACTCCTTAAAATTTTCTGGTTCTGCCTTAAATGTCAATCAATCAATCAATCAATCTTTATTTCCACTCAGAAATACTTTGAGGGAGACCCTCATTTTTAATGTAGCCGAGCATTACAATTTCACAAAGGGATATATAAAATAAAATAAAATAAAATGAACTTTAATATAGGAACATTAGAAAAGTAAAAAAAAATATGTAAACAGAGTGAAAAGAACACCATGATGAATCATAAAAAAGATGGCAACAAAATAAGAGAATAAAATAAAGAATAAGACAGAAATAAATAAATAAATAGCTAAACAGGACATGTATAAATAAAGTAAATAGAACCAAAAGTGAGTGAAGAGTGAATAATAAAAACAAGACAAACTGAAAAAAACACAGGGGTAATAACTCTATATTAGTAAAAGAAATAATATTAATGCAAAATAAAAGAATGGTAAAATAAGAACAAAAAAATAATAAAAAAAAATAATAATAAACACTAAAATAAATAAATAAAATAATGTTACAGCAGTTCCATGCTGGCGCCTCAATCTACATGTTCAGCTTCTTGTTTGAACTTTTCCAACTTTTCTAATGTTAACAAGGATCTTCGGCCTTGCCTGATCTTGGTCTTTATTCTGTAGATCTTCTCCTCTTTGGCTGTTTCTCAGCCATCTCTCCTTCTTGACAAAGCATGAAGTTCATCACGTAACCCCTCCCATTTTTTTCCATTGCACAGAAGGAACAGTTAGCGGACCATCAGGAGATATTCCCTGAATTTGACCATAGGCGTATTGGATTGAGATTGCTCACTGCACCTTTAAAATGTGCAGAAGTGTGTTCACTGTGATGAGTTAATGTATTTTCAACATATATCTGTAATTTGATATATATATGTAATTTGACGAGAACTGCTTAAACTTTTTTCTTACCTAAAACTTTGGAAATGTGTTGCTGTACCTGTGAACTGCTTGTTCTGAGATTTCTACATGTTCTTCATTTACTTGAGCAGTACTGCTTCTAGAAAATGTACTGTATGTATATAATTACAGGACTTATAAATGTATCATAGAAAATTGCCATTATGTTAGAATAAAGCAGTACATTAACAGTAATAACATTAACAGTAATAGCTCAGCCTTTAATAGAGAATTAGCTCCTCTATATCTGCACCTGCAGATGGGAGAAATGATGAGACTCGGCGGTTCTGCTGCTGTCACTTCAGGCGTGAGGATGAATCTGCGTGTCTATTTAAGGAGACAAGTAATCTGCATTTCTCTCTCTCTCTCTCTCTCTCACACTCTCTCTCTCTCTCTCTCTCTCTCTCTCTCTCTCTCAGGCACCATACTTTTGGCCGTCTAATTGCTGGGAGCCCGAGAATACAGACTACGGTGAGAGAGGAACCTGCTGGCTTACATCCTAGATTTATTTATGATGTTGTGTATGATACAGTACACAGCATCCTGAAGTAAATGTTTTGTTAGTGTCTGATCTGTGCCAAAGCCTTACAGAATTAACCCTTTAATAAATTGCTATTGCAGAGCAGTTGATACAACATAATATAATATAGGTAAAAGACAATATTGGTACCTTAAGGCCCAACTATATTTATAATTTACTGTGTAATGATAAATAATGTGATTTTCTTATTAAGCCCATGGCCAGAGACTAATAAGTTAACAAAATCTATTGTGTCTTGCCTCTGAGAATTTTTTTTTTTGTTCTTTCTTGTTTGTTCTTCCAGACAAAACAATTAAAATTCAGTTTATTACAAAATATAAATATACTGGAATGTCAGACATTTGACTAATACTACAGTACTGTGTAGCATTATTGTTTCAGTAGTATCAGGATATACAGTGCTGTTTGAAAGTATGTAAACATCACATTAATTTGACCTATAATTTGATCAGATCAATAGATAAAGAGAATCCAATAAAACAAATATCACACACAGTATACAGTTAATCATTCGTTTATTAGCCTAAATAATTTAAGATTATACATCTTTATTGGCAAAAGTATGTAAACCTCTGCTTTTAGGAACTGTTGTTTTCCCTGGAGCAGTAATGACAAAGGAGTCAAACAGTTCCTATAACAGTTGATCAGTCTGCACATTGACTTATTGAATTGACTTGGAGGAATATTGGCCTGTTCCTCCTTATAGAACTTTTTTATGTTAATGAGCTTCCTTCAGGAACAATAGAACTTTCTCAAGGGCTGGGCATTTCTTTGTAGACCACCAGGTGTTTTGGGGTCACAGGCTCTCTCCTTTTGATGCCCCAATGCATGCCCCAATCTTTTTTGTGCAGAACTTCTTGATACAGTTCAGAATTCAAAGGATGGCAAGCTGTCCAAGCCACAAAACTGCTTTAAACTGTGACACTGCCACCACCGTGTTTCAAAGTTAACATAAAAACATTTAAGCTCATGTAAGCCATAATAATATCCAATTTTGTCTCCATAACATTATCTCAGAAGTCTTCTGCCTCATCCAAGTGGTCTTCTGTAAAACTTTAACCATGCAGATATGTTCTACCTGGAGAAATAAGGATTTCTCTACGCTATCATTCCACACATACTATTGCTGTTTACTGTTTGCCTGATTCATGAACACTGATATTAGTCAGTGTAAGATAGGTCTGCAGATCTATAGATGCAATGTTTGGCTAATTACTCAAAAAAGTAATCCATTACTGATTACTTATTGCTCATTAAAAATTGTAATGGGATTACTTTACTTAATACTTCCTGGAACATGTAATCTAATACCCTATTACTTCTAAGCTACATCCTAAAACCCATTAAAATATATTGAAATCAATTCTACAAACATATCTGGAATGTACAAATCAATTAACCTTTCAATAGTTTATTATATATTTATTTAGGAACAGATTGTATCAGTAGTATGTGTATAACTTCACTTCACTTGGTGTAACTTATTTCCTCAGAACAAGTCAGTGTATTTTAGCAATAGAAATATAAAGTTCAGTAAAGCTTTCTTTAGTGGTACAACAAAACAAAACTAACATATCAGCATTTCACGACAGGCAAGTATAAGAACTGAATTCACAAAAATAAACTCTTCATAAGTGAAATAAGTTCTCAGATCTTCAAGGGGCTCTTTTTAAACTAATTACATGGTACTGTTACTTGTTACCTTCCATCCTAGCACTCAATGAAAATCCAGTCTAGCTTGTTTGGGTGCTATTGGGGGCACGCTCTTCTTCGATGCAGGGGTCTTTAGTGATGAGTTTTGTTTAACCGTGCACCCTGGTTAAGAGCTTCGACAGATTGCTTGTGGAGTTTTCTGCAGTTGAAAGGTGTTTCGGCTTGGACGTAACTCACACACCACTGTAATATTTTTATCTTTGCGTAAAATGAATTCTAAATAATGAGAATATCTGCATTTGTGAAAACACTCACTCTCCTCCTTCACCATTGTTGCCAAACTGCACCGCGCTCATCACCTTCAGTCACGTGACATGCCCGGCGGTCAACTGCAGCAAGGCGTCAATTTACGAATTACGCAGAAAACAGCTTCAGGAGTTCTTTTACATTTTGGACATTTAGATAATATTTATAAATAAAAACAGGAGCAACGCAAGTAACAGTTTTTTTATTAAGATGGTAACTATAATGTGATTACAAAATATTTAGCTGTAATGAGTTACATTACTTCGTTACAGAAAACGTAATCATATTACTGTAATGAGTTACTTTGTACTGCGTTACCCCCAAAACTGCTTAGATGTTTCTCCAGGGCTTTTAGTGATCATCCATAACGTTCTACATCTTACTCTGTAGTCCTTTTTGTTGGATGACCACTCCCTGGAATAATAATGGTGTTGAGGTTACTCCATTTATACACATTTGTCTGCCTGACATTGGATCAATAAAGTCTAAACTCCCCAGACATAGTTTTAGGACCTCTTTCAGCCTAATAAGCACAAACAAATATTATTCTGAGATCTCGTTTGACTTAGACATGGCATGCATATGCGCGTGTTAAAGCCTGGACTTTGATAGTGGAGACTAATGGTTTTTTTTTTTAATAGGGCAGGGTGAGCCACACTCACACCTGATTGCCATCCAAATGATTTGACCTCCTGATCTTAAATCTCCCCTGTACAAACTGATCGCTCTAGAGGTTCACCATTTAATGTTGGATCACTTAGTTAAATCACAGGTTGGTGTTATTTGTTTAATCTGAATGATCTCAACATATTTTAGGCCACTTTTGTGTAGAAACGAAGCATTTGATGAAGGTTTCAGAAACTTTCGAGCAGTACGCTATCACATCTTGTGGCTTCCACAAACTGCCATCCTAATTTATAGACAAATATAACATAAAATATGTTGTCATATTTTATTATTTCATTTGTTACTTATCTAAAAAATGAGATAATGTTAAGTAAAAGCATGCAGTTAGTTCAGTACTAAATTAAATAAGCTGTTTAAGTGATTTAGATTAATAGTGGAGCTGTACGAGACGGTTCACTGTCTCTTATAGTGTTATAAAACAGCTCAGTGTGGGCTGCTCTGTGCTCCTGGACAGCCATGTGGCTACAGTAGGCCTGATTGGTTCCTCTGACCTCCAGGCCTGCGGACGCTCTGTAAGTTTGGCTCCAGTTCGAGCAGCCGCTGGGCAGCTGGTCTCTCTCACCTCAGAGTCACCACTCACTGTAAATCACTCTGACCGAGGCTCTGGCTAATCAGGAAGATACTAAATCCAATCTGAGGTCCACTGCTCGAGTATGAATGTGTGTGTGTGTGTGTAACGGATTTATTCGAGCCGGTAGATAAGATTCGGCCTCCCAGGGCTTCTCTGTTCCTTTCTCACTTTCCCTCTGTTCCTCTATCGCCCCTCGCAGCCATCTATCTGTGCAAGCGGACCATGCAGAACAAGACGCGGCTGGAGCTAGCAGACTATGAAGCGGTGAGAGAACACACTCTGAGGCAGAAAGAAAGCTAAATCACTCCAGTCTCCCGAGAGAGAGAGAGAAAATACACCCCGCTATTACTGCCAATAGCGCAGCAGCCACAGAGCTGAGTACTGATTGTACTGATGGAAAGACGCTTCCTGACATAGATGAGCTTTAAAACATGACTGTCTGTTACCCAGAGCAGTACACCTCACACAAATCAACTCCAGAGCAGCTCGTATTAAAACATACAGCCGAACAAACAGCTTGTAGGTAAATTCAGTACTGAGACCACATTTAATAACATTTCACATTAACTTGTTCATTCGGCTAACATAGATTTAATCACCTCACTAATTAATCTGATGGTAATAAATCTGCAGCCCCATATGCACACTATTACATTACACTGCTTCTTTAACTTCTAACTTTCCTTCTCTCCTTCCTTTCATCTTTAGTTACTTTATACTTCTTTTGTTTCTTCATTCCGTTCTTTGTTTTATTCTTTCTTTCTTTTTTATAGAATAGTAGGTTACACCACTGCCTTCCTTCATTTTGTCTTTTCTCTCTCTCTCTCTCTCTCTCTGTTTCTTTCTTTCTTTCTCGGCTTTTTTTCATTTTTTACTTTTATTCTTTTTTTTAGTATACTGTAGTAGAATATACTGCTGCTTTTCTTTCTTGCTTACTTTCTTAATTTTTTTTGTTTATTTCTTTCTTCTGTTTCTTCCTTTTCTTCCTTTCTATATTGCTTTCTCTTTCCTTTTTCGTTCTTTCTTCTCTCTTTTTTCATTCATTCATTCATTCATTCATTCTTTCTTTCTTTCTTTCTTTCTTTCTTTCTTTCTTTGTCCCATTTTTCCTTCTTCCTTCCTTCATTTCTCGCTAGTTTTTCTTACTTTCATTCTTTCTTTTTTAGTATACTGTAGTAGAATATACTGCTGCTTTTCTTTCTTACTTACTTTCTTCCTTCAATTTTTTAGTTTGTTTCTTCTCTTTGTTTCTTCTTTTTCTTCCTTTCTATTTTGCTTTCTCTTTCTTTTTCGTTCTTTTTTCTTTCTTTTCTCATTCATTTATTCTTTCTTTTTTTCTTTCTTTCTTTCTTTCTTTCTTTCTTTCTTTCTTTCTTTCTTTCTTTGTCCCATTTTTCTCCTTTCTTCCTTCATTTCTCCCTGTAGTTTTTTCTTTCTTTTTTCTTTCTTTCTTTCTTCCTTTCTTTCTTTCATTCATTCATTCATTCATTCATTTTTTCTTTCTTTCTTTCTTTCTTTCTTTCTTTCTTTCTTTCTTTCTTTCTTTCTTTCTTTCTTTCTTTCTTCATCTTATTGTTTAGCAATATTCAATACATGTATATGAACAATTTCCTTTTTTTCTCTTCCTGCCTTTCATCCTTTGATTCTTTCATTCTTCTTTATTATTATGACCATTACTATAAATTAGAATTTTGTTTTTTATGGTAACGGTAAGTTCAGAGTTTTCTGTAATGCTTTGTGTACATGTGTATAAACTTGTGCTTGTTCCTCAGGAGAACCTGGCGAGGTTGCAGAGAGCCTTTGCGAGAAAGTGGGAGTTCATCTTCATGCAGGCTGAGGCTCAGGTCAAGTAAGTGCTGTCGCCAGGGAAACAGGGCGAACGCTGTCTATCACTCATACTTGTTCACTTTCCCATCGAAAACAAGCCCATCAGTCACCTGCAGTTCAAACACACACATATATCATTAATGAGCCAACACTCGCAGTCACACAGACACACGTGTTTGTATATCTGGCTTTGTGGGGTAATTTTTGACACTCGGGTTCAACTCAAAACAAAACCAGGCGCAATAACTTTTCATCAGATTCAAATCATAACAATATAATATTTCCTCGTCTTGTTTGTAAATACTAACTGTGCTTTGAATTAAAAGTTTCGAATTTTGAATAAATAAAAAGTTCATTCACAGTGTTGTACAGCTTTCCGAGGTATTCTGGGTCATTTAACAGTATTGCAGCTCAAATTACAGTAGAATTTCATATTATATCATATTATAATCATTGTACATATATTTCCAACATATTCAGTTCTATGTTATTTAAAATTGTGATTCCCAGTCAGTGACCGATTCTCTGTATGATCTGTGTAATAACTTGGTAGCAGGTGGTCACTGCTGAGTTTATTCCCATGTAGCATATGTCTTATTTTAGCTCTGTGATATGATTTGGCTTCGGTTAATTTCAATCTCTGGATCAACAGCCTCATCTGATGGTCAAACACTGCAAATACAAGTCTCAGTCCGTCTGAAGCCTTCTAGCATTTACATGGCGCCATTAGTCTTTCCCTAGCATCATTTATTGTCTGATATTTCCTGAGAAAAGATGCTGGAGTGTTTAGCTCAGAGAGCGCAAAAGTGACAGAGATGAATGGAGTCAACTGAGGAGAGCAGAAGCGATCAGTGAAGGAAAAGAGTGTGTGATGGTTCTGCAAATGTCAGTTACATAAGAGCGAAGTGGCAGGAATGGAAATGAATTAGCTCCACTCACTCACAGGCCTGCAAATTTGACGAGGACACGCGCTTAGTGGGGTTTCTGCTCTACACTTAAACAGTGGCTTGATGTCCTGGGTGTCTTGTGTTTTTTGCAGTTATTGTTAGCGAATGCTGCTCATGTTCTAATGTGCCTACTTCATGTACTGATGGTTTATAATTGTATTTGAATGCACTGTTTTTCAGACTAATCTCTGTATGTCACATCAATAGCATGTCATTGATTACCATGATTAATTTTTATTCAGAAAAGAATATTTGATAAAAGTATTCTTACATTTGATAGAAGCCAATGGAAAGGTGCTTCAGCTTCTGACCATTAGCTTCCATCATAAATGTGTTCTGAGTCACTGGTTTTCTGATTGTTTTGCAGGGTCTCATGTAGGAATAATTGTCTGTGATTCATTATATGGACAAAAGTATTGGGACACACCTCTTAATGTTTGAACTCAGGTGTTTCATTCAGTCTTATTGTCACAGGTATATAAAAAACAAGCTCTAGGCATGCAGTCTGTCTTTACTAAGTTTTGTGAAAGAATAGGTAAAAATGAAGAGCTCATTGAATTTGTGGTGCTGTAATACCATTGCAACAAGTCAGTTCATGAAATGTGTTCCTCCTAGATATTTCATGATCAACTGTGAGAAAAAACAACTTAACTAGGTAAAGCTACAGAGCAGGGTCTTCGAGTGCTTAGACACATAGTGGGCAAAAATTGCCAGTGCTTTGCTGAACCTTCCAAACCTTCTTGCTTTAACATTAGCACAAAATCTGAGAGGTCTCCTTGTCTGTGCAAGCCTTACGTCGCCAAGTACAATGGCTTGCGTCAGATGGAGTGGTGTGAATCGCCACCACCAGAGGAGTGGACTTTACTAAGTCTGTGTATTCTGTGTAGTGACGAATCACACTTCTCTATTTGGCAGTCTGATGCACAAGTCTGGTGAATGCCAGGAGAATGTTACCTACCTGACTGCATTGTGCCGACTGTAAAGTTTGGTGGAGGTGGGATGATGCTGTGGGGTTGTTTTTCAGGGTTCGATTGAGGCCCCTTAGCTCCAGTGAGGGGAAATCTTAATCTTCAGCAGACCAAGACATATTGGACAATTGTATGCTTCCAACTTTGTGGGAACAGTTTGGGGAAGAACCTGTTCTGTTCCAGCATTACTGACTGTGTCCCAGTGCACAAAGCAAGGTCAGTAAAGTCTGGTTGGGTGAATTGGCATGGAAGAACCTAACTGGCCCACACAGAGCTCTGACCTCAGTCTATGCCCTCTTGATCAACATCAGTGTCTTCTGGATGAAAGGCCAAAAATTCCCACAGACACACTCCAAAATCTCGTAGAAAGCCTCCCGAGAAGAATGGAAGCTGTTATAGCTGCAAAGCTATAAAGCTAAATCTTCATATTAATGTCTATGGATTTAGAGTGGGATGTCGTAAAAGCTCATGTAGGTGTAATGTGTAGATGTCCCAATACTTTTGTCCATCTAGTGCAGATAAGGTTGAAAGCCGCTGCAGTATTAATTTAAAGGAGTAAGAAATACCATAACAATGGCATATGGATCATCAAGAGATTGAATAACCAAATTGAAATGTAAAGTATTGAAAGTCCAAACACAATGGTAGCAGATAGGGACATATAAAAATAGTTCTGCTAGATCAGCCAATAAATAATTAGACTTGATTAGACTTGATTGGTAAGATCCTAATCCAAAATAATTGGCTATCAGCATCAGCCCACAGTTCTCATTGAATAAAACAATGAAACTATGAATGTTGGACACAGCAGTCCACGGCATTCACCAAGCCTAATGAAAATTAGGCTACAAAATACTGATACACTTGTCTACACTTGTTTAGTGCATGTGGTTATAACAACAGCAGTTCTTAATCTGATTTTATTGCATTTCATAATATCATATAGGATCGACAGGAAAAAGGACAAGACGGAGAGAAAGATCCTCGACAGCCAAGAAAGAGCCTTCTGGGACGTCCACCGACCAGTGGTGTGTGTAGATATGGATTTCCACATGAACACACATGAAATGATTAATCATTACCACACACACAAATCTCTGTAAATATGATATGTGACGTACAGACAGCAGTATATAAGTGTATTTTATGACTGTGAATCTTGATGAAACACTAATAACCGATCGTGTGACCCACAGCCAGGCTGTGTCAACACCACAGAAATGGACATCAGGAAGTGTCGACGCATGAAAAACCCCCAAAGAGTCAAGAAGGTAGTGTATGTGTGTTTAGTTGTGTCTCTGTGTTTGTGGGAAAGTAGCTGTTTGCATACAATCAAATGCTTTTCTTCTTGATATTTAAGTACATTGACACCAAATGCGATAGTACTTAAATACTAAAATACTCTTTTACTAAAAGTATTTGTACATTTACTAAAAGTGTTGAGGTAATGTTCTCTGTACCCCTCTGAAATGAACACACACACCTGGAGTTCAGTATGTTACTGGGTCACTGGGTGTGTGTGAGGTGTTGTAGTGATTTATTTCGTCTGTGTGTGTGTCTGTGTGTGTGTGTATAGTCAGTGTATGGCGTAGCTGAAGACACACAGACACAGAGTCCTGTACACACACACCTGCAGCCCAGCAGGAAGGACACCAAAGAGGACGTAGAGAAAGAGGTGAGTGTGTGTGTGTGTGTGTGTGTGTGTGTGTGCATCAGGTATATTACAAATTGTGAGAACCAAATCCCATGTACTTACAGTGTGCGGACGTTTTATCATTGTGGGGACCACTGTGTAAATTTTAAGGTCAGAGAGTAAGGGTGTACTAAGGGTAAGGGTAAGGTCAAGGTAGGGATAAGGGTTAGGTTAATGGTATTTCTGGTTAAGGTTAGGGTAAGTTTAAGGTTAAGGTTAAAGTATGGTTAAGGTTAAGGTTAAACTATGGTTAAGGTCAGGGTAAGTTAAAGGTTAAGATTAGAGTAGGATTAAGGTAAAGGTATGGTTAAAGTTAGACTAAGGTTAATGTTAGAGTAAGATTAAGGTTAAAGTTAAGGTGTGGTTAGACTAAGGTTAAGGTTAAGGTTAGAGTAAGATTAAGGTTAAGGTTAAGGTTAGGGTAAGATTAAGATTAAGGTTAAGGTTAAGGTTAGGGTAAGGTTAAGGTTAAAGGTACGATTATAGTTATAGGTTAGCGTATGGTTAAGGTTAGAGTAAGATTAAAGTTAGTGTAAAGGTAAGGTTAAAGTTAAGGTTTGGGCCAGTTTAATTTTAGGGTAAGGCTAAGTTTAGGGTAAGGTTAAGGTTAGGGTAAGTTTAATTTTAGGGTAAGGCTAAGTTTAGGGTAAGGTTAAGGTTAGGGTAAGTTTAATTTTAGGATAAGATTAAGGTTAGGGTAAGTTTAATGTTAGAGTAAGGTTAAAGTTAAGGTTTGGGCAAGTTTAATTTTAGGGTAAGGCTAAGTTTAAGGTAAGGTTAAGGTTAGGGTAAGTTTAATTTTAGGGTAAGGCTAAGTTTAGGGTGAGGTTAAGGTTAGGGTAAGTTTAATTTTAGGGTAAGGCTAAGTTTAGGGTAAGGTTAAGGTTAGGGTAAGTTTAATTTTAGGATAAGATTATGGTTAGGGTAAGTTTAATGTTAGAGTAAGGTAAAAGTTGGGGTAAGTTTAATTTTAGGGTAAGATTAAGGTTAGTGTAAAACCACATATTGCATCCATTACGACAGCATGACTTCCCAAAAGAAGAGTCTAGGTGCTGAACTGGCCAGACTGCAGTCCAGATCATTAATTTTTTTAGAACAATCATGAAATGAAAAATCCAGCAAAGAAGAGCTAGAACTGTTGAGCAGCTAGAATTCTACATCAGACAAGAAGAATGGAACATCTCTTTACGGTTTCTTATCTTTACGGTATACGGGCTTTGCGGCACCGTAAACTTACAGACCAATTAACCACATTAGCCACAACGGTAGACATGACCCTGTTACAACATTTTTTTGAGATGGGTTGCTGCCATGAAATGTTAAAAAGTCTCACTTTCTACATGTGCTATGTGTTATGTGTTCTACTGTGAATACAACATGGTCATACTTGTACTTTATTTGCACCACTATGATACCAGATGTGATTTGGTGGAGAATTTCTATGTGATTTTTGTACCATAAAAACAATATCCTTTTCACAAACATGCAGAGGGTGCAAACAGGTGGGCTACTTTCCATTTGTAAACCTAAAAACAGCAAAGGGAATTGAATCCCCTCATTCAGGAGCTGAAACTTTCAGTATTTTCACAAATATCTCAGATACTCACAGCCCAGTTGGAGTTGCTTTTCGAACAGTACAAGTAACGACTTTGAGCACCAATAAATCATTTAGACATTTGTTACTGTTGCAGGACCCACACATCTGAGCTGTTGCACAGAGATTGGTGGGACGTATGGAGTGAGTTTATGTTAAAATCAAGCCAAGAGGCTAAAAAAGAAGTTGCATTTCATCATGTTTTTAAATGTAATCCTGCTAATAGTTGTGCTACTTATGTATAATGTAATGTATTGAGGTACTAGTCCAGTCTGAGTATTAGGAACATTGATTAGGAACATTTGTTTTTCTGGGAATGTGCTGTGTGTTTGAGATATTCAAAGTTTTTTTTTTGACAACAGTGCTGTAACAGGTGTGAAATATAAGCTATTTCATCATCTTGCAGATTCTGTTCCTGAACACTCAGCTGGACAGACACTGTATGAAAATGTCCAAAGTAGCGGAAACGTAAGTGGAATTTTCCTCCCAGAACTTTCTGATCTACTCAATACTTTTCAGACCTGCACACTGAGAACAGAGTGATTCCTGCAGAAACAGAGGAGTGTGCAGAAAAGCCTCCCCTCTCCCAGGAACGCGTGCTCCCGGCTCATCCCTCGCTCAAGAAACTCTTAAAAGCTCTTTCAACAGCTAATCAATACATACATCTTCAGTCAGAGACCACTTTCAACATTTAACCTGCTACACGCAGTCCTCACAGCTTACAGTGCTCCTACATACACTCTCTCTTTCTCTCTCTCTCTCTCCGTCACAGTCTCTCAGTGCTTCTCCCTTTCTCTCACTCTCTACCCCTCAGTTTCTCTCCTTCCCTCTCTCTCTCTCTCTCTCCTTCCATCACTCTCCCCTTCACTCCCTGTCCCCTTTACTCTCTCTTCCAGTTAGTTTCTCAGTCCTTCTCTGTCTCTTACTCTATCCTCTTTACAGTCTCTCCCTCTCCTTCACTTACTCTCCCCTTCACAGTCTCTTTCCCCTTCATTCTCTCCCTCACTCTCTCTCTCTCTCTCTTTCTCTCTCTCTCCATCACAGTCTCTCAGTGCTTCTCCCTTTCTCTCACTCTCTACCCTCACAGTTTCTCTCCTTCCCTCTCTCTCTCTCTCTCCTTCCATCACTCTCCCCTTCACTCCCTGTCCCCTTTACTCTCTCTTCCAGTTAGTTTCTCAGTCCTTCTCTCTCTCTTACTCTATCCTCTTTACAGTCTCTCCCTCTCCTTCACTTACTCTCCCCTTCACAGTCTCTTTCCCTTTCATTCTCTCCCTCACTCTCTCTCTCTCTATCACAGTCTCTCAGTGCTTCTCCCTTTCTCTCACTCTCTACCCCTCACAATTTCTCTCCTTCCCTCTCTCTCTCTCTCCTTCCATCACTCTCCCCTTCACTCCCTGTCCCCTTTACTCTCTTCCAGTTAGTTTCTCAGTCCTTCTCTCTCTCTTACTCTATCCTCTTTACAGTCTCTCCCTCTCCTTCACTTACTCTCCCCTTCACAGTCTCTTTCCCCTTCATTCTCTCCCTCACTCTCTCTCCACGACACAGTCTCTCAGTGCTTCTCCCTTTCTCTCACTCTCTACGCCTCACAGTTTCTCTCCCTTCCTCTCTCTCTCCTTCATCACTCTCCCCTTCACTCACTGCCCGCCCACTCTCCCTCACTCTCACGCCCTGTTAGTCTCTCAGTCCTTCTCTCTCTCTTACTCTATCCTCTTTAGTCTCTCCTTCTCCCTCTCTCCTTCACTCACTCTCCCGTTCACAGTCTCTTTCCCCTTCAACCTCTCTTTCACTCTCTCTCCCCATCACAGTCTCTCAGTCCTTCTCTCTCTCTTACTCTATCCCCTTTACAGTCTCTCCTTCTCTCTCACTCCTTCACTTACTCTCCCCTTCACAGTCTCTTTCCCCTTCAACCTCTCTTTCACTCTCTCTCCCCATCACAGTCTCTCAGTCCTTCTCTCTCTCTTACTCTATCCCCTTTACAGTCTCTCCTTCTCCCTCACTCCTTCACTTACTCTCCCGTTCACAGTCTCTTTCCCCTTCAACCTCTCTTTCACTCTCTCTCCCCATCACAGTCTCTCAGTCCTGCTCCCTTTCTCTCACTCTCTACCCTTCACAGTTTCTCTCCCTCCCTCTCTCTCTCCTTCCATCCCTCTCCTCTTCACTCACTGCCCCTTCACTCTCCCTCACTCTCTCTCCCTGTTAGTTTCTCAGTCCTTCTCTCTCTCTTACTTTATTCCCTTTACAGCCTCTCCTTTTCCTCTCTCCTTGACTCACTCTCCCCTTCACAGTCTCTTTCACTCTCTCTCCTCATCACAGTCTCTCAATCCTTCTCCCTTTCTCACTCTCTACCCCTCACAGTTTCTCTCCCTCCCTCTCTCCTTCCAGCACTCTTCCCTTTACAGTCTCTTTCCCCTTCAGTCTCTCTCTCACTCTCTCTCCCTGTTAAAGTTTCGCAGTCCTTCTCTCTCTGCTACTCTATCTCCTTTAATCTCTCCCTCCCTCTTTCTTTCCTTTACTCACTCTCCCCTTTACTCTCTCTCACCACCTCTTTCTTTTTACTTCTCTCATTCTTTCCATCCTTCACTGTTTCTCTCTGCCACACTCTTCTTCTCTCTTATCTCTCTTTCACTTTCACTCTCATTTACATTGTCTCTCACTTGCTTTCTATCTCTCACTCTTACTCTTTCACTGTCATCTACATTCTCTTTCTCTCCTTCCCTGTTTCTCCTTTACTCTCTCTCTCCTTCAGTCTTTCTCTCACCTTTACTCTCTCTCTCTACTTCAGGCTCTGTCACTCTGTCTTCTTCTCTTTCTGCTTCTTCTTCTCTCTCTCTCTCTCTCTCTCTCTCTCTCTCTCTCTCTCTCTCTCTCTCTCTCTCTCTCTCTCTCTTTCTCTCTCTGCATGCACGTCTGTATATATTGAGTTGAGGAAGTTGAATCTTAGACAATGGACTTTACTTTTTCCTCTAAGCATCTCAAAGACATTCTGATGTCTCATCACTTTTTGGTCATAGTTATAAAAGGAGAGGAAGAGTTTCTTGAATCTGCACTTTTCTTTTGTTCGTCAGCAGCGCCATCTTGAACCTCGGCACGAACACAATGCAGCACAGTCTTATTCAGCACTTTCCTCCAGCAGGGTTGAATGTACACTGTCTGTGTGCTCTGTTCAGTGGCCTTTATGTTGTTGGTGTTTACTTCTGAATATAAACTTAGGGCCACTTGTGGCTTATGAGCTCATTTCTCTGTCTGCAATATGCACAGAAATAGATTTTGGACCACCTCACATGGGTTAAATTAACTGGTTCTGGCATCAGCAGGAATAAAACATCTTCAGATGTTGGGGCAACACATTGATGTTTGAGTCCTGTTAGAAATTTGAATCCCCTAAAATTGCTATTGGCCACATAAACTGGTCAGGCATTTGCTTATAACCCTACAAGTAAGTCTTTAAATGTTTCTGAATACAGCAAAATATATATAATTTATTTGTTTGTTACCATCAATAAAAAATGTTTTCACTGTTGTACAAGTTCACAGCAGGTAGTAGATCAAGATGTGTTAGATGAAAGTGTCATGGCCTCAGTTATTTACGAAAGTTTGGAGAAAACAAACATGCGGTTAATGGTTTACCACCCAGAGTGGTGAGGACGTGGAGATGTGGTGTTTGATGTGTACCTCTGTGTTCCAGGCTGATGAGCTACACGGAGCAGTATCTGGAGTACGATCCATTTGTGTGCACCCCCGAGCCATCCAACCCCTGGATCAGTGACGACTGCACTTTCTGGGAACTGGAGGCCAGGTTAGAGTCTCGGCCTCTCTAACACATTTCTCTCTCCCTTTTATCCGCACATCTCTCCCTTCAGGGCTTTTCCCTCCGACTGCGCTGTTTCTAAACCTGATGCTCTTAAAATGAAGTGCAGGATGGAAGGGGCTGTTTAAGTTCAAATGAAAGTTACTTTTGAGACTTTTGGGAATTTCCTTTGAGGTGCCCTTTAAAGGTACTTCCACCATTTTTCCAAACCATGTTTCCCCATTTAGAGTGGGGCGAAATGATTCATTGTAGAGAAACAGATTCAATGTTTTTATAATGGGTATGGTAGGAACCAGTGGTTGTGATGTCTATAATATAAGTATAGCTGGGTATTGTATTATTTACTATACAAAATGAGTTTTGTATGTAATGTTCGTAATTGCCTTACACCATCCTGCATGTACCTCTCAGTCATGAAATACATTTCAGGCTCAAACTTTCACAATACAGTTGTATCATAGTGTCTCAGCATCAGGCAACACATTTGGAACCACGTTGTGTAATACTGTGGAGTCTGTGTAGAGTAGGGCGGGCCATGATTCTGCTGTAAATTGGAATGAATTTTATTAAACGCCAGGCAGAAAGGCACATAACAAACACATCCGCAGAACTTCCTACACTGACTAAGCCCACTACCTGACAGAGAACAACATACTGACCGCATATATACAACTTGACCGCTTGCATGGCCACACCTGACTTTCTCAGAGGCATTGAGAGCCTAAAGAAGGTCACCACAATGTTTTTTATGTGAGAAAGCTTTTAGAAGCATTAAATGCTTGAGACATCTGGTTCCTATCACCACCACTGTGAATATATTTGAGTTTGCAAGTTTCTCCACAACATCAAATTGTTTATTGTCATTTTGTTTATACTGTATATGCAGAAGGATGGGAATCCCCCTTGAAGTGATAACGTAAGAACTTGCCTTTAATCTCAACATCAACTAAATGAAAGTTGTTACTCACAGTAACAAGTTTAGGATGATCTGCTTCAACCAGCAAACAGTGATAAACTCACACAGCATGGCTGCTACTTACAGGTTACTGTTGGGGTTTTGCTGCTAATAAAGTCTCATCAGTCTCTTCAGTGATAAAGCGTGAAACTGCTTCACTATTGTTCAAGTGTTTGAGAAACTGTGCAGAGCAAATCAACATCTTAGAAACTTTTCAGGATCTTGTTAAAGGTTGTGGGATCTGAAGTTGGCTTCATATTTGCCGGTTTGTTTTATGATTCACCTTATAAACATTCTGGTCCTTGTACAAGCAGTTAAGGTGGAATGGGACTAGTAAGAGAATAGTAAACCACCTTCAGACTCATTTAAAGGTGAACATCAACAGTGATGACTGACAGTTTGGTTTCTTTGGAAAAGGAAGGAAAAGTAATGACACCCTTTCAAAGGCAGATTTCTTTACATAGTCCATCACTGTATTGTGGTTGTTGTATATACATTTTAAGGCCGTAAATACTAACAAGTTACATTACAGTTCATGATTTTGGAACTGATATGTATTACCGTCCTATTTTACGATTAAGGGTTTTGTGTTTAAAGGAGGAGCGGCAGTGTTTAAGTTTCATGGTATGTCAGCAGTGAACGCTCCTGAATCAACTACGCCAATGTAAATACAGTCTTCCATTAAGTGGTACCTTTTAAATGAACACATTCACACATGTAATCTTCAGATAAATGGCTGTACATATTTGCACTGTGCTCTACATCACTCTGTCTATATTGTGTGTCTTCATTTCCATTGAATCACAGCTCAGACTGACCATAACGTCCACCTCAGCCGCAGTGTCATACTGTGTCATATTATATATAGAATATATAGATTTTTTTTTTCATGAAATCATGATGATTAATTCATTAATGTGCACTTTGCTGTGTACATTTATCACTGTCCTCTTTATGTGTTGGCATAAGGACATACTTACGTTCTTTCTCTCTCTTTGTCTCTCTCTCATGTCTCTCAGTAAAGACCCCAGCCAGCAGAGGGTTAGGAAATGGGGTTTTTCGCTGGACGAGGCTCTGAAGGACCCAGTGGGCCGCGACCAGTTCCTAAAATTTCTGGAGTCTGAGTTCAGCTCGGAGAACCTGCGGTGAGGCCCCTAAGCTCCTCTCTTCCTTTCTGTCGTCATCTCTGCTTTTTCTTCAGCCTTTTTTTTTCTTACTTTTGCGTCTTTCCTCCTACCTTTTTTCGTCCACCCTCCTGGTACACGCTATCTTCTCACGAGAAGATACATTTGGCATTTGGAGTGCGGAGGAGCCCTTCATAGGTAAAATGTCTGAAGCTGAAATTAGCAAAACTCACTTTTGCACAAGTCGTGAAGTGTTAGGTCACCATGTAGTATCAGAACAGAGTCAGTGTGCCTTGGCATAGGTTCTAGAAATCTCTGGAACTGTGCTGGAGGGATGGGACATCATATTCCAAAAGATATTCCCTCAGCTGCTCTTTTTGATGATAAAGCCTGGAGAGTGTTGTTGAGTCTGCTGACTGCGAAGGGCACAACTTAATGATTTACATAATTTTCATAGGCCTCCACCTTCCATGACACCTCATGTCCCCTCATGCCTCCCCCCAGCAATGGGCTATGGAGCAGTCTAACTGTATTCTCTGGAGAGATGCAGGTCCATCCAAAACATCTGGCATGAGTTGAAGTGATCCAGAACTAATCACCCAACATCAGTACCCAAAGTCACTAATGCTCTTGTACCTGAAAGCAGTCACATCCTTGTGCACAGCAATTTTCCAACATCTAGTGTAAATCCTTTCCAGAAGAGTGAAGGCTGTAACTGCAGCAAACGTCCTAATAGATAAGACTTTTACTTGACAATTTGTGTTAGAAAGTACATGTCCATCAAACTGTATCACCAGAGCTCAGCTCAGCTTGCTGTTTGCATAACCTATAGATGGTGGAATTTAACTCTAGTCTCTCGATTTAAACCCCTTCCTGTCAACAAAGCTGCACGGTGCTTATTAAATTCAGACTTGAGAAACACAGCTCTTCCACTGTTCACCAGGCTACTGTCCTCGCGGCTGCCTGTGACAGAGGATCATTAACGGGTCAGAGGGGCTCAGCAGGTCTCTGTGAGTGGGCTCTGCCTGGGACAGGAAGGCCCTGAAGTGAGTTGCAGAGATAAAGCTGAGATCAGTGGAGCCTCGGAGCAACTGCAACAGAGATAAAACGGTGCCTGTCTGCAGCCACCCTTCTGCCTCCACTCTCCACTATCTCCCGTATCTCCAAGCCTCATCCAATAGCTTATAGGGGAGCTGTCTTATGCAGGCCTATGCTACTTATGAAACTGTGAGGCGAGTGGATATGATATGTACTCTAGACTGCCTGGCTCTCCCTGGGGCTCCTCAATAGCCTAAAATGCTTCAATATTGCTGCCTCGGCCGAGATCAATAGAGATACAGTGGAGTGTTATGTGAGGACAGATGGAGAAATTGAACATTTTGCCCTCTCTCTCTCTCTCTCTCTCTCTCTGTCTCTGTCTCTCTCTCTCTCTCTCTCTATCTCTCCACTCGTTGTGAGTACAGGATGTTCTCTACACAACTTAGCTTTGTGGTTTATGAGTGCTCTAATGGAAAAAGTACCACTCTGATGATGTTAAGTAGTGTTCCAGGCTTCCATTACGCTGTGCATCTCGATCATGGATAATACATGTAATTCATACTTAATTGTTTGTGTATTTTTCCTAAATTATACCAGGAATCATCTCTACCACTGATAGCATTTGTTTTTTTGTATTTTAAATGTTAAGTTTCCAGTCAGGCACAGGATCTAATGACTTCCATGCTGGTGTGCTAAACAGAAGTCAAATAATAATAATAATAATATATGCCATATTTTTGACTCTGGTCAGGAACAGTAGGCACATATGCTATCGCTTAATGGATTTACAGTCATTATTAGTTATTAAGTTAATATGTTAAGGTTAATAAATGGTATGACAACTTTTGTGCACCAACTTACATCACTTATATCAGCCACCAGCAACTCCCTAGCAACCACCTGATATATCATATCAACTGCATAGCAATACGTTAATAACCACAAGAAAAACCATGGCAACCGTGTAGTAATACCTTAGCAACCATGAGGAATACAATAGCAACTGCATAGCAACTCCCTAGCAAACACCTTGCCACCACCGAGCAAATCCCTAGCAACCACCTTGCGACCACCTGGAATATCATAGCAATCCTCTGGGATTCCTTATCAACACCCTAGCTACCTCACCTTCCATAGAAACCCACAGCTACATTTTATGTAGTAACAATTGCCTAGCAACACCTTAGCAACCACTGGTGATACCATAGCAGCCCCTTCATATTTTATAGAACCCCCCCCCCATTTTAATATAGTGACTCGAAACACCTTAGCAACTACTTTGGATACCATAGCAAACATTTACAACAACTTAGTCAAAACTTGGCAACTGTTGCAACCATTGCAACTGTCAAGCAACACAATAGCAATGTAAATTGCATCCATAGCATCCATGTAAAAATTGTATCTGAGCCTGACCGCAAGCATTTCAAGGCATGTTATGTCCTGACATGATGTGAAAATGACAAATAAACTTGAAACTTGAACTTGCTGTAGTAACCACTTGTTAACACCTGTGGTCACTCTGTATTACCTTTTCTAGTTTTCTCTTTTTTCTTATGGCACATGAAAAAGCAAGTCCACAGCAGACGTTGCAGCACAGCAGTGTTACAAAAACGTTCAGTCTCCTTACACAACACCAAAGAACAGAGGTCTTCAAACCCAGATTTCAGGTCCAGTATTTTATAATCACTGGTAGGAGTGGCTCTTGATAGCCAATCATATTGGTAGTGTAGTTGACTACCAGTAATGAGAAACTACAGGACTGGAAACTGGACTTAAGGTCTGGATTTAAATACCTTAGCCATAAAGGAACCACTTCTGGTTCTTTAGGAAAAGTTCTGCACAAGTCATAAAACAGACCTGCTTTGGGATCAGATTACTTTGTATTCATGAAGGTCATGGACACAACATTGGGCCAGCAATCCTGAGATGGTTTGTGAATACTGAGCTCTAAACCTTAATGATGGTTTGAGCTGGTTGAGAAAATTTTAGGTGATGTATTTTTAGATGACCAGTAAGTTCTAAGCTCTTTATCGATGACATGTTGAGGACACATGTTGAGAGATCTGGAAATGTAACCTGAGTGTTTTGTCTTCTCAGGTTTTGGTTGGCAGTGCAGGATTTGAAGCGTCGCCCCCTGCAGGACGTGCCAGTCCGCGCACAGGAGATCTGGCAGGAGTTTCTGGCGGAAGGTGCTCCCAGTTCCATCAACCTGGACTCACACAGTTATGAACGCACCAGCCAGAACCTCAAAGACCCCGGACGCTACAGCTTCGAGGATGCCCAGGCAAGTCTGTTTCACTGAACACACTTTGCTGCAGAGAACAAAATGAAGCATGTTGCCTGATTTGGTTGTTGTAGTCCTAAACATAGTCCTCCATGTTGCAAGTGGCGGCTCACTAGTGGCATTAAAACCAGCATCAACTTCAGAAAGGTTTTAAAAGTAGCGCATCAGATGTGTTTAAGGAAGCAGTGATAATACTGCCATGTTGCTGCTGCAGCCTCTGCAGTTGTTGTTAGATGGAGTGAAGCAGTTTATAAAGAAGTGCAGACATGCATTCAGATTGTAATTCTTGAATCATTAACAGCTTATTTTAATGTTAGAAACATCTTAAACCAGAATCAGATAAACAAGTACACTGCTTTTTAAAAGTTTGGAATTGCTTCTTAAAAATTTGGAAACACTATATACTTAAGGGTAATTAACCAAATTTAGTCCATTTTATACATTTTATACATATACAGTAAATTTATAAAAATGATTCTAATATGTGAGTTCGATTTCACAAATTTTTGACAATTAGCAGGACACTTGAAAGCTGTAAATAAAAGTTGAGACATATAAGATTGTAAACGGATTGGAAAGCTGTAAAACATGTATTAGGATGTAGAGTATATTACAATATTGTGGCATTAGAACAAGCCTGTGCTCTAGTTTAAAGGTACACGGTTTCTAAGCTTGGTTATTTCCTTCATTTAAAAAGTTTTAGTGCATGTACTATTACTGTAAGGATGTGAGTAGGGATGTGAGTAAGAGCCATAGCTAGCCTACACCGCACTTTTTGTTTGCTGATTAATTTAATTCTAGTAAAACTGAGTTATGGACTAGACATTTGACTCTTCCAGCTTACTTTTGAAAACTCCCTATGTTACAAAATGAATATACGCAGTTGAGTATATATCAAAAATGGAGATCAAATGTCGAGGTGGACAGCTACTTAAAACATTGAATAGAATGTTTAAAAAAACCTTAAAAATAGTTTGGAATGTTTAAATGTGCACTGTGTATATTACTGTGAAAACACAGTTATTGCTAAGATAAAGGATTTAAAACAATGCGCTTAGGTGCTTAAAACTTTTGCAACATATATATCACCGCTGTCCAAACAATGTCTCCAAGAAATCCAAGTTTACAGGAAAGGGACAAAAACATTCTTTACTTTTAATGTTCCATGTTACTTTGGAGCTATTTGGTCCATTTATCATGAAATTGGTCCATTTATCATGAAACTTTATCATGAAAATATTAAATGTTGTGATTGATTCCAAACTGGCGGCACGGTGGTGTAGTAGTTAGCACTGTCGCCTCGCAGCCGGGTTCCAGCTTGGATTCCCGGTGGAGTTCTGTGTGGAGTGTGTATGTTCTCCCCCTGCTTGAGTGGGTTTCCTCCCGGTACTCCAGTTTCCTCCCACAGTCCAAACACATGGATGATAGGTTGATTGGTCACTCTAAACTGCCTGTAGGTGTGAGTGTGTAAGTAAGTGTTGGCCATGTGATGGACTGGCGAACTGTCCATGTTGTACCCTGCCTTCGCCCGAAGACGCTGGGATTGGCTCCTGCCCCCCCGTGACCCCGACTAGCGGGATTAAGCGGCAGATAATGGATGATTCCAAACTGTGGCTCTATGAATTAGTATAACTTATTTTAAAACTGGATGTGTAGATTGGAGATCCTAAACTCTTTAGGCTGCATAGTGTTTTAGAGACCTCTCTACTAGGGAATATACGGAATATGTAATAGCATGCAAGTGGAAGAACATTTTGTAGTGTGGGTCTCAGTCCAAAACTGGTGAAGGGTGAGTCCTCTGTGGAAAACTTATACATAAGTAATGCTTTAATACAGTAACCATTTCAAAGTCATTGTTTGTGTTCTATGCTAATGGGACAAGGTTCCAAATTGTTTGCTCATTAGAGACATTCAAAAACTCTCCAGATTCTGATAGTAGGCGGAAGTTTGTGGTCTTTGAATCCAGTAGAATCAAAACAGTTCTTGATCAGTGAAAGTGACTTTCAAGTGTCGAGCTGTGCTTGAGGATTATCATCAGAATGGTGTGAAAGTAATACGAGTCTACAGGCCCTGTCTCACACTCTCAGGACCTTCTGAAGAGGCTTCAACTTGCATGAGCCTGCCTCTCTCACTAAAGCCTATCGTTACTTATTCAGTCTTCCTTGACTTTGTTTTTTTGGGCACAGATAAAACCTGTTTCTCTTTGATTCTTCACTGATACTTCTTCAGAGTTGGTCACAGAAAAGTAGGCCCACAGTTAAAGCACACTACCATGTTTTGCATTTCTAGATTGTAAGCTTAAGAGCAGACTGCTAATTATATAACATATTAAACGACATACTAAATACAACTGTACAAGTGTAGACAACTACTCAGATACATAGACATAAAGCTACATATTAGATGAATCTGCTGATTATAGGCACCCCAGCATCTTGTAGCATCCCAGCTGTGGTTGTTGTGGGTGGCGCTGGACTTGTAGCAAGAGTCATGTATGTGTGGCAGGGTTGGCTGAGTCATTCTGTGCTAGTGTGTAAGGTAGGTCGGGCAGTGTTTTAGTGTCTCCCATGTCCAGGTGATGTGTGGCTGTTGGTGACCCACCTGCTTCCAGCTGTTTCAGTTAGCACAGCTAGCGCAGACGGTGGCTCTCACTGCTGTTGTGTTCAGTTAAGGAGCTTTTGTCTATAGCACTAGGTTTCCTGTGTCATCACTATGTAAATGCTTGCATGGCATAAACAGGACAGTTGCTCTAGTGGGTAGGAACAGCCAGATTTTATTCTAAAATAAAACAAAACAGTAAATTAATGTAAAAGGGCGGCGTACTGCATCTAGGAGGTGTAGAAATCTGACTTATGGTTCACAGTGGATCTGTTAATAAACAGAATTCAATTAAATTCAGTTCAATTAATTTATATAGCACGTTTAAAAGCTGAAGGTGATTAGGGGCTCTATAATGGAGTAAAAATTTAAATAAAATAAGAGGAAATAAAATAAAATTCGATCAGCAGAGTAAACATAACAAGGTAGTAAGCACAGTTAAATAAAAAGTAAGTAGTAAAAGTAAAAGTGGTAAAAATGGTATAATAAAAGTATAATAAAAAGCAAGATTAGATTAGTAAACCATAGGACCACACTGATAAAAATGCTAGGGGTTAAAAGGCAGTGAAAAGAGGGGCGTCTTAAAACTAAATTTGAATTGTTTAATGGAGGACACAGATGTGTTAAGGCTGAGAATTCCATAGAGTTGGATCAGCAACAGAGGATGTACAGTCACCCTTATGTTTTGAATGTCAGTAAGGAATAGTTACAAGTTATATATCAGATGACCGGAGAGATCTCATTATGTGCGTTACATGGACTTAACATGTCACAGATGTACTGTGGAGCCAGTACGATTTTGAACTAAATTCTGTACCTGATGTGGAGCCAATGTAATGAAGCCATAACTGGAGAAATATAGTCATGTTCTTTGTTCCAGTCTGAGGTCTAGCAGCAGGCAAAGTAAGCCAAGCAACCCTTAAACAGATTTTTTTACATTTTAACTTCTTAAACAACAAAAGCTTGTATGTGCTGTTCTGTTCATATGGGGTTAAGGCGTGTGATCAAAAATCTGTGCTGTTAACAGATGCATAACAAAAACCATGCAATCTTCTTGAAGGAGTCATTCTGATGAGAGTGTTTTTTCAGCATGGCACTGATGTAGGATGCCACTTTTACAACAAAAGTTTATCAAGTTTCTTTCCTGCTGACATGCTTCATTGGTGTATTCCAAACAGCCTCTGGAATCAATGTTAGCACAAAAACAGTTCACCAGGAGAGTCATGGATTTTGTGTCCATGGCCGAGCAGCTATACCTAAGCCGAGGGTCACCCTGCACAGTGTCAGGCCAAAGCTGGAGTAATATAAACTGCAGCACTTTGGATTCTGGAGCTGTGGAAACACATTCTCTGGAGTGAAGAATCACACTTCTGCTTCTGACAGTCTGTCGAGTGAATTTCAGGAAAACACTACCTGCCCAAACTCATAGTGCCAACTGTGAAGTTTGGTAGAGGAGGAATAATAGCCCGGGACTGGTATTAGGCCCCTTCGTTTCAGTGAAGTAAAATATTGCTGCTACCGAATACAATGACATTATAGTGGAGGTATTTCCAACTGTGTGCTAACCTTTCGGGAAAGACCCTTGTTTCAGTATGACAAATTCCCGGAGCGCAAAGAAGTAGTTTGGCAATATTTGGCATGGTAGAACTAGACTGGCCTGCATAAGGCTCTGACCTTAGTCTCAATGAACATAGACTGGGATGAACTGGAATACTGATTGTGAGACACCAGTGCCCAACTTCACCATTGAATATGTGACTAAATGGAAAGACATAACATTAAAGACTTAGATTTTAGAATTTAGTTTTCGAAAGCACATATAGATGTGATGTTCTTGAGGTTAATCTTAGCTTAGGAAATTATATCAGACTGCAACTTCATTGTTTCAGATAGAACTTTTACAAAACAATAAAGAATATTTCTGAAATAAAATCTTTTCAGACAAAGACATACCTTCCCATCTAGACCCATCAGCCCAGTAAGGCTCTTGTTATTTTCTTGTCCTCAGGATCATATCTACAAACTGATGAAGAGCGATAGCTACACCCGCTTCTTGCGCTCCAGTGTGTACCAGGACCTCCTGCTGGCCAGAAAGAAGGTACGTCAAAGCCTCATTTTGCCTAGAATCCGCATGCCCTGGGGGGAGGGGTTTGAAAGCAAGCGTTTGCAGGATTCTGATGCAAGGTTTCGTGCCTGCAAGCATTGCTTTGGGGACACACCAAAGATTTTTTCACTTTCTGCTTTGTCTTCTGAGGAGAAAGCACGCCACAGTTCAGAAAAGAATTCATGAAAGTTATTTGAAAGAATTTACAATTCATATCTGTGCCAGTGTGAATGCTTAGACCCATATCCAAACATCTCTCTGTCCTCTAATCCCGCATACACGGCATTAGTGGCCAAGTTCCTAAAAACCATTAATCAAATTTACAGATTATAGCCTTTACTTGAAATTCAGAAGATAACTAATTAAGAAAAGTGAGGAGAGGTGCTTTAGAATTTGTCATGTGGCAAAACAAATTCAGATGAATCTGTCAGGGAAGATGGCAGATTAACAGAAAGAATGTAATTTAATATGATGAATTGGATTATTGCAGTATTAGAATAAGCATGTTACGAGCCTTGATGGTTTAAGAATCCTTTACATCTTTTGAAGAGTAGGATGTTAATTTCAAGCTGACTCGATGTGACACTTGCTGTGTGTGTACCATCTTTTAAAGCCTGAAAGTGAACAAGGTCGCCGCACGTCTCTGGAGAAGTTTACCCGCAGTGTGGTGAGTGGAATTAAACCGACAAGTAACAACACGTTTACTCAGGTCAAAGAATTTGTGGCGATGTACCTCTACATACATGTTACAAATTATATATATGTATATCATATCTTTTGCACCAGTTTGAGTAACAAAGTTAGGTTCCAGATTTCTCCTGGACGCCCCAGACATTGTATGAATGTATTCAGTTCCTTCAGCAGCAATCTTGAGTTAGCTTAATGAAGTACTGAGCAGTCACAGCAGGTATTAGATAAGAACTATAAATAAGACTGGAAGCTTTGAAAGGGTTAAATAAACATTGACAAATGTAAAACCACTACTTACTATATTAATACTTATTGAATATTTTAAAAATAATGTATTTCTCTAAGCAAATAGAGAAAGAACTCCCTGTCTAGAGAAAGAACTTTTGCACAGTGCTGTATTTTCACTACAGATGCAGATAATATGATTTGTTCTGTGTTTTTGACTCATTAGTCCCAATCAATACATTTTTCTGAATTTGTATGTGGGAAATACATTGTTATCATTGTTTATGTGAGTGTAATGCTGTGTTTAAAAAATTGTAATTCAGGCCAACCTACTGTGAGTAATTCACATGCTCCTATATGGTGCACCATGAAGATGAGTAATATGATGTCACTCCACTATTTTTTGGTCTCTATTCAAATTAGGCCATGTTAAGGACTTCATTATTTTTTCTCTCATCCATTAAAGGTTGTGTACAGACAACACTTGAGTGGATTTGATCTGCTTATGACAGACTTATGATGGTAGAAAATTAGTCCTTAGGCTGAAAATTGCAATATTCATATGCAAACAGAACAGTTTTAACTAAACATTAGTGTGTGTTGTGCTATTGTCGATTTTAACAGTGTGGACGTATGTTTAAGATGTAGGATGTGTCCTGCTTTTGTCTACCTGGGAAAAGCCTTTGCTGAAAACAGTCTTACACTGGACATGTTTTGATAAATTACGGAATGCTAATACAGCACACTTGTTTCGGTTCACCAAGCCTCAGGAGACCCTTAATGGGGGAATCAGGTGAATCTAATTAGGGCTGCAATAAAACTCTGCAGGAGCAAAACAAATAAAGAAGCATCTAGTTATACATTATTGCTGGTGTAAATCAGTTCTGTGTAAATAAACGGTTACCTCTTGAAAAAATAGACATATTTATATTTGCAAACTTAAGTTATATTCAGCTTGGACTGATGCACAGTTGTGTTGAAGTCATAAACGTATGTGGATATGTTGGTGTTTTAACGAAAAAAAACATTTAGGATATTTTCCCATATGACACTCAGGGAAGCTACAACTGACTTGATTTTGTATCTATAGTCTATAACATACGTACACATACACAATGCTGCTGTAAGAACCAAACCTCAGTTTATCTGTTTTTAACATACTTTGAAAATGCCTGTTACCTTTTATGTTGTGTGTTAATTATATGATCAAAGGACCAAAAGAAATGGCCCAAAATTACTCTGAAAGACATATGGTTACTTTGACTTACACTACCAGTGACAGATGATTTTCTTTCTCCTGTATAGTTACCATTTTAGAGATGCAAGGGTTTGTTCCAATAGCAGTGATATGTATTGGCAACAAAGTTTAAAGCTGCCAGTTACTAAATTTATGTTTGTTGATTAAATCATGCATATAAACTTCTGGCAAGCTCCAGTCAGGCTGTATATTGTCGCTGCCCAAGGAAAAACATATATTTCAGTTTTTGTAAGTAATGTGGAAAAAAAATTATGTGGTAATTTCATATCGACCAATGGAAAAGCTCCAAAATAAAAAAACAAAAATTCTGGTTGCATTGACTTACACTGAAAGTAAAGCCCTGTAGAGTTGCCATTTTGGTTGTACTTGATTTTCTTTGAACCTGCAGCGATATATTGATTAACTTGGGCAAATCATTTGTGTTAAAAATGTCAGTAGTCTACATTATGTTCAAGGACGGAGTAAGGATAGTCTGGGCCCCTGGGCAACCCCCCCCAACCCGCGCCCCTCATGATCAAGGGCCTTCTAATGGTATGCCCTGCTCTTCTCTAGGACACCATGGTAAGGTCTCTCATAACCAGGGCCCTCTAAAATTATGCCCCCCTCTTTCCTAGGACCCCTAATAACCAGAAGTCGAAGTCAGAGCAGTGCCACAATGCCTTGTCCATTTTCATAAGGGGCCCAAAAGCATGGCTAGGGGCCCCTAAAGCATGGCTAGGGCTCCAAAGAGGCCCTGGGGTTAAAGTCCCTAAAAGTCAGAGGATCCTTAACATGGAGGGCCCTCGGAAATAAAAATATATTGTATCATAAATGTTGATAGTCATCACAAAATGTTTTGGGCCTGGGCGCTGGCCCCACTGGCCCGGTCAGTTATCCAGCCATGATTAGGTTAGTGTAATATCTGTTACGCTAGACTGTGATATTTCATATTATGAAGCCTAAAGCTTTGTTTATATAAAATGTAGTGCTGTGTTCAGTGTTTTCACAGCTTGTGTCCGTCACTGTTTTACTTGCTAATGAAGCACTGACTAATAAGGATCTTGATTAAGCTTTGACTTATCAGTCTAAAGAATTAGCTGAAATTCATATACCCTGTAGTTCTTAGTTAGTGGAAAACCAGCATTGCTCATTGTTTCATATGTTTGCAGGGTAAGTCTCTGACGGGGAAGCGCCTGACAGGCCTCATGCAATCCTCCTGACGAGGTCTGCGACTGGACTAGCCCATCCAAGCCCAGAGGAGCTGCGGTTTGCTGGGATGGACTTAGTATGACACTGGTCATTTACACAGCCAACATATGGACCAGCTGCTAGCTGTCCCGACAGTACAGCTATGGACTCTAGATGGCATGCAATAAGTCAACGAAACCTTACAAATGGGGACAGTGTCATCTGTATTTAACCAATTATATACAACCTTCGATTCAGTTACAATGACTGCACATATGAATGTCAGATTTTTACTTCCAGGATCATGTGTTTATTTGATATTTCTTACCAGCAGCGATGGTGGGAATGAACACACGCTGCATTGATTGCCATTCAAAATATCCTACACCCCCCCAAGTCCATCCACGTTTTTTTGGAACCGAAGAGACGTAAGGAGCAGTGACATGCAAAGCCAGTATGTAAGCGGGTGGTACAGAGGGACGCGTGCCTTCTCGGCTCCAGAACATTCCAAAGGACAGAAAAAAGTAGCAAGGGCTTCTCGTCTCTGTGTACTCTGGGCAAGGTTTGCACAGTTTTTGATATGACCACAAAGTGTTTGTGAGACAGGTTGTTTGAAGTGTTAGTGGACGCAGCACAACCTAGATTGATTGTCATAGTCTATAGACAGTCTGATTCGAAGAAGCTTCTTCTTCTTCACTGTTCACGGAAATAGAACTTACAGTGTTGTTGCAGGTTTTCTTACATGACGAAACACCTGAGCAGAGACGTGTCATACAGTAAGGTGCACATGGATATGACTGTCCCATTCAATCTCACTAACTGATCAACACCTAGATGGAGAATACTGTATGCTACCATCGCACAATGGCCAAACAAAGGACATATTCTCTGACTGATATTTGCAGATGCATAAACCTCATTTCCAAAAAAAGATGTGACAGTATGTGAAATGCTAATAAGAACAGAAAGCAGTGATAAGCTAATTCTACAACACAATATTATGTCTTATGTACTTTATCATTTATTTCTAAATGAATGCTCATTGCAAATCGTAAGCCTTTAACATGTTTACATGAAAGCAGATTTTTTGCCATTCCTTCATTATATAAGCCACCAGCAGGAGTCAGGTAAGTCAGTTGTGACACTCACATTCTTCAATCGCTGAGCCACGTTGTTGTAACACATGCAGAATGTGGCTTGAGGTTGTCTTGCTGAAACAAACATGGGCATCCCTGAAAAAGACGCCATCTAAAAGGCAGCATTTGTTGTGTATGTACTCCTCAGCATTAGGGGTTCCTTCAGTGATATGCAAATTATCCAGCCACTACCAAACCCCCCCAACCCACACCAATACCATGACTGACCCTGGCTTTCAAACTTTTTTTGCTGTAACATTGTTAGACCACAGTACGTCCCCACAATGCATTGTCTGATGAGATCAGATGAGCCCTGCAAGTTAGTGCCACTTCTAGACCTTGTTAACATATGACGTACACTCTTAAACTTACTATTGTACATACAGTGATGAACAGTGTTTACTGGCATTGACTTGTCTAAGTATTCCCAAAACTATGTAGAGGATGAAATACCTAAAAGCCTTGCAATCACTGACTGAGGAACTTTAATTTTTGGACTGTTTGCTGTCAAAGAGGCGAGAATTAACCCAGCCCTGGGCCTTTTCTTGAGGCTAGTTTTATATTGTGATGACTGGCAAAGAATGAGATGTAGGAAGACCCACCTCTCACCACTAACTGAATAGCCGAGATAGCAGGCAGGTCATCCACAGCCACACAGCTCTCCCTGACAGTAGACCCCAACACTGCACTAAACCGCACTAAACAGCCCCATATCACAGCACAGAATACCCCATGCAACACATATACCGTTGCTGTCCAAAGAAAAAGATACATCTCTATTTTTTAAGCGTTTATCTATTTTAATGTTTCTGCATGATTTGAACGTGACAGCTGCTCCTTATATCCTGTTATATAATGAATGGACAAATAGAAATACTCCAAAACCTTTTTACATTCACTTCCATCGGAACAAGGTTTTTGCCATCTCCTGTAAAGTTACTAATTTTAGGACACTTGTTTTTCTTTGGACAGTAACGATATATATCTTCTGCTTAGCGCTTACTGAACAGCTGGGGTAGCAGGCAGGTTATTGAGAGCCATACAGCTCTTCCTGATTACACCAACACTACACCACTACCCCACTAACTACAAGACAGGACAGAATGGCCCCTCTTACGTGTCTATGGCTCTGTGCTAGTGAGACCCTACAATATATAAGCAGGATTGCATCACCTGTTTAGCATTTCACAATGTTTCTGCCCATTGCAGCTTTTTTCAAACATGAACATGTATATGTACAAGTTAATAAGGTAAAACATTGCATATCCTGTCTTTATACTGTTTTAGTCTATGTCTAAGTCAAAGTAGATTAACAAATCACTGCTTTCTGTTTTTCAATTTCCCATACTTTTCCAACTTCTTCGAGACTGAGGTCCTTACTAGAATAAGCAAGTTTCTAAAGTTTATTCATTATTATCATTATTTTTTTTTACAAAGCATTTTAACTATGAACTGAAAACAGAAATAATTACGTAATATAGAACTATATGTGTGTCAAAACCACAGATGTAGCTGGTCCTTGTTAAATGTACTCATCTAGCTTGCCTGCCCAAACGAAAATGTAAATATAGTCTGAATGTATAAGATATATGCTTCAAGAGTAGTATTACGAAGGTGAAAAAACTCAAGTCTGTTATATTACACCCCTCCAAAGATGGTCTGCGCACATAGAAGGCCGCAGTTAAAGACAGAGTCCTTCACCCACAGCAGAGACTGTCCAGGCTTGTGGACATTTAGGTTCTCAGCACGGCCTCATTCAAACCGCTGGACCTGGACTGCTTGCTGTTGCTGCCACTTGTGGAAAGTTGTGTATAATCACTGCCATGCATAAAGAAGAAACTATTGGACCATCCAAGGTCCTCATTGGTCAGTAATCAGCTCATGGACTGCCCGGCAGCTGGCCGAGAGACACTTTCCAGCTAGATTTGATTTGTTGACGGTGCATTTAGATTGAAACGGTGGAAACAGTGTATGTATGTATGTATACATATTACAGCAGCTCTGCTTATAGAGAATGCTGTGTAGAAGACGTTTGAGAACGAGTATATAATTAGAGGCACAAGTGCTGAAAAGAAGCACAAAACTATGCATGGGATATTTCTAAAGGATATTTCTTTACAGCTTTTAGTTTTTTCAAAGATAAAAACGAGTGTTAGTGGGTCACGATGATAAATAGAAGGACGTGATGTCCAGAGTCAACTAATAAACATTCAGTATCTAATCGGGGGGTTCTGATTTCCTTCTTGGTTTCTTGTGTACTGTTGTTTCCTGCTCGTCTATATCATGCTTCCTCGTAACTAGAATCTTATGCACAAAAAAAAGTAACAAGAAAAGGGCACTGTGCAAAGTGCTTGATAACATATTATGTTCTAGAAATGCAGTTATATTAAAGAAAAAGCCTGTAGAACTGTAATGAAATGCTTTAAAGGTGTAATGGCGCAATGGATTCATTTTTTCATTTTTACTTCTTTGTATGTGCTGACCTCTAGTGTTAGACATGAGACGTGCAACTACATTCATGACAAACTTATGAAAACAAAATCAATTCTCAGCTCACTTTAAACAGTTTATTATACTTAAAACAATGAAACAACAAGGATTTGTTAACAACATACAAGAGAGAGAACAAAACTAATTACAGAAACAGCAAAATAAGTCTAATTTAAAAGAGAACCATCTGCTTGTTTTTCCTTTACTCCAAATTTTTCTATTCATCCATATTTCCTGACTTCCCCCGACTTGCGATCAGAAAATCTCCAAGAGCTCTTTGTTCACTAGGATCAATGTATCCAGCCCTTGCCAGAGTCAGATGAAATATTCAACAGATCTGAGGATTCGGAGCATTTGCCTTGATAAATTGGCTCTGAAAATAGAGCCTCTAATGCATTATACAGACCGGAAGAAGGAAAAGAGACGACAAGCGAGAATATCCAGATGGAAATAGAGATGCTAATATATCATGAACAAAGAAATACAAAATGGAGCGAACAGATGTTTCACTCTGTAAGGTGTAAAACTTTTAAGTGCCTTATTTCCCCCTACAAAAGAGAGGAGGTAGATACAGAACTTGCTAGAGTGACTCATACGGTGAAATGTTATCTCATCAAACCAATTAGTCAGACGCTTACGAAGAACAAGTGGAGATTTCTCCTGGTCTGTTCGTCTCAATGCAAGCAACGACATACACACTACACAGTCACCTGTTTTCACATAAAAATACAAATGCAAACATAGATATACGCTCAGGAATTAGAAGGAAACATGGTGTACACAGATATGCAGGCTTTCTTGGCATGGGGAAGCACAACTGGAATATCTATTTACACTAACATACTACGTAACTAAGTCTAAATCATGATTGTCTGTGAAAAACACACACTGAAAAACACAAAAAGACAGATTTCGTTCCAGTCTTGACAACGTTATAGTAGCTCTATATAGCATTAAATACATTTATTATTAAAAGTTGCCAAAATTATTTTTTGCTGATTTTATGATTGCATTCACAAGTGTTCTATAATCCAATGTTCTAAACATCTATCTACCTCACTCCCTTATTTCTACTCACATTTTCTTCATAGCTGTCACTCTAGTGCACGCTACGTAGTTCTTGGCAAACAGTCTTGCATCCTGTATGGTAGTTCTCATGTTGAAATGTGTTTTTGTTTAAAAATGACAGAAATATAGAAATGTGGGTAACACTAAAGCTGAATTCTGCTACGTAACACTGATATAACCATGCCATAGACACGTCATATGCTCTCACGAGCTGTCATGACAGATTATGTCCAGCCATTAGCCGTAATTAATCACGATAGACATGAACCATAACATACATTAACACATTGTCTGTTTTATCAGCTCCACTTACCATACAGGAGCACTTTGTTCAACAATTACAGACTGTAGTCCATCTGATTCACTGCATACATCGTTTATCCCCGTTTACCCTGTTCGTTAATGGTCAGGACCTCCACACAATGACCACAGAGCAGGTACTATTTGGGTGGTGGATCATTCTCAGCACTGCAGTGACACTGACATTGTGGTGGTGTGTTAGTGTGTGTTGTGCTAGTATGAGTGGATCAGACACAGCAGTGCTGCTGGGGTTTTTAAACACCTCAGTGTCATTGCTGGACTGAGAATGGTCCACCAACCAGCAACATCCAGCCAACAGTGTCCTGTGGGCAGCATCATGTCACCACTAATGAAAGAGTAGAGAAGGACCAACACAAAATGTGTAGGAACAGATGAGCTATCATATCCGACTTTACAGCTACACGGTGGATAAACAAGGTAGAAGTGTCTAATTGATTGGACAGTGAGTGGACGCAGTGTTTAAAAACTCCAGCAGCACTGCGGTGTCTGATCTGCTTATACCAGCTCAACATACACTAGCACACCACCACATGGTTAGTGTCACTGCAGTGCTGATAATGACCCACCATCCAATCAATATCTGCTCTGTGGTGGTCCTTTCCTGATCCTGATCAAGTCTACAGCGAAGCAGATGGACTGCAGTCTGTAAGTATAGAACTACAAAGTGGTCCTGTATTGTAAATGGAGCTGATACAATGGACAATCTATGTAGACACAAGGAGGTGGGTATAATGTTATGGCTAATCTGTGTATACCTCCATCGATTTCAGAATCTCTGCTGAATTTAACAATGAAATAAACAGGCCAAAGTTTGGTGGCAAATCCGGTGGCAGTGCTTTACACCACTGCATTCAATGGTTTGGTGACAAACAGCATATGACATCCATAATGGCACTGTGTTATAACATAGTGTTATGTAGCCAGGCTCAAGTAAATTGAAATGAACAAAGGATAAGGACTGGGGAATACTATGAGAGGCTGTTTTGCTATGTACCTTAGGCAGAAGTGGCATTTTGCTACAAACTGTGCAAAGATGTGATCTGTCACTCCCCATACTTCCTTCTCATGAGGGTAATTAACAGTCTTTTGTCATGCATCATACAGATCAACAGGAATGTACAGGTCTTCTTTGACTGAAAGTCGATGAAGGTAAAGTGAACTACAAAATCAGCTTGTCATCAGTCTCATATCATCCTCTTTTTTGGTGCTATATGAAAGAGTCTTAGAGAAATTATTGTTCTATAAAAAACCTGAATCGGTTCTACGTGGATGTGTTGTAGTGCTGCTCAGCATGACTTGTTGTCTTCCGCTTCACTAAGATACCGTGGCATGAGTAACCCTGCTTTTGGACCGAGTCTGCGAGGTAGACTGCTGATTGCTTGGTCGTAAGACTGAAACGTATGACTCTGTGTATTCTTTTATGCTGTGTAGATGACTGAATGTTACAGAGGTAGAAGCTCCCTGTGCCACTTCAACCTGGAGCTGCAAACTGGAGAGATACAGGTGTGTGCACCTCCGTCCTGATTCCGCTCCGTGCTGTGTGTGCTTGTGAGGCTGTGAGGGATTTGGAAGAAATGGACTCTTTTTACACCATCGATGGTTCTCCACACGCGGATGCTTTGTCCTTTAGTAGATCCAGACAAAGATGACAGCTCCAGCTCCCTGCAAATACATTAAAGGCAGAATTAATGTTTGCATGGATCTCATACATATGCACATGTGTGGAATAGATAGATACATAGATAGATAAATAGATAGATGGATAGATTATATAGATTAATTATTTGTGTCATAGATTCAACAAGGTGCTCCTCAAAGATTTTGGTCCAGTTGTTGCAGATCTGTCAGCTGTACATTCATTAAACCTCTCGTTTCACCCCAGCCCAAAGGTGCTCTATTGGATTAGGATCTGGTGACTGTGGAGGCCATTTGAGTGCAGTGAACTTATGTTCGTGGTCAAGAAACCAGTTTGAGATGATCATAGCTTTGTGACATGTGCATTATCCTGCTAAAAGTAGCCATCAGAAGATGGATACACTGAGGTCATAAAGGTGTGGATATGGTCAGCAACAATGCTCAAGTAGGCTGTGGCATTTAAACAATGCTCAATTGTTGTTTAGGGGCCCAAAGTGTTCAAAGACAATACCCCCCACACCATTACACCACCAACACCAGTCAGTATTGTTGATACAAGGCAGGATGGTTCCATGCATTTGTGTGGCTTTTTGCCAATTTCTGACCTGACCATTAGAATGTTGCAGCAGAAATCGAGACTCAACAGATTAGGCAATGTTTTTCCAGTCTTCTATTGTCCAGTTTAGGTAAGCCTGTGCAATGTTTGGTCTTAGTAGCCTGTTCTTAGTTCGGCCATTCTCTTCTGACCTCTGGCATTGACAACACATTTTGGCCCAGAGAACCACTGGTCATTGGATATTGGATAGTTCTCTTATCTGATTGACTGATTAGATATTTGCATATATTAGATATTTGCACACATATATATATATATATATATATATATATATATATATATATATATATATATATATATATATATATATATATATATATATATGTGTGTGTGTGTGTGTATTCATCATATACAATTCAAAGCAGTCTTACTTGTCCATCTCTGGAACCTGGATGTCCAGTGAAACTCATGATATCTTAGACAAGTCAATAGGTGTACAGTGATGTTTTTGTGAGCTTACCCTCAGGAGGTTCAGTCATGGGAGGCTTGAGGCAGTACATGTGGTAACCGCGATCACAGTCATCACAGAAGAGAAGCTGATCCTGCAGGTGAGACACACAATCAGTGATCAGCACGCTTTTCTATACTGTCATATACAAGTACACTATACTTGCAAGAAACAAATGCAAGAAAGACTTCATAATCTTCACTTACAGTGACTTGTGGGTTTCTGGTGCTAACTGACAAATAATACGGGCTTAAACATTCAGTGAAAGGCGGCAAATTAACAGCAATTTCATAAAGTTCTAATCCAGGCTGTGGGCAGTTGTATTGTTAATAGGGTCTTTTTGGTAACGAATTTTACATGTTAATTATGCAAAAATATCATAAGATGCTTGAAGAAAAAGCTTTAATCAACTAACAAAGCTACTTAGCTATGCTTATTTTCAGTGCACATCAAAATAAAATTCTCATTTTCTCAATTTCTCTTTTTGGTCGTATGTAATTTGTCCATCAAGGACAGGTATGTTTTTTATGTGATTTATTGTGGAGCTTGTCATTACAGTCATGTGAAATTTAAAAGGCTACACTACTTATCGTGTGTTATATCTGTCTATATTATTTCAACCATCAGGCTGGTTAATTCATTTCAAATCTATTTTTGTGGGTCGAGGAATCATTTGTGTGTAGGCCATGAATTGCAGACGGTCTGGAACCTCAGTTATATTAAATAAAATCAATAGTAAGAAGAATGTATATTGCTATTTAATATTTCAACATTCAATGTTATTGTCCATATTCCATTGTTGTGAATAGTTACCCAGATCACATTTGTGTGTTCAGTCTATTGTAAAGTATCACTTCTTTAGTCATTCAAATCATTATGACTACAGAAGTTTACATCCCTTAGCATGAAATGAAGTTACTAATCAGATTTTGGATTCAAACAGTATCCAGTATGTGCTATTTACATGTACTGTGACTGTTATGTTATTATATGAAAGTGTTTAGCGAGAAACTCTTACATCGTTCTCCGAGGTACCGCACAGACTGCAGGATTTACACTCGATGCACTGCCACTGGTACGTCCGCACCGCCTGCATCATGTTGTCTGTGAACTGAAGGCAGGTTGGATGGCCTAGAGGGAGAGAGAGAAACAACAGTTCGATATCCAACAAGAGCGCAATAAGTAAAAAACTATTTTTTGGGAGGGGGGGGGGGGCTTTATTGCCATTAACACACATGAACAGGCAACTAACATAGTATATCAAAATCATCTTGAGAACTGGACGTCACTTGACACACACAATATGGAAACAGGACATGTTGTTGAGCATTTTGAATGTAAAAGGATCAGCCGACGAACATCTGGTTCTTACTTTATAATCATAATGTTCTTATGATTTTCACAAATTTGGTTGGTTAAATTTTAAATCATTGCATTTTTAAATACATTTGAATACATTTTAAATTAATTTTGACAAAATAGATAGATAGATAGATAGATAGATAGATAGATAGATAGATAGATAGATAGATGTGATTTGGCCATACATAAAGTACAAGGTAGACAGACAGATAGATTACAGATAGATGTATTGAGGCTTGTGTAACTGTACACATGGACCTCTTGCTTGCGGGCTACAGAAGGATTCCACACAGACAATCAAGGTCCAAATATGAGGGTTCCTGGGGAGTCTAAGACTTGCTAACTAACTTCCTGGATCCCTGAAAGCCTCTTTTATTTTTTAATTATAAAAATGAAAAAAAGTAGTTTAATTTTATTTACTTCAATTTATTATTATACTTTATATATTTTGTATATATTTTTTATTATTTCTTTTTTTGCTTTATCTATTGGTAAATGGAGGAACAGCAAAGTAAGAATTTCATTGTACAGTGTAACTGTTTGTTCTGCTGTGCATATGACAATAAAACTCTCTGAAAAAAACTTACTATGCTCATTATGCTGCTTGTTAGAAAAAAAATAGTCAAATACACATTCAGGGAAAGGTCACTGTTAAGCCTCCTTCTCCCTCAATGCAAGGTTAGGCCATTGATATTCTTAAGTAGCTAGAGCTACGGGGCTGGTCTGCCTCAGGGTGAAGTTGTAGCAAATTGGGTTACCCAGTCGGACCATAGCAACTGTAGCTATGCCCAAGATATCTTTGAACTTTTTACGATGAGCCAGAGTATAACTGTAAAACTGAAAACTTGTGCAATATTCAAAAAGAACGGTGGGAGGAGTGAACTGTTTGCTGGGGTGGCATGCTAACATGAGCCCCCCCATATTTTTGCATTTTGCACATTTGTAGACAGTCTAACGTCTACAGGTGCCTGACAGAAAGAGCCAGGTCCCTCTCTCTTTCTCTCTCTCTCTCTCTCTCTCTCTCTCTCTCTCTCTCTCTCTGCTTTATCACTCTGTGTATGTATACAATTGTGCATTCCTTGGCTTTCATCAGACTGGAAGAGCAGCAGGCTCATCCTGCTTGAGTAACCAGCAAAGCAGCTTAAGGCTCCCTGTCCAGGCATCATGCAGGGTGTGAAGTGTGTGCCGAGTGTATGTGTGAAGTCCTCTCTCTCTGTGGGAAACTTCCACCTGCTCAGTTACATTTCTTCCGTCAAACATGCTAATCTGAACGATTTCCACACTCCTGTCAGTCAGCTTGAGAAATGCTAAGCAGGAAAGTGTCTTCTTATATGTTTTGGATCCTCGTCTGCCAAGACAGACACAATAGCTTGGCTGTGACTCAAACTGTAACGTGAAAAAAGGAATTTTAGCCAACGAAAGGCCCTGTATTGTCTTCTCACAGTTATCCAGTCTGACAGTAGACAGGTCGTGGAATTAAAGATCAAAGCTGTACGATCGTGTGCTGTTCATTCTTCAGAACGTCCTGAAAACTGTTGCAAAGCATTTCTCTGGAACAAAACAAAAACTTGATTGAATCTCAAAATTTTCAGCCATTGTGAGGAACTGATGAAAGCAGTTAGCAGCACTGCAACGCTGCACACAATACAAATGCATGCTCACCCACACACACACTGCGAGCTGTTAGCAAGTGCAACTGGTGGCCCTGTTTAGGAATTCTTGTGGTTTGAAGAGCTGAGCCAAGCATGGAAAGTAACAAGGTCCAGCTGCTACCGCAAAATTGCCCTTAATTAGACTTATTAAAATAGCACTAAAGTACAGTACACTGTAATTTCAGTGTGCAGCACTGCTTAGGTCAACTTTTCCCATCAAAAAACCCAAAACATAGAACCGGCTAAATCAGTGGTTCTCAACCCGTTCTGCGGAGTTCCCAGACTTTGGGATGTGGGAAAGAGTTTGAAGTTGGTGGTGCTGAAATTTTGAGTAGCGTATACGTGACATGGCCAGTGATGAAATGATTTGCTTTCGGTAATTACCATCAAGACACATCAAGCTGCGCATCATCTCTCTGCTCTGGAGAGACTTTATGCAAATGAAGTGGCCAGACTGTTGATATGTGGTGCAGTAATGACTATGTGAAGCCCACAGCCGGGGGATGAGATTTAAAACTGAGCTACAGCGGTTGAGAAAAAAGAAAACGTCTGAAAGATGATTGGTTAAGATTGGTTAAACAATACTAAGCTGCTTCATGATCAAGAAACCTCACCTCAATCTGTGTGTCGCACCCCAATGCGACCAGCTGTTTTAAGGTCAGCAAAATACAGCCTTCACTTAAACTTTTAAAAATGCTATCTCTACTGTGAAGCAAGCGCACTTGAGTCTTTACTACGTTTATATTATGATCAAGTTCAGAACATAAAAAGAAAAAATAAATAAATATTATTAATACTGTTAACAGTTGTAGTGCTGTAATCAGAGAATGCTGCAGCCCACTGACACGTCCTTGCTCAAACGTTTGATTTTTCAATTGGAGACTCAGATTGATCAGAAGTTGGGTGCTTCCTGAAGACCAGTTTGATAACTACTGAGCTAAATAACTGGCTTTGTATTCTGCTGTGCTGGATATTAACAATGTAAAAATTAATGATCGTTAATAGAATCCAAACAAAGGCAGAATAATAAGAGCTGTGATTAGACATTTGCCATTACAATTAAGAACAAATGGCTTTACGAGGAGCAACACATTAAATACTGGTATCAAATACTGACATCCTAAGCTGTCTGGGACTGATATTTGAGAAGACTTGATTCTATAATATAATGATAATAAGCACTTTTCAAAAGCAATTAAGTCAATTAGCACTTCTGAGATAATCTTCTTAGACTATGTGATTCAGTACGTCATATACAATGGCAACAAACTAAGAATGGCTACAAACTGAGAGGGTAAAACCCAGTTCAGGTGAAAGAAAGATGTTTTAAACACACAGTGTCCACTGAATGCCACTCATTCTTTCCAGTTTTCCCCTGCCGGGTGGCCAGCAGCTCACAGCAGAGAGACGAGGACGGGCATGTCCTGCAGAGGGAACGATCGGCCCTGTTAGTCGAGAGATGGACAAGTAAACGCCGACTGGCTCTTACCTCTCCTCTTAACTCTCCTCCCTCTCTTCTTTCTGCCTTCCAATAGGTCAGTGTATCCAAGTCACCGTAGTAACGTCTTCTCAGACTTGTCTGCTCTGCCAGGACTTGTGATCGGAGCTTACACAGTGTCTCGTATGATTCGTTTTCTTTATTTTTCTCGTTAATTCCTTTTCGTGCACATCTATGCCAAAGAAGTTTGTTCTATGCCCCGTCCCAGTTCTCCTTATTGCTCAAAGACAGGCTGTACAAGAAGGCTGTAAAAGCAACACCACTAAGGTTCCATAGAAAAGAATTAGGTCCAATAGTTCCATTAGCACTGGAGTCCACTAAGCCGCCAGGATCAAAATGAAGAACAGCGTGCCAAATCGTTCCTTGAGGCCGGTTCTCTGCTTCGTCTCGCCTCTATCTGTACTGGGGAGGGCCACTGCCGTCATCCGATAGAAGCCCTTCGAGCTCGTCCTCCTCAAAGCCGTGAAAGGTGGACGCCTCACTATCAGACGTGTCGCAGAACATGTCCCGGAGTCCAGCTGGTCTCCTCTTCGCCCCCGGCTCTCTCGCGCATCCAGCTGACATGTATGACGGACATATCAGCATCACAGCAGAACACATACACAAGCAACACTGCAGTCAGCTAGGCTTCATACATTCTTCTCAGCTTGGACAACTGGCAATACAACAGTATTGGACATGTGACCAATAAAGTACTTTAGGGATCAATTTGTTGATTTTGGTTCTGTTTTTTTGTTTGTTTGCCATTTCCATTAAATCAATATATAGAGGTGCCGCTTTTGTCTTCAACCTTATGTATTTCCAGTTGCTTGAGATGTAATTCCGGTGAGATTCTATTCTTTCTGTTTTTCAACATAATGAATCTTCTTTGTCTCTCTCTCTCTCTCTCTCTCTCTCTGTGCTAGTTATATAATTCACCCATAAGCAGGAAAGAACTTTGAGAATGAGTGACATATCTAAAGGACATCAGAAGGAAGAAACATAAAATATGTAAAATATGACAAAGAAAAGTAGAATAAGAATATTTCGTGGAGCACATGAACTGAGATACAGTGATGAGGCCCTAAACTCCTCCTAAATTAAAAAAGAGCAAAAAAATAAATACATATATATATATATATAAATACACTAATGGAGCTATTCATGAACCATCCACTGGCCAGGCCACAGATTTGTAAAGCACTCACAAAATATGACCAGACAATAAAATCCACAGCCAAATAAGAAATTTAAGCATGAACAAATCGCAATGCAATGAGATTCGACATCCAACTGCAACCACTGGAATGAGTGATTTCTAACACAGACACAGGTTTTGCTGGACGCCAAATACTACTTTCATGAAAGGACTGGTGTAATCCAGCCTTTAGAACTTGTTTTAAATTCACTGTTAACGCCTATAAATGCTTACAGATATGAGTGAAACAAAGTAGTACCACTGTAAACGGTGAGGATGGTGTAGCTAACAGTTCAAACAAGACGTGGACCTTTTGAGAAGAGGTTTTGTGGCTTCATTAAAAGTGTTAGATTATATGAAGTCACTTTGCCTGGCCACCATGTTTGTTGTCTTCAGATACTTTGGACTCTAGCCCGCTCTCTGGATGTGCTTAACAAACATGGCAACATGAAGCAGTATCTGGGCATGACTGTGTATGACATTTACATAGTTTGAAATATACAGATTTAAGTTTTGTGTGTAAAAGGAGTATGAATTAGCCTTTAGATAAGCATTACATATAAGATACTTTATGGGGATTTTAGATGTTAATAGTGATCAGTACATATTTACAGTACTTAACATTTGCCATATTATATTTCAGATAATTTCAGATAAATGAGAAAATATAAATGTTACTCTATACATCACTTGGCTTTTCAATGCCTGCTAGTGCAGAGAAGTGATAATTGTTTTTTGGTAACTTAATTGAGTTTATATAGTAATTCCTTATAGTAGTTATGGTGTTACTATCAGATTAATAAAGTATTCCAGCTTGTTGTTCAAATGTTGATTGGTTGTTGTTAGATGGTTTCTAAACCGTGGTTACAATTTGAGATAGTGAGCATATATTGGTCTGCTGGCTTGATAAGGTTGGCACTCCTTTGTGTGCCACTGCTGGTCTAATATAAGATATTATAAATGCAAAAAATAATTATTTTGGAAAATAAACTAAGACAAATAATGACTGGGCTGGATATAAAATGATTCTGTTTAAAATGTTGTTGCTGACAATGCTCTAGATGAAAATGAAACTAAATGAAACTAAAATAAATTAGAATAAGTAAGGTGTAAAATGGAATTATAAAACCTCCACCAGTGGGCCACCTGGAAAATGCTGGTATCTTCTTGCTATCGGGGCTTGACACCACATTTGAAATAAGTGGAGTGTTTAAAAAATACTGACTGTAGTGGAATAAGAGGTAATGCTATAAATATTGTCATTATATATGAAATGATACAGTTCCTGAATGTTCAGCAGTCTCTAATTTTCTCCTATTGAACAAAACTGTGTCTCAAATGAACATGTTTTTGTTGCTAGCTCTAAAGTGCTGCAGAGAAAAGCAAATGAATGACAGCAAATGTAACACTTGTAATCTCAACAAAATAACTGACTTAATTGTCGATTAAACAAGATGCATTTAAAACATACATATCCTCTATATGGATTACTCATACTTGTCCTTGTAATGTACATTTTCATTCAGAGATGCCTCTTTTTAACTGTACCTACTGGCTAGTAGGTTTCCTCACATCACTATACTACTTATAATGTTAATCAGCATAATTAACATGTAAGTAACATGTTTTTTAAAAGATACAGTGACTTAATGTCTAATTTAATATTAGATTTTCTCTTGTCCTTTACAGGTGGTATATGTGTGTTTGGATTTGAGAGAAATGAAAAGTAATGAGTAATGAAATTATTATAATTAACAGAAAAAAATAAGGTCTTTTCGTTACAGTTTGAGGGACGACTGTAGTAAGTACCCCAACACTGCTAAACTGGCACTGCATATCAGCACCAAATCTAACCATCACTCTTTAACAACTCTCTGTGCAGACAAGCATCCAGACCACAACCAGCTGAACACAGTAGACTAGAAAATAAACACACACCCACTTACAAACTATGAGCAGATGGTACACGTCCACATGCGGTAAATGTAATGAAATATGCCACATGAGAGTATGTTGAAACAAATGGAATTCATGGTACAGTTAAATGACTTATTTCAACACTGTGTCTTTAAATGCCTGACTTCACTTACTAGCGTGACTTTGCACGAAGCTGTTCTAGAAACAACATAAATGTATTGATACATTTACTTCATGATAGAGATGCTGCAATAGAGACAATAGCCAAATACAATTATACACATACATTATGAAATTCACAGGTTTATGAATTGTGATTTCTAACTTTATAGATATAATATCACAACTGTTACTGCTACAGAAGTTCTGGCTGATTTACTTTGTGACAATTAGTTAACACATTAGTTAACACACATTTTAATGCACAACTAATGTTAATTTGGTGAATTTTACATATAGTGGAAGATTTTATGTGGTCTATTCAAATGTGTTGGCACATTTCTTATTTTATTATTTAGCTATTATATGTTACACTCGGCAAATATAAATAAATACAATTTGTAGAAAAAGGGCCACATTTAGTTTGCCCCTGTAGAGGATATCTTAACCTGTGTTTCACCTACATGTCATTTCACCAGGGGTGTTCAAATTTTTGCATATGACTTCAACATCTGGATTTCCTTCTTCAAAAAACATAAGAAAGTAATCTGAAAACAGTCTGGAGAGTTTACAAAAAAAAAAAAAAAAAAAAAGATCAGTAGTAATTTGTGCCATGTACAGCAAAGAAAAGATGGAGGTGGAGATAATCTACTGCTTGATGTTACTACTCAGATGTTGGGTAGATGATGAGGCTAGGAGAGTAGTGCAGTTTGAGGTGTAATTGATCCCAGAGGTACTAACCGGATCGTCCACAGTCTGAACAGGACACCAATTCCTCAGCCTGGCCCGTCTTTCTGTTAGAGCCCGAGTCCCCCAGACAGAAGTCACAGTAATCGTTGGGGATGATCGCACCATCTGGTCCCTTTTGGGCTAAAGAAAGATGAACATTTCAGTAATAAAACTGCATAAAACATATATCGTTACTGTCCTAAGAAAACATTTTTCTATATAATTTAAACACAACAGCTGCTCTGTATATCCTGTAAAAGTTTTATGATGAATGGACCAATAAAAATGTTCCAAAATCACTTGGAAATAATTCTGGTTCCATTGACTGATATTAAGAGTAAAGTATAATTTTTGTTCTTTCCTGTAAAATTGCAAGTTTAGAGATACATGTTTCTCTGAACAGTGATGATATATATAAGGGGATATGCTGCTCAAAGTGCATCATGGGTTATGCACCTGAAAAAAAGTGAAAGGAAAAAAATTATAAAAGGATTGAAAACACTTATAAACAATAATAACTGTTTTATTTAGTAGTTTAAGTTTTGACAATAATATAATTTTTGACCTCTTTTTAAATATGAGGCATTCCATGTTAAATGTATTATAACGTTCTCAATAATTTTAGGTTCACCTACAACTCTTTCAGCCATTCTGAACTTATCTGAAGTTTCCCTTGTTTGCTGACAGGCTTCCAATTTCCAGTTTTTAAACTAAATTAATTTTATACACGTATCTGAAGTATTATCTGACTGGTTTTACAGTCCTGAGACACTGTCTGAATACATTTTATGTCTTGCTTATTTATTACTTTCCAGCTAAAGTTACCACTTGATTTTTGTGTCTCTCAGAAAAGTTGCAACAACAACCAAAATAACAAGCTGGAACTGAAAACGATCCCAGCTTTTAAGTGAAAAGTAAGTTCTGAAACAATAATAGGACAAACATTATTTAATGCACATGCTCTCTTTCTTACAGATATTTTGTAACTAAGACATGATCATTTAAGCTGAAGTTTTCTAAGATGTATATTAGATGGAGGCTATTCAGGAGAAGCACCGGAGATTTCTAGCATAAATGTGTGGATTTGTATTAGTGTTCCAAAACCTTTGAGGTAAAATTGGGGGCCATGTGAATGTTTTCTAACCTGCCATTGCTTAGTTGGGTCAAAAGTATTGACAGATAAGTTGTAATATAGCAGAAATTATGTGCTTTTGAAAATGATATAACATCATTCACATTAAATTATGAACACATTAAATAATTATTAAAAAACGATAAAACTACTTTTAAGCATCGTATCTCATTAAAACACAAAAAACCTTTAAATATTAGAATATAGAAGTATATAATCAAGGGAAAAAGTATATCTGTGGAAAAAGGAACAAGAAATACAAAACAAAATATTACATAAAAAAAACCAGTAGCTCTAAACAGTAACTTTACAGAAGAGGGAAAAATCGTCTTTACTAGCAAATTAGTAACTTTGAAGAGATTTTATTCCAAGCTATTTTTGAACATTTTTGTTAATCCAGTCATTATGAAATTGCCATAATATAAATGACCTCAACCTCTAAACCTGTCTGTCAAAATATTATTAGGCACAATATCTTTTGTGTAGTAGCAGAGGACTGAAATTAAAATTTTGATTGCATGAAGGTATGTAAGAATCTTAAAACCAGTTCTTAATGAATTAGGCAGCTAATGCTATGTTGCTGAAGCAGGTTAGCAGTATGTCTCTCTATTTCATATGTTACAGGGGATCTATCTTTTTTTTGCGTTTTCTGTTTCAGTGTGCCATGCAGCTTTTGGTGAATGTAAACTGTCTGGAAAGTTATAAAGCCCAAAGTACATGCCAGCGGGAGAAACTCTCTCCCACAGAAACTACTTTTCTCCGCTGCCTAAAACACCTCACTAGAATTCCAGCCCTTTACTCTGTTACGAGGTGACATCATCTCATAACGCAATCCTTATTGAGCTCAGTATGAGAAAAGTATAGTGGGTTGGGAAAATTGAAGCATGTAAATCTATTCTAGTAGGCTTATTATATTCTTTATAAAATTCAAAACAATAAGCATAACAGGTCCTTGTTAATAGTCTAGCGGAGTTTCAGTCTGTCTGTAGTGGTTTGGGTTGATCTTGTACACAACGTGCAGACATGAAAAAACAAAAGCAGCCCACTTCACCACGTTTCTAAACCCAAGAACAGTGACATGTTTCAACAGATACAGCGTATAATAATAATGTCAGGTTAGCAGCGCTCTTACGTTTATGGTTTTCGGGGTTGTGTTCAGGAGGCGACTGTGGAATTTCCGCTTCTCTCTCCTCCTCTCCCTCCTCCTCAGCCAGGTGCGTGTGGGTGTAGTGATAGCTCAGACCAGGCCGGTTCTTATATCGCTTACCACAAACTACAATAGAGAAAGCGCAATGTCACAAAAACACACAAACAGATACAAAATCAGTGCAACATCACACTCATATTCACGCTGGGGCTCTAATAAGCTCATAGGATCTACAGGGCAGCTGGGCCTAAGAAGCTAACACGGAGGCTACGGGGAAAGCACATGGAACTATGCCAGGATTCTGCTGCAGTGCAATTCTGAAGTAAGCACATCACATGCTAGAACTAAACTACTTAATGGTTCATTCTGTCTGGTAGGGACCAAATGGTAGCATGTCTAGTTAGTGTAATAGCGCTTTAAGTTAAATACTAGAATTTATGCTGAACAATGCGGGAAAGACTTCCAGTGATGTTTCAGAATTCTGGTATGAAGATATAGCTCAGATTTGAAGGAGGATTCCACAGATTTTCCAAAATATCAAAATGGTTTGTTGTGAAATGCTCTGTTGTAAAGACACTTACTGAGCCAGAACTGTTCACAGTGGAGGTGGTGATAAGAACCAGACGTCTAAAGTATTTCATACTCTTCAAAGCCTGAAATGCACTGCCTGATGCCTGAAATGTTTTATGATAGATAAGCTTTCTTTACATGTGAACCCTTTCACGTCAGTTCACTCTGAATTACTTTGTTTACATCTCAGCAATGTATGTATGATGAAAATTTAAAAAATCCAGACATTGTTTAACAATAGTTTGAGATAAGACTGTGGCCTAAAAAGCATTTTTAGTCCATTCAGGGGAGAGGGATACATGCAAGGCTTTGTACGGCAAAGTAGACCCAACCCCTCCAAATTTTCTTTTACATGTATTTTACCACCATTAACATTTCATTTATAACGCACATTTAGGTTCAGTGGTTTGGGTTAGTAAATGAAATCGCCTTAATTGTGTTGTAGACATCTTGTCACTACCACTGTAAAGAAAATGTTCTTTACAATAAACCCTTAGACATGAACCCACTCTTAAATAACTTTATTTACAACCAAATACAGAAGTTCTGGAAAATCAGTGGCATTCCTTATTTTAAACAGAGAGCTTTTTGTTTTCTAGTTATTTGTGATCTTCTTAAGTTTATTATTTAACATTCCCAGTTTAACCTTATGTAGTTTAGGCTACAAGCAAGGTGTGCTTCAGTTGAGCATGTACATTTGTGGTGGGACTGTAGGCTAAACAGAAGTACTATAGGCATCAAAATGCGTTACTGCTGTCGGCTTATCACTTTCATATCAGCCCCTCCTGATTTAGACCTGTGTGTCTGGAACACAGGATTTTCAACATAATATAAAGAGGTCTGTATTGGGATATTATTTCTCTTTCATACAGCATGTAGTATATAAGGTGTATATATATATATATATATATATATATATATATATATATATATATATATATATATATATATATATATATATATATGTATATATATATATATATATATGTACAGTCTCACCTGCCTCAACTTTTCAACTCTATGTTGAAGTTTCCCCAATACATACTGTATCCTACGACATGCATATACTACACAGGCTTAATCAAAAGAACCTGATAGACACAAGTTGTTATTAGACTGGAGAGGATTTGGTGTGCAATAATGCCCTTCAGTTTACTTACTTTTGCCAATAAGTGTGTTGATATATTTAATATAAATTATTTAAATATGCATTGTAACCTAATCAACTTCTTGCTAATTATGCTGAATCTGTCTCTAAGGAAAGGTCTGTGCTCCATTTAAACAAGCAGTGCATTTTGTTGCAGCTGTATTATTAGACCAAATAAGCTTCATCAGAATGCAAAGATTACTTTTAATAATTAAATAACTTTATGTTCATGGCCTGAGAGCAAGGTTCAGATGAACTCATCAAAAAAATCTCATGAACACAGTGTTAGCATGAAAATAAGCTGAGTGCAGTTTCTAATTTACATCACTAATGTCTAATAAAAGCAACAGTAGCTGCTTTTTCCAGCTTTCTCTCACACCACGTTACATTTAGTTTTGAGGAAAGCTCCAGCAAGCACTAGGGTTTACACGACTTGAGATGTCTACAGTTAAGTGGTGAAAGTCAGTCGGCGTAGACTAATCGTTGATGATGTGATGAATAAAACAGGAGAAGGTCATTCTTTGCAACAAGCAACTTCAAAAATTCAGCTTTAAAATCTGTGACAAAGTCAAGCTTCACAGCTCAGTTGAGCCTGACATGCCTTTCCCTTGTATAGCACTGCTAAACACCAGGGAACCAGAGACATGGAGCCTGGAATCATCCAAACTTAAGCTCACCCTAGGTGGCCTTGTTGACATGCTTGTCCGAGGCGGGGGTCCAGAGAGCCAGAGAATTGAAAGTGTTGTAACTTGTTGGAAATATGAATAACCCCTGCCATCATTGATTTTTCCAGATTATTTGTATTGATGTCTTCTGAAAACTGATAACGACATTTAAATGGTTGTTAATGTCATAATATTGTGATTAGGGACTAGTTTACATCAAGCTCGAGCTGCATCTGTTCTGTGTTTTGCTTGTAAACCATAGCTCAGATTGGATGTACTTCAGTGATAAACAAGTTCACATTGTGACAGTAGCTGGAAAAAACCTATCAAGAACCTATCATAATGGAACTTGCCGTTAATATTTTATTCCCTCAGACAAATGTTTTATTTTCCAAAATAAAATTTGTATTTAGGGTGGAAATGAATATGGTCAGACAATATAGTCAGTGTTGTTGAAGAACATGAAAATGTATGCATTGGAATCAAATAAATTCGCACCACTTTAAATATATACTGGGTTTCCCACAAGGATAGACACTCTACAGTAATCTGTATGACAACAAAACTACAGGCCACTACTGGACTGGAGTGCCACATTGGCTGGGCTGCACTCTGACTGGCTCTACAGACTCTACAGATGCTGGATCATATAAAATAGACAAAAGGCATCATGGAAGGCATAACATTCAATAAAATGGAAAAGGGAAGTCAAGGCATGCAAGTCAACAGTAAGGCAGATTTCTTGGGGGGCTCAGAAGTAGTGGCAGCATAGCAAGCCAGATCTGTATTCACTGCCCACTACCGCATATTCGGTAAAGCCATTAGCATAAAGAAACAGAGTGTTGTTAGCCATGCATGCTAGCTGTAGCCATTCAGGAAGCTAGGCAGGAATCAATGCAGAGCGCAAGGTTAGTTCAGTGCTGGCCGCTAACGTTAAGCCCTCCTGAATGGCGGCCGGCTTTGATAAGCCTTGTCATTCGTGCAGCCCTTAAGTCCAAGCAAGAGGAAGATGGCAACATGGCCGTATACCTGAGTCAGCAGTTTTTGAGTTATGCTTTTGTTTGTATCTGTCTGGAATAGAGGAGACACAAAGCAAAAGAAGAGACAAGAAGACAAAACAAGTTTCATTCAAAAGATGCTACTGGAACCCAAAGCTTTTTTTTGTTTTGTTTTTTTCTTCTGAGTAGACACATGCTCTCGAGACTACAAAAGACCACGCAGGCCAACCGTCCATGCTGAAATGGAAAACACAGGCTGCAGCATTACTCTGAGACACAACACAAGCCAATGTTCATACTGTGGAGGACTCTGAAGTGTTCTGGGTTGATTGTAAAGCTAAAACAGGTAAATAGGTTTAAAGAAAGCCCGACAAATGCCCTGCAACTGAGAAATTCATAAGAAGCAAACATATGACCTCACTGGAATAGAAGATTACCAAAGGCATATACATTTAAAAGGTTAAACATATATGACGTGCCTGTATCTTTTTATGCTAGGGCTGCACAATACAGCATTTGGCCTTCGCTATACTGATATGAAATAAGCCTCAATATGCATAAGAGCCTTTAAACCCAATCAATGTTTTTTTTTTACTATGCTCTGTAAACACATTGCTAATCACAGGTTTATATGAATTGCTATGGATGTTTTGATGAATCAGGGTATTCAATTTTTGGTCACAATAATAAAGGCTGATCTTTAACATGTCACATGGCACATGACACTTTGCTGTATGTCCTGTACATCTGCACTCCTGGACACTATTTGACACCTTGCTGTACATCCTGTACATTTGCACTCCTGGACAGTATTTAAACACTATTTAACATTTACTTAAATACAATCTTTGCACATTTATTTATTTTTTAATAAATATCCCAGTACTGTCATATATCTACAGAAACCCGTTTTTCTCTTGCACATTACCTAATTTATTACCGCACTACCTTTTTACCTTCAGTCAGGGTGTATAGTTTGTATTCATATATTTTTGTATGCTGTATTGACTATTGGAGTTCTTTATTCTTCTTTATTTATACTGTGTTATATATCTTATTGGTTTTTGTACTGTGTTTTGTACTTTGTTTTGTACTGTGTAACTGCTCTATCTATCTATCTATCTATCTATCTATCTATCTATCTATCTATCTATCTGTCTATCTATTTATCTATCTATCTATCTATCTATCTATCTATCTATCTATCTATCTATCCATCTATCCATCTATCTATCTATCTATCTATCTATCTATCTATCTATCTATCTATCTATCTATCTATCTACATGTTCTTGTCCATCACTGTATAAATGATGCAAGAGCTTGTCCCTTATGCTTGATGCACTGTGAGCTTATTTTTAGTTTGTTTAATACAATAACAGATGAATTATAATCCCATTAATTATTCAAAAAAGTAGCCAGTAAGACACAACATATGTAGTTCTGCCTTTGTTAGATCACATTCTGTAAATATCTAATACATTAATTAAATTCTTCATTAGGCACACCTCCTTGTCCAGTTGATCAGCTCCACTTACCATATAGGTGCACATATAGGTATATCTACACTTACAGACTGTAGTCCATCTGTTTCTCTGCTTATTTTGTTACCCAATGGTCAGGACCCTCACAGAGCAGGTGTATTTTGGGTGGTGGATCATTCTCAGCACTGCAGTAACACTGACATGGTGGTGGTGTGTTAGTGTATGTTGTGCTGGCATGAGTGGATCAGATACAGCAGTGCTGCTGGAGTTTTTGTCCTGTGGGGGTCCGGACTACTGAAGAACAGTATAACAAAGCATACAGAGAACCAGATGAACTACAGTCAGTAATTGTAAAACTGTAAAGTTCTCCTATATGGTATGTGGAGCTTATAAAATTAACAATGAGTGTAATAACGAGGAGGCGTTCCTAATAAAGAGCTTGTGTATACTGTGGCTGTCACACCGAGAACCAAAAAATAAATTTAGAGGAGAAGAAAAATGTTCTTAACTTTAATAGACGTTACTGTAATAAGATTCATTTCTAAGTACACTGGAAACATTTCTATTCGTCCTCTTGTGAATAAATTCTGACACAGCTTAAACAGTTTGTGATTACGTCACCATGCACCAGCAGGTGGAGAAAATTATTAACCAATAAAATCATATTGCACCTCTTCTACTGCCTCCCCAGTTACTGGGGGAGGCGAGAGCCGCACTGATACCACATTTATGTTACATGATGGTGATTTATAAGGTGGGGTGAATCGCAATTACAGTACCCCATAATATAGTCATAAATCTAGTCTGTTGGCCATATGGTGCAGCCCTAGTGTGCAGAGAACTAGCTGTCTGCTGTCTGTAAATGCTGAAGGTCATTGAGGCACATTGGTGTTACTCAGTGTAATGAAGTGGTCCTTACTGTCACACACGTAGGGCTTGTCCTGGTCATCATTGGCTGCCGCCTCGGCCCTCCTGCGGCCCCGGCTCTAAACAACACAGCAGTTAACAGACGTGTTATCATCAGTGATAACATGGGCGTTTAATAGATGTAGAGAAATTCTAGCAGAAGGGCAGATTCTAAAAATTCCTTTTAAGATATTTACTTATGATATTTATGATATTTACAATGATATTTCCCGTTATCCCAAATGTTGAATGTCGCTTCTTTAGCTTTGTAGTTAAGCTATGAGGCTAACTCTGTCTTTTTTGTACATTAATTTAAGCCAGAAATGTAGATTTAAGGCTGTTGGTACAGATCACGAATCAATATATCACAATATACTGCGATATTGCAAGTGATATACCAAGATTTTTCTAATCCTCCTATTAAAACACACCACTATATGAACAGGTTTGCAGAGGCTTACAATGCGCCCTTGTGCTACTTGTTAATGTTGGAGTGGAGCTGAAAATGCATTACAACACTGCCATCTAGTGGTAAGAGGTTTAAACACAACACACAATGATTCACAGTCTGCCAGGAGTCAAGTTTATCGATATTGTGTTTTTGAGAATCGATACAGTATCACTAAACATAATATACCGATATTCGATATTTTGATATTTTCTTACACCCCTAGTAGTTACTTAATTACATTTCAATAGTATAGCAATAATAACTCTTCATCTTAAGGGTTAACATATTGGGGTACCCAGAGTAAAATATTTAAAATGTTTGCCCTGCAATGGACTGGCAGCCTGTCCAGGGTCTCTTCTGCCGTTCACACAGAGAGCACTGGGATATGCTCCAGCACCCGCCATGACCCAGAAGGATAAGAGACGTGGACAATGAATGATCAATCAATCAATCAATCAAAGTCTGTATGACACTAAATGTGAGTGTCATATTAAGAATCCAGCAAAGATAGAAATATGTTAAAGCAGGGCTTATGAACCGCTGATCAGACCTATCTGAGAACTGTGTGGGTGTGGCTAATGAGCAGCTTGATTGAGAGCTCAGACCTCTGAGCCGAGCCTGCTCCACCACTAATACAGAACCATCATCATCCAGCTTTTATGTGTCGATAAAAGACGTCAGACGCACACAGATGTGCAGACAGATGTGTTGAGGAATGAAGGAAAGGACGGATTAAGCTATGCTTCAATGAAGCAATGGATAAAATAATGAGAGTGTATGGATAAAAGTATGAACAGGCGACAGGCAGTTGTGGAGAGGAGGTCTAATTTGCTAGCTTTTGGTTATGCTGGGTTAGCTTTAGCTCCCTACGGTTCTCTCTTTTTCTGTTCTGTTCTTTTCTCTGTTCTTCTTCTGGCATTACTTATCTGTGTTGTCTTGCTTTGATGTGCCTCATCACTCACCCTGCCTTTGTTTCGTTGCTTCCTCTTTGGTGTGTCCACTTCAAAGTCCTCATCGTCATGGAAACCGTCCCCATTTTCCTCAGCTTCCAGCACCCTCTACAGATCATGAGAAAATATTGTTAGTCTCAGAGGAGAAACTGGCTTGTTTTTTTTTTCCTCAGGATGATGCAACACAACAAAGCCAAACAATGACGCTCAGTGAAGATTTTGGCCATTGCAGGGGACTGAGACTTTCAGAGGGTCTCCCTTCATCTTTGTGGCAGAGGAAGTAGACAGTGGTGAATGAGACGCTAATGGATGCTCGCTAGGCCTCTCCAAGTACAAGTTTACTTTACAAGTCCCTGTACAAGGTTTACACTAGATCTGAATGCACATTGTCCAGCAAAAGTCTGGCGACCTCTTTCCTTGCTATTAACTTTCAGTTATAAGTTTTTGTTTAAATGAAAGCAGTGTTTCTTAACACTATATACACTATATACACTATATACATTATATACACTATATACACTATATACATTATATACACTATATACACTATATACACTATATACACTATATACACTATATACACTATATACATTATATACACTATATACACTATATACATTATATACATTATATACACTATATACACTATATACATTATATACATTATATACACTATATACATTATATACACTATATACACTATATACATTATATACATTATATACACTATATACATTATATACACTATATACACTATATACACTATATACACTATATACACTATATACAATTTATACATTATATACACTATATACACTATATACATTATATACATTATATACACTATATACACTATATACACTATATACACTATATACACTATATACACTATATACACTATATACACTATATACACTATATACACTATATACACTATATACACTATATACACTATATACACAATAACTATATACACTATATACACTATATACACTATATACACTATATACACTATATACACTATAACTATATACACTATATACACTATATACACTATATACAATTTATACATTATATACACTATATACACTATATACATTATATACATTATATACACTATATACACTATATACACTATATACATTATATACACTATATACAGTATATACACTATATACACTATATACATTATATACACTATATACACTATATATACTATATACACAAGTTTTAGAACATACAAAAGATTTAGAAAACATCCAGTCAAACGTTTTAGTACACTACCAGTTAAAAGTTTTAGTACACTATCAGTTAAACATTTTAGTACACAACCTGTCAAAAGTTTTAGTACACTACCAGTTAAAAGTTTTAGTACACTACCTGTCAAACGTTTTGGTACACTACCAGTTAAAGGTTTTAGTACACTACCAGTTAAAAGTTTTAGTACACTACCTGTCAAAAGTTTTAGTACACTACCAGTTAAAAGTTTTAGTACACTACCAGTTAAAAGTTTTAGTACACTACCTGTCAAAGGTTTTAGTACACTACCAGTTAAAAGTTTTAGTACACTACCTGTCAAAGGTTTTAGTACACTACCAGTTAAAAGTTTTAGTACACTACCAGCTAAACATTTTAGTACACTACCTGTTAAACGTTTTGGTACACTACCAGTTAAAGGTTTTAGTACACTACCAGTTAAAGGTTTTAGTACACTACCAGTTAAAGGTTTTAGTACACTACCAGTTAAAAATTTTAGTACACTACCAGTTAAAGGTTTTAGTACACTACCAGTTAAAAGTTTTAGTACACTACCTGTCAAAAGTTTTAGTACACTACCTGTCAAAAGTTTTAGTACACTACCAGTTAAAAGTTTTAGTACACTACCAGTTAAAAGTTTTAGTACACTACCAGTTAAAACCTTTAGATCACCACCAGTTTAAAGTTTTAGTACACTACCAGTTAAAAGTTTTAGTACAATACCAGTTAAAGGTTTTAGTACACTACCAGTTAAAACCTTTAGATCACCACCAGTTTAAAGTTTTAGTACACTACCAGTTAAAAGTTTTAGTACACTACCAGTTAAAAGTTTTAGTACAATACCAGTTAAAGGTTTTAGTACACTACCAGTTAAAACCTTTAGATCACCACCAGTTTAAAGTTTTAGTACACTACCAGTTAAATGTTTTAGTACAATACCAGTTAAAGGTTTTAGTACACTACCAGTTAAAACCTTTAGATCACCACCAGTTTAAAGTTTTAGTACACTACCAGTTAAAAGTTTTAGTACAATACCAGTTAAAGGTTTTAGTACACTACCAGTTAAAACCTTTAGATCACCACCAGTTTAAAGTTTTAGTACACTACCAGTAAAAAGTTTTAGAACAGTTCTACGATGTTTGGCTGGTAGTGTACTAAAACTTTTGACAGGTAGGACAAATGCCTGACATCCTAAGATAATACTGTAACAAGTATTTATGTTGGTATGCTTTCTTTAAAATAAACCATCTTTAAAAATGGTTCTACAGAGGGCTATTTGAGTGATGCCATAAAACCATGACTTTACAAAACAGTTTGGCACTGAAGTTTTCTGGGGAAATGTTTACACCTTAATTTCTAGGAATGTGCGTAGATTTTCTACATCAGTGCTGACAAAGGGAAACCTTGTATCTCAGAAATGGTAGCAATATTTCCCTCAAGATGGTGAGACTGATCATTCCAAGCAATGGATCATCTTTTTTTGCCTAGTAATAAACAGTTCCTATTGTTTCAAGTAATGGATTGTTTCTATTGGCCCAAGTAATAGACAGTTTTTATTGGCCCAAGTAGTGGACTGTTTCTATTGGTCCAAATAATATATATATCATTGAAACTACAAGGCTGAAGTTTCCTTCTTATTTTCCAACTAAATGGTGTAGTATTTACATCCTGACCTTCAGCTTTCTATTCGCCAGCCTCTTGTTCAAATTTCCCTGTTCCACCTTGAATGGTGCAGCAGTTATTTTAATGCCTCAGGTGCCAGAATGTAACCGCAGCACAATTTAAGGTGTAAAAATTCCAAGAATGTCCTTATTGGAAAATATTTTCAGCGTTATATAAATACCTAGGCTGTTTTAACAGCCCACATCAACTTAAAAAAGTAGTGGGAAAGTAGTGATAATAGGCTGAATCTGAATTTGCTAAAGTTTAATAACCCAATTAAACATTAACTATGTTGTTCTGATGATATGAGCATGCTAAGTATCACCACATGATGGGTAGAATAAATTTTGTTAATTATAACAAAAGTAATCTCTAATAAGCTTAATTTAATTATGACAGATGGTTTTGTAATTGACCTCTTCGGGCCTTGTCAGTATACGTTACAGGAGTGTGCTACGAAACCTATAAGTGAGAAGGTAACTACTGCTTTGGTTAACTGGATAGCTAAAAACTGATGGCCAGTGAACACAGAGAAGGTAGAGGATGATGGACTGAGAGAGATCATTCGAACTGTATCAGAAGACACCTCTTTAAGAATGCACTCTTTATATAAAAGCAAGAGGGCATGAAGGATAAACATGCTTGAGCAAGCAAAGTGTGTTGCTCTTACAGGGGCGCACTGGACTCTGAGCAACGACAACTACCTGGGCATCTCTGCACACCTCACTGATAGAGACTGGAATCTATAGTCGCTTGCAAACAGAATCGTGAAACTGATAGAATTTAATATTAAATAAAAATGATTATACACAGCCTAGTGTATTAAAGATAAAGAACATGAATAGTTATGCATAGCCATGTGTAGTCTGAAACTCTGAAGCACACCGCCTCTGCATTAAGCAGTGTGAAATGGACTTTCGATCTCTGAAGAAATCATGGGTTTTGTGTCCTTGTTTTTTTTAAAGATAACTCAAGCTTTCTTGGAAATAATGGTGTCATGAAGCATACAATGAGACATGTTTTTAAAGAGAATATAGCATTACTAGAATTCTACTGAATGCAAATAAACAGATCTGTCTTAATAACTGGCTCCTTGTAAAGGAGGACTAAACTGAATTGTTATTGACGCTGATCAATCGAAAAAGAAACTGTAACCATTTTAAACATATTTGACTGGCAGGACATTTTCAGTTGTGTTGGTGTGTGTGTGTGTGTTAGTGTGTGTGTGTGTTTGTGTATGTGTATTGGTACCTGAATCTCCAGCAGTGTCTCCTCTTCTTTAGAGTTGGTGTTTCTCTTCTCCAGGATCCCCTCCCCTCTCAACAGAGCCTCCAGGGCCGTGGCCTCAGTGGGAGGGGCTTCTTTCTTGGGCATCAGCTCAGCTTCTGAGAGAGAGAAAGAGAGAGAGAGATTAAATTTACAGTGTGTGTGTGAGAGATAGACAGACAGAGAGAGAGAAAGAGAATGAATAATACAATGAGAAAAAGAGAAAGAGAATGAATAGGTCATTGTGACAGAAAGATGAAAAGAGAAAATAAGAGAAAAAGACAGTAAAGGATGGTAAGAAGGACAGAATAGAACGAGAAACAGAGGAAGAGAGGAATGATTCAAAGAATAGAGGAGAATGAAATCAGCAGAGAGAAGAAAAAAGAGGGTGAAAGAGAAAAAAGGACGTGGAAAGAGATCAGTTGAGTTTTCTTTGTGAATATTGTATAAAATATTATAAAAACAACAGGAGAAGAAAGAAAAGTGAAAGAGATTCAGATCACGCTGGCTAAGCCATCAGTGCATGTACTGTGTATGTGCATGCTGACGAGGTGAAGGTCAGTGGGGTGAGCTTTGTCCTGGACACACCTGCCCTTCATACATTTATTCTGCAGAGCTGATGGTCTGGCAGGCTTCATGAAAGGAGAAAGCCTCCAGGTGCTCAAGATAAAAGAGGGATAAAGGAGAGAGAAAAGGAGAGGTACAGGACGAAAGAGTTCCTCTGTTCCTCCAATCCAGAGCTTTGTTCTCCGACGCTCTATGTTTAATCTCTGCAGCGATAAACGTCCAATAGACGTCCAGTGCCTCCATGTCCTGTGTACTCTTTCCAGAACAAAGCAAAGAAACATACGTGTCGGTGTTGGACTAGGCTTTTTCCCTCTCTTTCTCTCTCTCTCTCTCTCTCTCTCTCTCTCTCTCTGTCCTCTTTGTGTCTGGCTCCTTGAGTCTCGTGGGAGACGTGCTGTCACTCAGTCGCTGATTGCACATGCTGAGCGTCTCCTCGTACTCTCTGCACCCCCTGTTTCCACCCGCTAATCAGCAGCCAGAGCAGACAGTAAAGACAAAGAGCCTAATGGAGGACAAATTCTTCAAGCACGCACCAATCAGCACAACAGATTGCCATTCACAGCTTCCTGAATGTAATTAAATCACTGGATCTGCGTTCGTCAATAGAGACTGTCAGGAAATACACTTTGGTGTGGATTTATTTTGTGATCTTGGGATTCAAACTCAAAACCTCAAACCCTGATTTTGTGTTTAAGTGTTTAAACGTCTGCATAAATGAACAGCAACAAACAAAGAAATTCAAATAAAACAAATAAAACAAAATATAAAAGGACTTGGTAACTTGGTGTGATACTGATGATTCAAATGTAACTGCATAATAATGTAATCAGTGACAGTTACAGCTTGAATTCAATTTATATTTGATTTACATTGTTTCTCAATTCTGCATTTGTGACTTTTTCTGTTCATCAAAGAATTCTAATAATAAAAAAGGTCAACTATGTTTATTACATCACAGACTGAGACTCATGTTACTTGAATAGATCCAGTCCGGAGTCTAAAGTCTATTCAATTATCAATCTAGCTCTTTTGTTGTGATGAGAAACAATAGAGGGAACAGCTACAGTTGATAAAGTGAGTTACAATTCTTAAACAAATAAAGAAAAACAATGTTTTATGCCAGTGGGCTTTCACCTTAGCTACCCCTGTGTACCAATGTATTGTTTTTTAAACAAATAAATGTGTACTGTCCAGATAAACAGCTACTGTACATTACTATACAGTACAATACATAAAAAATATAACAATTAAACTCACAATAAATCTAATAATAAATTAATTAAAATGATACATTTTACTTAACATTAAAAGGTTCAACATTTTGGAAACAGCAATAGAAAGTAGCCTAGTTATTATGGTTTTGCATATTTTCATCTTATCACAACAGCTTATGCCATAGGTTTAAACATATCATAATATAATCTTAATTAACCTCTAAGGTGTGAACATCTAATCATTTCTTTCTTGACAGTTTTTGAGCTAATTTTGCAGAACAGTCCATATACATCATTTTATATTTATAATAAAACGGTTCACAGTTTGATATTTGTGTTTGATATTTGTAGTACTGTGTACTATGTCTACTCTTTTCTAAAAATTCTTTAGTAATGTAGAAAACTTTTCTGCTGACATCCGAGAGAATCTCCACATGCATCTTGTTTGCCAAACAAAAGTTTGTGACTCTGAAAGAAACCCATCATGCCTTCTGCACGGCTTTATTCAATCTGCACAGCCGCAAATATGTTCTCTTGGCTTCGCTCACATCACACGCTCCTACATTTCATTGCCCTGAGAGAAATAACATTAGGCTGCTAACTGTTAGCAAACACATACCTCCCGTTCCACAACTGCAACTCACGATGGACTCTGTCTTTGCTGAACTGTCAGAGCTGTGTTGTTGTAATGAAAGTGTTTGGGTGGCTATTTGGAGAACTTAGATGATTGAGAACAATTTGTTTCATCAAAACATTCACTGAGAACAAGGGTCTTCACAGGTCTTCTCACTTCCTATCCTACTGTTACTACCATCCACAGCGTGTGTGATTCAGGGTTTGTTTAGCTTAAGCTCATGACATCTGAATGTAAAGACTGAAATGAAAATCTGGGTCCTGGACAGGCTACAACTTTGAATGTCCTGCTGTCCAGAAATCTAGAGTGGAAGTTTATAAATGTTTAGAATGCAATGTGGGAACTGAGTTCTAAAAAGCAAACCTGTTATTTTATTACTGAAAATATATTCTGACTGCTTCAAATATTTTACATAAAGAGACTTAACTGGGTTTGTAAAATTCTTTACAGAACTGGAATGTATTTTACTTTATATTTAATGACTAAAAGAAACTAATTAGGTTTATTCTGTTGCTGTAGAAAAACAGAAAAAAACATGTATTAAGAATAACATTTGAATAAGGATTCAATGACCAATACATAGATGATATATTTCACTACTTTTCTCTCCTCTCCATGTAAACTAGGTTGTCCAAGTCTTGGGTAATACTTCTATAAGAATTTTCTAACCAATCACATTGCTGACGTCTTTGGCCCCGCCCACACAAAACAGTTTTAGAGTCAGAGAAAGTTACAGAGCTACAGCTGATACAGCAATGGCAGATTTTACCTTTCTAAATATATTCACTGTGATGAGGCACATGTAGAGTGTTGTAAGGCAAAATAGTCCCCCAAAGAAAACATGTTTTTTCATTTACATTACAAGATCTTTCCTTTGTACTGTGTGAACATTTCATTATAAATGGGCCAGTATAAATGCTCTAAATTGCTTGGAGTAAAACCGCTTTACATTAACATACATGAAAAGAAATGAAGAGAAGTTTTTAGAAGTGCTCGCTTCTCTTTAGACAGCGACAGTATAAAACATGTATATTTTTAATAAAATGTGTTTATATGTTTATACAATGTATGATAATTAGTTAATAAAACGGCTATACTTGGATCATAGACATTGCAACACCTGGTACCCGTCACCACCACAAAAGCAAACCACTCCATACTCTGACTTTGAAAATGGGTGGAATTTCCCTTTGTGACGCTACGAATTGGAATTATGTTTTTCAGTAACTATTAGCAAATTTGTACTATGCATGATTATAAACGTTGAGATACACAAATATTGACTCTTCACTGTTATTCTGATATACACTCAATTGGCATCTTCTATAAATGAATCTATTTAGGATGGTTGTTTGTAATATTCAGATTACTAGATAAAGTTAGACTGAATTTCAAGGGTTTTTTTTATTTCCATATTATTCTGTGGGTGAGAGAAACAAAAACATTAACAGAGGTTTGATGAGAAACTTACAGCCTCTGATTTCTTTACAGCAGTAGTGATGAGAACCAGGATGTCTACACCACAGATAACTATTTTATTTACTATCCAAAGCCACCAGTGAACACTGAGAAAAGTTTATTTAGGGATTTTTTTGCTGTAGAACATCCTTCATGTATCCCTTGAATGGACTGTTATATGTTATATGTATATGTTTTAGACGTTTTCAGAGAACTTCTGTTAAACAGTGTCTCAGACATCAAACTGTATATTCATCACTATTTCATGTAATAACTTTCTGTGAGGGGGCTTTTAGAGGTCTGGATGTCTGGTTCCTATCACCACCACTGTGAACACTCATTTAGTTTCTCTAGAACAAACCATTTTACACCAAACCACTCCGAATAACTTTGCTGGACATGTTACCATTTAATTACGCCAAAATGCTGAAGGATCGATGGAGCCCCCCCTTTTTAAAAAACTGTAGAGCTTGTTGCTTTGGCTTTTAAAGTGAAGACATGCTTTTCTACACTGTGGGTTGTTTAATGGCGATCATGTTTATAGTGGCAGCTCGGAGTAAACACTTGAAATGTAAGGTACAGTAAGTTGATATCAAAGTTTAGACAGGCACAGGAATTCTGTCCTATTCCAGCCAGCAGGCAATTTCACAGGACAGCTCTGTTTACACTCTGCAGCTCCGGTATCCTCATATGCCTTATATAAGTCTTGTAGACAAACGCAGCTCTGCCGAAGACTCTCTGTCTGCGATAGAATGTCTCATTCCTTGGTTGTGCGAGGCACTTGGAATCACTGGTCTGCAGTGAAAGAAGGCCTTCTAGGCTGCAGGATTAGATTGCTGAAAACAATGCATTGGGCTTCCTTTAAACACAGACTGGCCTTTATTCATTCTTATCAAGTTCCACAAACTCTATCAAACCCTGCGCTCCCCAACAACAGCCACCAATACCAACTAAGCCTTGCTTACATTCTAATGCTGCAAGGCCAAATGATTTAAGGGGCCCAGTCAGGGCACAGAGAGTGAGAGAGGAAGAGAGAGAGAGAGAGAAAAAGACAGAGAGAAATAAAGAAAGAAAGGGTAATGAGAGCCAGATGGGGCCAATGCTCAGTCTCTGAATGACCATGGAGAAAAGGAAGGGGAGAGAGACGAAGGAAATATGAAGCCAAGGTGTATAGCGTGGGAGGGAGTTGCGTCTGTGCGAGAAAGACAGAGAAACCTTCTGTTATGCTCATACCAAGCCTGAGTTCACACAGTCGAAGCTGAGGGTCCATGGGGGGATGCAGTCGCCTCTTCTTTCTCCAACAGCGGGCAGGGTAAGTGTACATCTGACCAGCAGCCAGTCCTGCAGTGTCACACAAGCATGTTCAAAACAGTGCTAAAAAAAAAAAAAAAAAAAAAAATATATATATATATATGTGTGTGTGTGTGTGTGTGTGTGTGTGTGTGTGTTTGTGTGTGTGTGTTTGTGGAAAGAGCCATTAATGCCATTCCAAAATGCTGTTCATACATACAATATAGGACTTTTGAAGAATAACAGCAGAACACATTTGGTATTAATCATAATGCATTATTATTATTATTATTTCTTGTATGTGTAAAGCATACTCCCAACAGTGCACGTCATGAAACAACTGGTCTATAATGTCAAAATAAGCCATTTGTCATTACATAACAAGGTAAATACAGTGTAAAGAACTGTTATTACACATTATCACCCAATTATATAATACTTATTGGCACTACATGTTCAAAGTTAATGTGGCATCCATGTCCAGGGACCCATGAAGGCATAATTGGACTTGCTGTCCCTCAGTGGGTAAGCTGGCCCTCACTTTCCCCTCATTATTGGACATCACTACACTACTAGCCAAGTTGGGTGTCTGGCAGTTAGGGTTCTCCTTCAAGTGTGCTGGGCTATCTAGGGAAGTTGCAGCAGCTCAAGGAGGTTTTGCTTAGTATACCTGACCAGTCTATTAGCAGTTCTCATCAGAGGATTTACTTAATCTGGTAAATCCAAATCAAGACAAAGAACTGCTAACAGACTGGTCAGGTATGCAAAGCAAAACCCCCACATCACTGACACAGTATGGTAACAGTGATGGAAAAGTCCACAATCCAATCTTTTAATCTATAAATAAAGTTTATCATTTAGAAAAATTTAAAGCACATAAAAGTTGACATATATTCAAGATTCTGAACTATGTCTAGTTCACAATTGTATAAAGTAACTGCTTTTTGAATACTGCCTTTAGAAAATGTAAGCTGGACTGAACTACTGTATCCTGAACACATTCCCAACACTTGTATTCCATTACACCCCAACCTTGTGTGTGAGACTGACCCAGTTAAATCCTATGTACCCAAAAATATTCAGATCTCATATCTTTCACAGAAGCTTGTGGCCAAAAGACTCTCAGGTGGATCTGATCTGCTGATCAGAGATATTTGAACAAACTTGTGAAATCCAGTTCGAGTGCATGCTGTCATTAAAGCCAATAAAAAGACGTACTGATGTTTGTATATATAAATATGAACCCTCTATGTTCACTTTAATTGTTATGCTAATAATATAATTTGTAATAAAAATACTTATAATTGTTTTAAATGAGAAAAAAAGCAAAGCACTTTCCCTAGCGCGTCCAGACATTTGGACCTCTTTACCCGTGAATTTAAACTCCTGAGAAGATCCATATGTGGGCCAGCATTACACTCTCTCACTCTCATACCTTGTATAGGACATAAGAAATAACATTCTATAACTATATACCTTACATAATACAGATTTATATCAGCTTCAAAGTAGTTACTGAACCACGTATGGTAGCTGCTGCAGTTAAAGGGACTGAATAGGATGTCAGCTTCAATAGAAGAAACAAGTGAAAGAGATAAGCTCTAAATAAAAACTGGTAATAAACACTGGTTTACCACAAAGTACAGGGTGTGTCTGAGAGGCTTTAGCAAGCAAGATGTTGATTCTATTTGTGTCCAGCTTTCAGCAGCATATTGTTCCTTTTGGCAGAGACCGCTGCTGCCTCGATATCTACAGCGGCCCAGGTCAGGAGGAAGAGAACGCTGTGGCACGGCTGCTGTCGCATACAGGAAGGCTATTCGGACTTGTTAATAGTTGGCATGCAGCATTGTAGTTGATCTATCACAGCAAGCTGGTCTAAACAGCCCCAACACAAAGACACTGTGTTTATTAGTAGGGGGTTTATAATGTTCCATAATGTGCTGTGTTTAAAATATCAAGTCCGTATTAAAGACATCCAGTACAAAACAAGTCTGCTTCCTGCGTCTATTTACAAAGGTGTACAAGAAACACCAACTAAATCAGATGTGAAACGTCTAAGCCGAGGTTTAGTTTGGGCTCTGAAGGAAAACTCTGAAGGGTGTGTACAGCAAAGCTCTCTTTATCCAAATACTTGTGGTGGGATCAAATGTTGCGGAATACATGTGATGTCCACCGGTGGCTGACCATTTCATCTGAAGGGTGTTTGGGAAGTTTGGAACTGTTTGGTTTATTTTAAAACATTTCAAAGAGCGGATGAGGAAAGTAGAGGGCAAATCTAGAGAAATGAGTAACGCTACATTTTTCTTAATGATAGTAGCTGATAATTAACAGCAAGTAGTTATTCTAATAAATCTAATAGTTTTATAGTTGAACACTCTGATTTGAGGAGATGCATGAAGTCTCACTCAAAATTGAGAATGTACTAAACATAAACACCTTACTATACTACTATAGTTACTATAGTTCCTGCTGGAATACAGGAATTTTTGATACGAGGAATGTTGCTGTATGCAAGAATGTGAAATGAGAGTATGAGTCTGTATTTATGCTGGAGTGAAAGCTGAAGCTAGAAAAGTGTGTTTCCAAGAGAAAATGCAGAGTGATGCACAATTAAACCAATCAAAAAGCTGCATTCAAGCCCAACACTCCAGATCCCAACATTCTGGAGCTGGAACTGTGTCATTATTTAACACTGCAGTAGCGTAAAGGAAGAAGAAGTAGAAGAAGCAGAAGAAGAAGAAGAGGAGGAAGAAGGAGTAGCAGCAGAAGAAGAAAAAAGTAGAAGAAGGAAGCTGTAGAAGAAAACTAAAAATGAGAAGAAGTAGCAGAAGAAGAAAAAGTAGAAGACGAAAGAAGATGAACAAGAAAAGGGAAAAGAAAAATGAGAAAGAACAGAAGAAGAAGAAAAAGTAGCAGAAGAAGAAATAGAAGAAGAAGGCGGAGGATGTGAAGGAGAAGAAGTGGAAAAAGAGAGAAAGAAAATGGAAAAGAAGGATAAGAAGTAGAAGATGATAAAGAAAAAGGAAGGAAAAATTAGAAGAAAATTAAGTAGAAGAAAGAGAAGTAGAAGAAGAAGAATCTAAAGGAGAAGAAGAAGAAAAAGAAGAAGAAGATGAAGAACGGTAGTGTTGTGCTCTGCTGTAGCGTATTTCATCACTAGCCCTGTATGGCCGTTCTTGGATTACTGCTTTAGTTTCGGGTTGTCGTACCTGGTCCTCTGTGCCGCTTCTCCATCCAGATGTAGCAGTTGTTCTGAGCCACGCCGGTCTGCGAGTCCAGGAAGGGCATGCGGACGCTGCGCTCGGCACACAGGCGGGCATTGTAACTGCGGCAGTGCTCGATGGCCTCCTTATAGAACTGGTCACCAAGACTGGAGAGGAAGAACAGCAAGAAGTTCAGGTCACATCACCACAGGTTTCATAAGACTAACATCAGAACAGAGTGCTGTATTGGTAGTTGTTTTAGTATTAGTAGTATTAGTAGTATTAGTAGTATTAAAAGTAGTAGTGCTGCTACAATATCACACAGCTTTCATAAAAAAGGGCAAGGTTTACTTCTTATAATGTTGTTTAGGAGGTTTTCACTGCAGTTAAACATAGTTGGGGGGCATTTTGCCTCTATGACAACTCAAGAGCTAAGAGTTTACGACACTGCTACATCTTTTTAATGACCATGACTAAGAAACAGTTTCAAATGTGGACTGGCTACACCTCAGCGACTTCCGATCAATGTTGATATCAATCAGGTATATCAGATCAGTGCATCGATACAAAGAACCCTTTTTTTATTTCATTTGTTCCCCTTTACGTTTAAGGTCAAGAGAAGATCCATCGCCGTGTAAACTGAAAGCTGAAAGCGAGTCCCCTGTGCTGGACACAAGCCAGCCAGAATGCGTCCTGTCCCGATTAGATCAGCCCTGCGCGGGGTTAGAGGATGCACAGTTATGTGTGGAATGTTGGCCTGGACAAAGACGAATACTCTGACCCAGCAGTGGGACACAAAGGGCCTCAGTGTTCGGAGAGAGAGAGAGAGAGACTGAGAGTAAACAGGTAGGAAGAAGGGAGATGAAGCTCCACTGTTATGTGACGATCGACTGACCGAGGTGGTGATTTCTATAAAAATGGGAGCAATTCTCAGATCTCTGGATACAGTGAGGACGCAATCAGTCTTGATCTGCCTTCCTCACATCTAAACACAATTCTTCATATCTGACATGCATCAACTGCATACTTTTGAAGTGAAAATGAAAGATTTCCTGTTTGACTTTTGTAAATCCACCCCCCCCCCGCCTCTTTCTGACTCCCCCCATGTCGATGTTTCCTGTGTGCATTATTTCATCCCCTGAAATGAAATGCCTGCGTTATCTGCCAGAAACGGTGGAAAAGCTCTGTAGACGCTCAAATCGCTCCCAGTAGAAAGTGCACTGTCCGGTCATTGACCAGTTCTCTCTGAAGTACTGAGCCTTGGGTGTTGATCTAGAATCACATTACTCGACCCCAATCACAACCTCAGCGTTTGGGAGATGAAAAAGGAAAACCTGGTCACACATTATCAGCAGAGGTTCCTTTATCAACATCATCTTACAGCTAAAAATGGGCCTCCCAAAACTGTAGCTCGGCCTCCACGACCAACAACAGCTCTTTCCTTGAGCACTGTTGGTTCTAAAACTCATATTTAGACTACTGACAGACATTTCAGTCAAATTCAGTACTTGAATTTGCAAGCCACTATTCAAAATCCCCCTCCTGGATGTTCCACTTCGAAAGAAGCTGGCATGTTTGTCGCTGCTGCATCTCATCTTTATTTATTCTGCACATTAAGTTCCTCACAGAGCTCGAAAGCCAGACTCTTCAGTGAGCAGCAGTGAGAAAGTACTGAGAAAAGAGGTACGTTTTAAGTCGAGCTTTACAGAAGGAGGAGAGTGAGAGATGGTCACAAAGAGACTGTGGTAATGTGTTCCACAGTTTGGGGGCCATGACACTGAAAACTCTACCCTCAACAGTGACCAGTCTGAATTTTAGAGCAGACAGACAGCCTGCGTCAGAGGATCTAAGAGTTCGGACAGGGCAGTGCAGGTGTAGGAGCTCAGCTAAGTAGGCAGGAGCTACCATGAAGAGATTTGTATGTTGGCAGGAGGAGTTAAACTGGATCTGAAGCTTGACAGGTGGCCAGTGTAGCTGTAATATCTCTGATTTTCCAAATCAGGAGCTTAGTAAGAATAAATTGATGGCAGGGGGGTTGTGTGAGAAACAAGTCCATCTTTGATCTTCTGATTGATGCCTAAACACTGATTGAAGGCCTTTGTATCAGTTTGGTTTTACGACGCAGAACATTTAGAAGTTCTGTAACGTGAGATGGTCTGTGTCATAACTGAGGCTACAGTAATGTTCACTCCTGAATTGGAGTAAGAACCTTCAGAACCTTTGAGAAAAATCACAGGTTTTACACTGTGCTCTGGGTTACTGTAGGGGTTAAAGTGTAGAGTTCAGGCATCTCATGGTTCTTAGAGTGAAGCTAAGATGTTATTTGATTGATGTTTAAATAGTATTATCATATTAATGTTTGAAAAAGGTCGTAAATGTTGTTAAAAGGTGGCTTAGAATAAAAACTGTATTTACACAGCACATAGAACTGGCATACCATGAACCTCAACCACTGTTGTTCCTCCATAAAATACAAATCCTATGTTAACAAAAAAGGACACTACTCTGTTATGTAACAACCTTGGGTGTGTCTGAAATGGTTCACTTGTTCACTCATTCACTGATCACTACATGGACTGTTCCATGCACTATATAAGGAAGCAGTGAGGAAAACAATCGAGGGAATTTGAACAACACTTACTTACAACGGAAACAAATCTTCTCAACCTTTCGCCATATAAACAATCCGGAACAGTGGAGATTACTGGCATCATCAGAATGTATCGCTTTAACGTTATTTTCCATATTCTAATGTATTTTTGCCTGACAAATATTTCATTCTGTAGTTACTTCCACTTTTCGATTTGATCAATAAAACTACTGAGAGAAATATCGGCTTATTTCATCAGCTTTATTTATTCAAGCTTGTGGTTATATTTACATTGTGTGACAGTTATTTTTAATATTCTTACATTATTTTAAATATTATACTGGTCATCCTTTTGGTATTAGAGCTTATTAGAGCTTTTAACCCCCAGACAGAGACGAAGGAGTGCTGAGGTATCAAAGAAACCGCTACGCATTGTGGTACGGTAGTCTGTAAGTAGTGTATATATTGCATGTCCACTATTTTTACAGTGTATTGTGGGTAACAATATAGTGAACTATATAGGGGATCTAACTGTCCACTGAGAATTCCGACACCACTACAATAGAACCTTGAATAGAACATTAAATGGTAAATTGCCTGCGATATCAGACACACCCCTTGACTTGATCTTCAACATGGCGGCGGCAGCTTCTCTGGATGTCTGGTTGCTACCTCAGTTACTGCTATGGTCATGTATACCAGGCTATCTACTAACATGTCACTGTATGTTAAATCCACAGTTCTACATACTCTCAGTACTGTGTACTGTCTGACTTGTGGCCTGTTTTGTATTTATTGCACTTTTCTGTCTGCACTGTATATATTGTATGTGATTTTTGTTGCACCGTGTGATCCTGGAGGAACATTGTTTCCTGCACTGTGTACTTGTAAGAAGCTGATATGACAGCAAAGCCTCTTGAATCTTGAATCATTAATATTTACACCCCAACATTTACATACAACAGCAACCGAGCAGCAGAGCAGGTCTATGTATAGAAATCTGTGAAGGGAAGCACTTTTGATTTCCTTCCCAAGAAACCAAACTATCAGTGGACATGGATATGTTCATCTTTAATAGAGCTTAAATGAGTCTTCCCATTCACTGCTTTCTTAATCCAATGTTTCGTTCCACCTTAAATTCTGCAACCTGTACAAGCTGCAGCATTTAAGTGCGGCACCATTTAAGGTGGAACTGAAAATCTGCAAAACAAGCTGGTGAATAGAAACTTTAGCTCCTACATCTTTAAGAAGTCCATTCATTCATTCATTCATTCATTCATTCATTCATACAAAGTCCTTATGTGTTCTGCATGTTTCACTCCAGACAGTTTCTAAAATCTTGGGTATGAGATGATAAGTTCCACCTTTATTAGCATCACAACCCCAACAGTGACCTGTAAGTAGCAGCCATGCTGTTTATCACTGTTTGCTGGTTGAAGCAGATCATCTTAAATTAAAAGTAAGTAAAAACAAAAAGTTACTTTGTGTTGATGTTGAGATCGAAAGCAAGTAGCTATTATAGGTAACGCTAACTAGCAAATAACTTACATTTGCATAGTTAACTAAATAATATAATGACTCACTTTATCACATGGAGGCTCATTTTATTTCCATCCCTATTTTTCCATATCATTATAGCACAGGCTTCTAAATGTTGTGATGATAAATGACAAATGAGCCAATAGAAATGCTCCAAAAGCATAATCCTAATCTTAAGGGCCTGAAAGCTTTAAGCTTCATTGCTGTCACAGCTGGACGCCTTGAGTTGCAGCTGAATTCTGCTGACCACTTGCAGATGCTATTGAGCGTAAAACTAGGTGTGAAATTGAGATCAAGAAGAAAAAGAAGAAGAAACAGAAAGCTAGGTGTCACAGAGACTTCCAGCAGCGTGTGAGATTTTAAAGACCCGGCGGAGGGGCTCTGTTTACACCGCTGTCGTCCCAGAGCTGCACAAAGCCTCCACAGAGGGCAATGTTTAGTGTCTGCTGTTCCAATCAGAGGCGGCCGTTACTGACCCAAACGGCGGTTCAGCTGTGCAGCGCTGAGGCCTCTTCTGCTCAGAGGAGGAAAGCCTTTCATATTCAAATAGCCCTCTTGGGTGGATTTTAAGGGTCCCTCTATGGACGAGAGTTGCCGGCTTAGGGGGGTGTGTCTCGCAGCATTGTTGTTCCTTTTGCGATCCATATGCATAGTGCTGCGATAATCAGCGCCGAGCCTGAATTAAACATGGGCTTTTGCACCGCAGTCGCCGGAATATGAATTTGGTTTTGCTGCATAAACAGCATCTCGATAGAAAAAGGGAAGAACAAAGCGTTCTTATGTAACGTCGTCAAGCAAAAGTGTTCTTCCACTCACTTTCTCTTTCTCTACAGGGAGGTATTGTATAACAGTTATTCATTTCGAGTGGGGTTTAAACCCATTGACATGCTGCATTAATGGCACACACACTGGTGAACAGCCTCAACACATCCTCTTTGGTCTGTAGGGGCAGCAATTAGGGTCGTAACACAAAATTCATGATTCTGTTCAATACCGTATAGTAGATTTAATACATTTTTCAAAAAGGCAAAAATATGGAGTTTCTGAAAATCTAATATGTGAATGTTTTCATTTTTAGTTTATTAGAGCTTTCAACGTTATACAAGTACAATGTTTTACAATAATAATAACAGCATAAGCTAATACACACTTGCACATACAGTGGCTTTTGATTTTTCAGGGGAGGGAGGGGTCATTTTTACTATACTTTATGAAATATAATCAGTAGTAAACTGAGGACTTTATTTGCTTTATTCAGGTAAATGCATTGTTTGAAACCTGTATATGCAGAATGGAGAAGTAATTGGAAAAAAAGAAAACTCTGTACAGTGTGTTTATTGTACAACTGAACTAACCTACCACAATAGCACACTGCCAATGCTTCAGCATCTCAGCAGAAGGCATCTACTCTGCACACCCACAGAGCAGACCCAACACGAGCTTACATTCCCACTGAACTTTAATCAGTGTGATTGCTAGTTGAGATGATAGCTATAGAAAAGATATGCTAATTATGACTATATATAATGGATATAATGTGTATGCAAATCAGTATGGTTGTTAGTTATGATGTCGCCAAGTTAGCTAGGGTTTGTAATTGTGGTATTATTAAGATGACCAAAACACCTGCTCCTCTCACAGTCACACATAAAACACTAAAGAAAGCATATATATATATATATATATATATATATATATATATATATATATATATATATATATATATATATATATATATATATATATTAACCCATGATGTAATCATACATTTACATTCACCAAATGGGTTTAATTTTGTCAGGTAGTATTATTGTATAGAATTTAAACAATATTTGTTTTAAAAAGTACTATTAATCTATAATAAAATTATTTATTATGTGATTACTTGTTTAATTGATGTAATAATCTATCTATCTATCTATCTATCTATCTATCTATCTATCTATCTATCTATCTATCTATCTATCTATCTATCTATCTATCTATCTATCTATCTATCTATCTATCTATCTATCTATCTATCTATCTATCTATCTATCTATCTTACATCACAGAATGTCTCTCTGATTATGCTCCAACTTAAGCTCCAATCTAAGATCTGCAGATACTGACCTTCTGCATGTTCTTCTGTAAAATACAGAAAACATGGAGAGACTCTCAGTTATTCTGCTTCTAAACTGTGGAACTCAATTCCAATTTTCATTAGACAGTCAGAATCAGTGCTTACTTTTAAGAAACAATTAAAAAGTATCTCTTTATCTCTAAAACTCAAAGTAACTATAAAATTTAGCTTTAATAATTAAGTTTATGTTACTGTCTGAAAAGTACTTTGAGCTGCCACTGGTATGTAAAGTGCTCAATAACTAAAGATTATCATTATTATTATTATTATTATTATTATTATTATTATTAATGTTATTACCTATCTACTTATATACCTATCTACTGGATTTGATGCCTTTTTAAGTTATACCTTTAACCATTAACATATATGTATGTGAAATTTTGAACGTTTACTCCGATTACTTGTACACAATGTAAAGAGCAGCTGCAGTGCTTAAATATAGAAAAAAATAAAAAGGGTTTTGTGTTTTTTTTCTATACAGTGACAGTGTTAAAACAAAACCTCATTTCCAGCTAATTGTTCTCCGTCTTGTGTTTTTCCTCATGCAACTAACCTGAAATTTCCATCTCCGCAACCCGGCCTCTGACTTCATCAGTCCTCTGTGCTGGACTCTAAAATGCTCAATCTGTTTGCACAGCAAGCCCATGTTAAATATAGATACAATCACTTTCACAGAGGACTTCAAACCAGGACTGTACATAAAAAGGTTTGGGATTGGAAGACCAAGACTGCGATACACAAACGAGTCCTGTTACAAATGACAAAACCATAGAATCCTTAGAAATGTTGACAGTGTTGGCGAGAAGACCCAGACTTTCCTCTAAATGCCTCCAAAAAAGCTACCTCACGAAACATTACATGGATATGAATACGCTGCCTACTGCCTGATATGTTGTTTTCTGGTTTGTGAATATCAACCTTTACATACCGTCGCTGTCCAAAGCAAAACAAGCATGTCCAAAATAGTAACTTTACAGAAAGGCAAAAAACCTACTTAACTTTGAATGTAAGTCAATGGAACTAGATTTGTTCTGTGTGATTTTGAAGCATTTCTATTGCTCATGAAATTTTTTGCTAAATGTAAACGGCAGCTGGCAAGTTCAAATTATGCAGAAAAATAAAAATTGGAGATGTTTTTCTTTGGACGGCGATGATATAAAACACATGCAGGTTCACCAGAGGTTTTGGATAGTAAATAAAATGACTGTATTGGTGTTGACACCCAGTTCCCATCACCACCACTGTACTGAGCAAGTTTCTTCACCAACTCCCATCCTGCGCAGTGGGCCGCTGCAATTCTACTGCTTTATATGAGTTTAGGGACTGAGTGCAGGAGACTACAGTGCTGTAGCCTCATTATGTACTCATTAATCCAATTGACAGTTAATTAATTTGTGCTGCTGTCGAGCCATTAGGACAGTGAGCGGGCTCTATGGGATGGAACAGCTCCCTAATTTGTGAAAAGTGATTATGATGAGACTGCTGATTAAAATAATGACGTCTGATGAATCCACAAAATGCCCAGGCAGTAATCGGGGTCTTCCAAAGATAATTTAATGCAGGGCCTCTGATTAAGGACAAGTTCAGTCTGTCACAGTAAATGTATTTAAGCACTAGTAAGACCAGAAAGCGCTGCTCCTCAGCAGAATACGTATTAAAACTTTAAAAGCGGCCCAGAATAGCATCATGCCTGCTGTAAAACAGATTGCATCTCTTATTACTATCAAACTCCAGTACGATTCATTTCACACAGTTCATTTATGAGCACTTATGGTTCTATGTTAATGTCCAGAAATAATGAATAACCACTGGTATTTAAGTAGACCAGCTCAGCCTTTTTGGCTCAAAGCTAAATACTGTAGCTCTTGTTATTAGAAAGGAGAATCATTTATAATGATGAAAAATGAAATACTAGTAGAGATACTCCCTCCCATACACATGCATTTCTGAAGTTTCCACTCCACTGTTTTTGGTATATATCACTGTGAATATTTTAAAAACATAATTTCCATGGGTTTTTTTGGGGTTTTTTTTGTTGCTGTTTGCTGTGTCTTGTCCAGCCACCCAGCTTTAAGCTGACTGGGGTCTCACAATGGTCACTTATACCCAGGCTACATCTCCCACCATAACACCCTTTCTCTACAACCTTGTGGCCAACATTTTACACATCTTTGTGGCTCGCAATGTGCACCTCAAGGCATCTGACATCCACTTTTATAATACATCTTCGCTTTCTCCTTGGCATGGCTGTGACTAGTTATGAGGACCCTGAGGTCTGGACCTTGGTAGTTTCAAAATATTTTTTTCTTAACATATCTCCAATCATAAGATTTATGTGGAAACAATGTGGCTCAGTAAATGTGCTAAACGTAGCTCTCACAGGCCGGTCCAGCTAAATGAGAAAAAGAATAATTATTAATTCAAATATTTTAAGCTGGCATTTAGTTTGTTTTCTGCAAGTGCTGTTGCTGTGTTATGGCCAATCAAATCACTGCTTTGTAAGCCACGCTTTGCCTTTATTTTCTTAGCCCTTCAATCGCTGCTTAGTCTCAGCCTGAGACAGGACATTTACACATACACAAGATATCTTTAATGCATTAACTTGGTCAGGGGTCTGCCACTTGCATTCTGATTGACCATTCGTACCTCTGTGTAACGTTTTGCGCTGGTCTGACCTTAATCAAAGTTTTGTTGCTCCAGCTAAGTTCAGACCAGCAACCAGTCGTCTCAGCCACAGACGCTCCGCCTTCCTATGCCCTGTGCCTGAGAAACTGTTTTTGTTGTGATTCTGCTTTCAAGACAGATTCCTTCTGTATGTCATGCGGTCAGCAAGCTTGTGCAACGTCGATTTGCATGTCAGTCAAATTTCCTTCTCTACATTAATAGGCAGTACTTGGCCATGTACAGTGGCAAAAGGGACTAATCACTGCTTGACAACTGCCGCTATCTGCAACCTCAAGCCTTCAGTTTACGATCAGGTTCTCAACTAGCATAACTTTGGTCATTGGTAGTTTTTTAAATGCTTTATGAAATACAATATGGTAAATATTAGGGCTGTGTATTTGAAAGAATCTGGCGAAACAATATGTATCATGATACAGCGGTCACAATATAATATATCGCGATATACTGCGAAGTGATATATATACACACCACTGTATGAACAGGTTTGTCAATGCTTACAGTAGCATTGCGCCCTTGTGCTGCTTGTTAATGTTGGAGTGGAGCTGAAAATGAATTACAACACTGCCATCTAGTGATCAGAGGTTTAAACACAACACGGACTGATTCACTGTCTGCCAGGAATCTGTGTATCGATACTGTGTTTTTAAGAATGGGTACTGTATCAAGAAACATAATATCCCGATATTCGATATTTCGATATTTTCTTACACCCCTAGTAAATATACAGAACAACTGAAGTTTATGTTACAGTAACAGATGTTCAAAAGGTCCTATAGGAATTAGAAAAGAATAAAGGAAAGTAAAATGTACATAACAATTATGGAAGGAGAAAAAAAGAGAAATGATGTGTTTTTGCTTAATTTTAGAAGCTTTTAAAATGCATATCCCACCAATGTTTCAAGATATCTGCAAAATAAAATTGGCACAAATATTGTGGATTTCTCTGTTCTAGAAATTTAGAGTGGGAATTGCTGAAGGTGATGGTAACCAGACGTCTAAAGCCTCTAAAAGCTTCCACACAGAATGATATTACATAAAAAGGACATTGAATGGCAGTATAGAGCCCAAACTCTAATTTGTCTACAGCTTAATTTGTTCAGATATGTCAACTTACCATTATCAACACTATGAATGTTTTCACTGGATTTACTGGTGGGTTTGGATGGTAAATAAAATGACTATAGTTGTGTTGACATTGCAACCCCTGGTACCCATTAACACCCCGGTTAGAAAACTCGGTCAGTAAGTTTATCTGAAATAAATCATTTGACGTCAGAATGATGTAAACAACTTGGGACATGTTGAAAAATCAGTGCTATAATCCCCCTATTAAATATATGTGGTGTGAGATTCCTGAAGTGGTTATCTGGAGTTTGGATCACACCCAGTCCCTGACACTTTAACTGGCCTACACCGGATCAGCGTGTCTGAACAGACGTGCTCCTTCAGTTTACTGCTCCTTTTAGGATATCATCTACATTGTATGGGGGAAACCCCACTGCCTTATATAAAGGAAGGAGCCATGTGAGAGGGGGCATGGCTCAAAGCGAGTGGGTTCAGGAGCTGCTGGAAAGGGTTTTTTTCCAGACTCTTTGTCAAGAGGAGGAGGGATGGGCCAAAGGTCACGTTCCCCCCAGGCTCTGCCACACTCCACTGTTCAGCGGGCAGGGAACAGGATGGCGGGGTGGGGGGGGTTTAGATAGATGCTTTTTTGTTCCATTTCATTTTGCCTCTCTTGTTTTTAAGCCCAGGAGCGGATCTAGAGGCTCAGGGTTAGAGAGTAAAGTTATTACTGTAGAGCTTTGGGAAGTGCAGTACTGTAAAAACTGATAAAAACCATGTGGGCGTGTGCTGCACCCAGTCTTACTCTCGCACGCAGAAACCAAACATGTGCAGGCTCCATGTGCCGCGCAGGAAAAGGGCATAGTGGTGTGTTCTCTTTTTCTGGCACAAGCCCCAGTTATTCACTTACACACAAAGGATTTCAGGCTCCTCTGTGTTTTTTAGTGCGCCGCTGATGTAAGGACCAAAATTCATCCAGACAGACGATTCCCCCCATCAAGCTGCTCAAACGCAATGTGGGGGAGGGGTGCAGACTCATGCAAACAGGCATCATGCACCCCTCCTTTAACTTAACCCCAATATTTTCCCCCTCCCAGAGCCCCTTCAATCTCACAGCACACAGTGCACCCCACCTGACACCGTCCGCCTGTTATTTCACTTGATAGGAAGAGAAACGTTCCCAAGTTAAATTCAGAGATTCAGGTACATTACATAGACTCACACAGTGTTCAAGCCTCACCTCAACAATGCACAACAAACAATGCAGTTCAATTAATGGGGATAATAAAATTTAAATAAATAAAACATTGATAAGCCCTATTAAATGTCCTCAATGTCCTCAAATGTCCTCAATGAGAAGCTGGTGTTTTCAAAGGCTGTGAAAATACACAATACAATACAATATACTTATCATTTGACACACACATACACACACACACACACACACACACACACACACACACACACATATAGTCTTGCGTTTTACACTGTATAGAGATACACCCCCATTTCTTCTGTGTGTTTCATTTACTTTCTTTCATGGAAACCATATGTGAGCAAAACTAGGCACCTGGGTGCATCCGATCATCCACATGGGCAGGAGAGGGGAGGGGGTATGATATATGCACATCTACAGTCAAATGACTGTCTAAAGAACTAAGAAATTCTAGAAATTTTTGGGGACTGTTTTCTTATTAGGAAGAACAGCAGGCACTGAAAAGGTTAGAAAAACAAGTCTGTGTTGTGTATCGTCACTGTATTGAAACAAAGCCTTTAAAACACCAGCTGATCTTTACAATATGTGACAATTCTGAATAAAAGAGTTTTATCCACCTCCCATAAAGTTCCTGTAGAGGTTTGAAGTTTTGTTCTGACAGTGACAGTATCCCAAACAAAAAACATCTTCACTTTTGTCAATTTTCAGTTGTCTATATCATTTGAACACAACATCTGCTATTTATATCCTTAACTTACATTCAATGTTAAGAACGTTTTTGGTCTGAGTGTGTATATATATATATACACACACTCAGTCATTAAATTTAATGACTGCAGTTTTGACTGCATGTATTTAATTAGCTTTTTTCGTTTTAAATTTAGGATCTAAATTAAATGATTGCAGTATTGGGGACATTTGTTTTATTTACTGTTAATTTTTTTTTTACAAATATTACGCTGTTTCACACGAGCTCGTTAAAAATGGTCATAAACCAGTTTAGACGATGGTTCATGACTCGCTTGCACTAATAATATGTAGCCCTGCTGTGGATAAAGCCCGCCCTCGACCGGTATCGGCTATCGGCCGATCACGCTGAAAGGTGATTGGCGATCGGATTTTTTTTTATTTTTAAGCTGAATATTGAAAATCATCTTAAACATAATATTGTTATATTAGGTCACAACACAATACAATATGCTTTTTTTCACCATATCAGGGATGTTATCAGTAGTTGTAGAACACTTACCAACTGCATCCAACTGCATCCAATGTTTCATTATTCAAGTTTTTGATAGTATTTAGTTCCAACTGTCTAAAAAAGTAAATAATGTGCTACGTTGTGTATAGTGAAAATGTCCCAATATTACATTTTTGCTTCCTCACTCAACTCTAGTTACACCCTCAACAGCTACGTCATTTGGGATGATTCAGATCTTAACACTTTGTCGAACTTAAGGGTCCACACTTCCATTCCTCACTCACATGCCTACATAACTTACACTCACTGAACAATCTGAAAAGGTTTTGCACATTAGCTTTAGCAAAACTTCTTCTGAAGTTAAGAACATTAATAAGGAGTTTGTCGCCGACCTTGCTGCAGTAACAGCCTCTACCCTTCAGGAAAGGTGACTGTAGAGCGACCCATTTTCAAAATCAAACTGAATGAATGCAGTTGAATGCTTTCAGTCAGCAAAATATAAACTTTAGAATAGTTGAATTCTATACATTTGGGGGTGTCTGTATACTTTTGGACATATCTTACTATTATCACTCTGAGATGCTGCTGAAGTCAGATCTCGTGTATGTGAACGAGTTCCTCTATTTAATGCAGTAGGTGGACATGGTAACGCTGAGCATGGAGCAGTAAGAACAACAGCAACAAGGACAGATGGCTGAGCACATGAAGACACGTGTATGCTGTGCTCTGCTGCAAGACCCCCCGCTTACCCACCCCAATGTCCCTTTTGAGGTATTAGTCGTATATTTGCATTGTTTGTGTGTTGTACATGTGTTTGTACAACACTGTGCCAAAGTCAAAGACCACCCTACATTCATTTAACTGCCAATCAACACTCACTCGGTTGACTGGCAATTAAATACACCAAGGGTCTCTGATTTCGCACAGCACTGTCTGTGCATGTATGGTCTGTTAATGTGTATGTAGTATGTCTACATACAGAGTGTGTGTGTGTATGTGTGTGTCCCAGTTCTTTGAGCAGATGGGTCTCCCTCTCTCTTGCGGTGTGACACCTCTCTCCGGCGGCTCCTCAGAACAGATGGGCCCTGAAGTGTCCAGGGCGTGTGTGTGTATAATCTGCACCACCCTGCCGCTCACAAACAGCGCCACCCCCCCCCACAATACACCACATATCCACATATGCCATGTCTGATGCATCAGTTGTGACCTTTCGGGTTCATACTATAGACCAGCAGAATGGAAACGGCCTCGGCACTGACAAATGCACATGTCTAATCGCACGTGATGTATTACACCAAAGGTCAGAGCGCCCCCTTTCATATTTACGTCATCTCTTTGTCAGGAACAAAACGAGTAATAGAGTTGTGAATCGAGTTGGTTATTTAAGGCAATGGTTTGATATGTGGTATTAGAGTAATGGTCTACTTCAGATACCATTCTGATATGATGTGATAAGATTGCTACCAGTTATGTACCATCAGTATACTGATTCCACTGATGTTTCTATTGACTAAGTACATCAGCACACCTTTGTGGTTTCATTGTGCTTACATGTACTAACATAACCAGTCAAAAGTTTGGAGTCACTATTTTCTGTTATATAGGTTTCAGATCTTTTATAGAAGCTGTTAAATTTGAGACGTTTTTGATTAACTGCGCTGCAGATGATTCGATCTGAGAATGTTATATTATGAGACTTAACGTAGAATATAATCAATATCTAAAAAGCCTCAAATTTTAAAAGCTGTGCCCAAATCTAGCTGATCAAAAGACATAACATTCGCTTTTATTTGTTGTTCCTGAAATTCTTGAAATTGTGAACAAATGTTTCTGGGTTTTTTTTAATATTATTATTATTACTGAATGATGACTGATTCAAAGTTTATGGACAGAAATGTACAAGATGTCTTTAAAGAATATATAATTATTTCTTTAAGTCTTCTAACTGGCTGTCCTAAATTGTGCCTCATTCACAAATCAGTCTGGGCTGAAATGGACACTGTTTTAATCTGACTATGGGAATATACAGGTACAACATTAAAAAAAAACATTTAAGAGCTGTGGACTGAAAACTATTAAAATACAAGAAAAGTAAAATATATGATATGGACCCACAATTCTAAACTGGAATCAACACAACACACAGACATTTAAAGTTGTTTAAAAGAGACTTGGGTGTAGATTCTCAGTTAAACACAGTGCTGAGTTTACTTACAAATACAAATCTAGTATTTCTTATCTAATTCTTAGTTGCTGAGATAAATCTATAAAGAACAGTTGATTTGGATACTAAAAATTACCCATCCCAGTGTTCTTCATGGCTTTGTCTGTTAAATAACACTAATTCATTAATATAATTTATTTATTATAAATAAATATATCTTTGTTAATAGGCTATTCTGGTGCTGAAGGTGAAGTTTAAATGCATTTTACATGTTATCAAAACAGCAAACACACAATAAGCTATTAGAGATTTCAAAAATACGTGAGCCTGGTCTTATCTAAGCCATTTATTTGTTTTAGTACGAAACAATTAGTTTAATAGAATGTAATTGTTTTAACTGATGCTAATATCTTACATAAGGACAACTGTTGGATTTAAGTCAGCTGAACTAATTATAGAGGAAGCAGAACTTGGAAGAGGTGCAGTATTATCAGCTCAACCATCATTATTTGCTCCAGAAGTGAGGATCTCAGAAGATTACAACATGTTTATAGCTGTCAAATAAAGTTATTTCATCTTAAACCTGTTAAGCAACTTTTTCTAGGTTGCAAGTTTGCATGAGTTGTTTTAAAGTAAAGTGCAATGATTTAAGTTTACAGTGTAAACTGTTCAAATACATGACCAGCCACAGAAGGGCTGTTTAATATAATATTGATTCATCCTTACTGTAACACTGCATGCAGTTTAGTATTAGACTTCCTGCTACAAAAAAAGGATATGAATGTATCCATGTAGTCAAATCTCAAACATTTCACTGCATGCTGTGTTTACTGATTAATCAACGAGTAAATCATTTTGATTAAACCCGTTACATCAAGTGTACAACCTAATATAATCACAATGTTATGTTTTGCTTCACTGTGTCTAGAGCTGCACAAGATACTGTTTCATCATCGTCATCACAACATGCTCATGTACAGTAGTCACACTGCAGCACATGCCAAGTACCGCTACAGCTGTTTCGCTGCTTAATAGACTTGCAGAGTTCTAATTCCCAAAAACTCAGAATTCTGTCTGATATAATTTAGTCTGCATTTACACAGCCATAAAAAATTACCCCAATTACTCTACACTTATTAAAGAGCTATTCAAGCCCGCTGGTGTAACTGTACATCACAGAAAAAAATATTGCCAAAAAATGTTTTTATTTTTTCCCCAATACCATGCAGCTCTAGTGTAGCCAGATCAAACCTCTCTATCTGCAAGAACACAGTGTAAATATTGTTAAATCGTTGTTTAACATTTCATATTCTTTTACTTAGTTTCTTCATTATTATGTTTTGCTTTATTTATTTATTTTTCATATTTGATCTGTTATTTATTAGTTTATTTTTGGAATTTAACAGGTTATTAGGATTTGACACTTTTGTATTATTACATTTACTTTTATGATTTTTTTATGATTATTTCTGTACTGGCTGTATTACATAGTAAACAAGGGGGCTTTCCTTCATTGCACTTCAACTTTAAATACATATTTATTATATGCTTACTTTACCATCATTTAAACCACACACACATTTTAGTTCATTTTAAATTGGGTGCAGTGAAACCTATGATTGTTATTATTATTTATTACCACACTGGAGTACATAACTGCCCCACAGTATTATATTACAGCAGTGCACTGTTGCTATCAAATATAATATTAATATTATAAAAATGTTACTTAATAAAGAGTGAGGTTTATATTTAAACAGTTTATATTTAGCTTGTACTTTAACGCTATTAAACCCATATGCATTTTATTTCGTTTTGAGCACTTGGTTTAGTGATAAATAGTGATTAATTTCTACATTACAGTGTTGTTTACTGCCCTGTTTACATTCATACAGCATAGTGAAGAGTTCAATGCTGGAAAGCGTTAAAGTATTTACTATCTAGTATATTACGTGTAGTTTATTCGAATTTATTGGATTTTTTCCATTTAAAATTTAGCAAATAAAGTTGTTGAATTCCTGTGGATCTTCAACTGGGACAACAAAGTCGTCTGGAAGTTTCTCGCCGTGTTTTAAACGTCTTGGCGCTCTGACATCGAAAAAATACCGGAGCGCTTCACAAAAACTGTGGTCAGAGAAGGACTCTGTTAAACCTGAGCACACTTTCCCATTTCTCCTACTTTCACACTGGACATACAGATAAACAACCCATTAGCTCAACGTTACGGTCCTGCGAGCGAAAACACAGCTTTGCTACACATGACACACATCTACAGTCTGCAGAATCAGTATCGGAGCGCAGCCTCCAGAGAAAAACAGAAACCTCCAGGTAAGCTATCCTGCAAGTCCAGACCGAGGACTTCAGATCCGCATATCATCATCCAGCACGGAGATATGGACCCAGCACAGCAACTCCACAAACACAAAGACTGAACTAACGCTGCACAAGTGCATATATAACGATATGCATGCAGAACTGCAGAAGCTCCGATCAAACCCGCACGGTCTCTGCGTTCAACCGCTCCTTCAAAACCTGCTTCCTAACCCCCACCCCCGACCCCGATATACACACATTCCCAAATCACAGCATTTGTTTTTCTTTTACTACTTACGCTCTTAGTGGATTCTGAATGACAGTCGCCATTTTGCCACACTGTAACCCAATATTCAAAATCTCAGACTTCTTTGGGACCCTTATGAAAAAAACAACCAATACGGACCTCAGTGTCCAGCAGGTTGACCAATACAATAGCAGGATTTAAAACAGGGGCGTGGCTTAAAATAGCTGTCAAAACCCTAACACGAAACATATAGACATCTATACGTTTACACACACACACACACACACACACACACACACACACATATATATATATATATATATATATATATATATATATATATATATATATATATATATATATATATATATATATATATATATATGTTGTATATTTATTCGCACTTAAGCTGCTTGGACAGAATCATCTTGTAGTGGAGATTAACTGGCGAATGTTGTTCTGTATAAAAACAGTATTTTATATTTCCCAGAAATATAGTAACAGTGATTAACCAAAACATGCGGATATGCTGAATGTTCCTTATTTTCTTGCTAAATGTTATCCTATTGTCTACCTTCGCTAAGCTTTATCTTTTTATTTACAAATAACTTGTCTTTACACTCCACTACACGACGTCTGTAACACAAGAAAAAACCTGTACGTGTTATTGTCTCTGTGACTGACAGCGCCAACATCCAATCACCTGCAGGAGTGATACATATTTTTGCCAGGACGACCAATAAGCACTTGGTGGGCAGGGCTTCAACTCAGCCACATGAGGAAACAACGCTGTCCGAGGCACAACAGAGTGATTCCTGTGTGAACGCGGATGCGGGGAACGTGTTTCGACGCAAAGCGAATTAAATAGCGAGTTAAAGAGTCAAAGGGAGAGTTCAGTTATATGACATTTGTCGAACCGAGAACATAAAACATGTCCAGACAACATGGTTTGCCACGTGTACGTTAGCGTGGTAACCTTTAGCTGCCTGGCTAGCTAGCTAGCTGGCTAACTTAGCTAAGCGCCTTAGCTACTTCTCCCTCATGCGCCGCTGGCTTTAGCTGTTTAATAAGGTTTTTTATTTTATTTTAGTGCCTCTCATTGTATGTGAATGAGAAAAATGAAGAGAAATAGGCGTGGGAGGGGCAAACACTACCTTCATCATCATAACCGGGCTGACTGGAGAAGAAGAGATCATTCCACTGGCAGAAGTCACGAATATGGGTAAACCACAAACTACAGCTTGAGTCGAACTGGCTTGTTTTTCCTAAGCAGAGGTTTAATCTGTTCAACTTAAACGTGTCCAAATCCAAAAGTTTGTAGACACATAATCACCCAGCCTTTTTTTTCTAAAATCCTGTTTATAAATATGAGTGTTGTCGCCTGTTTTTGATGGTGGAACATTGTTGTGAGGATTTTGATTGCATTCAGCCACAAGAGCATCACGTCTTGAAGGCAGGTACTGGCGTTGGATAATTTAGATCACAAACTTAACTCTTAACTCATCTCATAGTTGGATGGAGTTCTGTCACTCCAGAGGATTCACTCTGGGAAAGCACTTTGAGTTAAGTCCTGTTGTTTTAAAGGAGCCATGTGTAAGATTTAGAGGATTCTTTTAACAGAAATGGATATATAGTAAACAAAGCCATGGTTTAATTGGTGTATAATCAGCTCTAACTACAAACAATTTTGTTCCCATTAACTTAGAATGAGGTGGGAGAGGGTCGTCGAACAGTATGTTGTGCCACTATGTTTCTGCAGTAGCAATCAACAGACAGACCTTACACTGATTGCCTTCCTTGGTAGCTTGAATGTGGTGGTGCTGGTGCTACTGATCAGAAGACACAGAAAGAAGTAAATTCAGTGGTAGCTGTCTGTGAAAAGTTTGAGAACTCATGTTGTGACAAAAGGAGGATCATATTTATTATTTAGCTTGAAAAAGGGAGAGCTAATCCTCATTATCAAAGTGAAAATCTGGCAGCAACTGTAGGTTCTACAACATGCTTTGACAGGTAGGGTGTTCTGTTGACTGCAATCTACAACCTTACAGCTAGATCCCTCTAAGTCGTTCACACTGCTCCTTTAAATGTGCTATATAAATAAAAGTAGCTTGATTTGACTTGACTGCTCCACAGCCCATAGCTTTATACCCTTGTAGCAGATGCTAGGTGTTGTGCATGGTGATTTGGTGCTCATATACAGCTGCACCAGAGAATCTTGTTGTATTGGGAAAGCATTTTTTATGAAGACGTGTGAGCATTTGAACACCTACAAGTTATTAAAAGACATGTCTTCATACTTTTGGACATATGGGGCATTCCAGTAATCCTTACTGTTTTTTATTCAGGCTAGCAAAACATCATGCCGCCGACTTGTTACAGTGTGAGACATGTAACATGTGGATCGCATCATTAACCGCATCGTGTTTTGTTGTTGTGCAGCTGGGACGATGCCACAGCAGGGCCCTCCTCCAGACCAGCAGAAAACAGCTCAGACCAAGACACAGCTTCCTCATCAAGAGCCACTACAGCTGCTCCAGGTTAGCCCTCATCAGGGGAAACCACCAGTGGAGCACCTCAGTGTTTTTCAACTGTTTGTCCAGCTGCTTCACCTAGTGTTCCATACAGTGGTCAATCATTTCAAAACATTTCTTTGTACTTTGTAAAGAAAAACCTGTTGATTCTAAAACACGCTTGCAATGGAAGGCATATGGGTGTTTCCTGCTAAGCAACAGGTTTTCTTTGTCCTCTCTTGGTTTAGTCTAACTCTGGACTTTCTCTCTCACAAAGGTTGGGTAACTTTTTATCTTTTGTGCTACCTTGTCGCGGCACTTTACGCAGCCTGCCTAACCTGCTCTGGGACAGACTAGGTTTAGTTAATTTGTTGAAGATTGCTGCATCTTTAGGTAAGATACTGTAATACAAATGCCAAAGCACCCCTGCGTGATGTTTGGCCCAAACAACCAAACATGAAAAATATCACTTTTCTGCAGAGGAATATCAAATCATACATAGAAAAATGAAGAACAAATAAGACAGTTTTTGCAAAAACTAAAGTTACAGCTGTTTGCTTTTTTGCTAATACCTTTACTCATATTTGTGATAGTGTTTGTTCCTATAAGGTAGACGCTGTTCTCCTCTCATTGTTTCACAGTTAGTTAAAAATAGTAAAAGTTTTAATGCATGCATGCGTTCATTTTAGCTTGAGTGTCTTAACCTGGGATAACAGAAAAGGTTGTTAACCGGGGTTGTGAAATAAGTTAAGTGCATTGCATTCGTTAGGTTTTTACAGACCATGCTTTGTCAGAAAGACTCTTGTCCTATTGTAAATATAGAGAAGTTCATATTCTTATATGCAAACATTTGAACACACAAATGTTTGTTTTCTAAGTGAAATACACTCATAAGTGCTCTAAACAGAAAAAACTTAAATTTGGTGTTTTTCAGTCTTCCCTATATGTTAAATTCAGTAAATAAACAGTAATTGTTATTAGAAGTGTGTTATTTTTTAAGGACATGTTAACTCATTTTTGCTTACATGACTAACAAAACATGCCAACATGTGCAGTAGATAGAATTTAGGTTGGAAAATGATGTAGCAGTCCTTTTAAAACTTTCAGTCCTCAGACTGTCGGTCCGCACTGCTTCTTTCATAGAGCTGCCAGGCTTCTACTACGATCCAGAGAAGGATCGCTACTTTCGGCTTTTGCCTGGACACAACAACTGCAATGCGTTAACGAAGAAGATGCTGGAGATGAAGGAACAGGAGAAGAAAAGGACGAAGCTGCTTTTGGAGGATGAGCACCCAAGCAAGGTGAGATTTTAGCTGTTTAGGTGCATTTAAGTCCTGGAGCGTTTACTAGTGGTCATGCATTCCATACATTGGATAGAGGCAATAGTAATGAAAAGTTCTATTGTGGTTCTCATGTTACCCTGAATAGAAAGCTCCACGGATTGGACTTAACTCTGCATTGCTGTTGCAGAAGAGACATCTGGGCATGCTGCCCCCAAGCTCCTATTGTAGGTAAAGTATCAGAGGAAGCTTTTAGGCACCATGCATGCTTTTTTTTCCCATAAATAATCTGAAAATGTGTTAATAGTTATTGGGATATTGTCACTGTAACACATTCTCATGAGGAATAGTGAAGGTATAAACAAACTGCAAAAAGCATTTGGTGTCAGATGGTGTTAAAAAAAAAAAAACTAAAACAAAATACGAATGTATGAGATTCTATCATGACATTCAGGATCTTGGTGTTTATTTGGCTTTTAACTATTATCAGGTTGGTCCATGAGGCGAAGGTCAGTGAGATGAAACGCCACAAGCTGGAGGTGCAGAGCTCTGATTCCATCAACCCAAACACAGACAACTTCCGACTCATTGTGGTAAGTTCCAGCTCTGACTTAATATGCAAACTAAAGCCCAACAGGTCTCATTTAATATTTGTTCATTTAGCAGAGAGAGTGAGAGAGGCAGCGTTGACAGCACACACCGGTGTCTTTCCTGTCTAACTTTGACTTGATCAAAGCAGTTATACCTGAATGTAAATTATAAATAAACGAGAAAGGCTGCTCATGCAATTGCGAACAGTCTGAAGTTTAACCTGTTTAACCTAAACATGTCCAAAAGTTTATAGACACCTAATTACACAGCCTTTTTTCTGTTGTTTGTTTATAAATATCTTTTTTACATTGGAACATTGTTGTGAAGAATTTGATTGCATTCAGTCACACGAGCATCAAGTCTTGAAGGCAGGTGCTGGCATTGGATGATAAGTTTTATGATCCATATGTACAGATCAAAGCGGTTATTATAATGTATGCTTGTATTGGTTCAGAAACATAACTGAACACTGTCATTGATGGTGAGGTTCAGTCAACAAAGATCATCGTAATGATGTCAGCAAGAGTCACCCAAAGCTTTGAAGGTTTCGGAATGGTCACCTTTTACCCAGTTCCACAGTGAAGGAGATAACCAGTTCCAGCTCCTGTTCCAGGCTGCTGCCATATCTGGTAGAGCAGATTAGAGATGGACATAAACAAGTCCTGTTGTCATGTCAGTGTCCATCTCATACCACAAGCCTCACAAACACAAAAATGTTAAAGACCTGTATTCCTAGGTGGGAGGAAATGTATTCTTAAGCAAACAATTCTATAAAAAAATAGATGCAATTATGATTTTGTCTAGATCCCATTATCCTCACTAGCTTTCAGATCCAGACACACCCTTGTGTCCAATCCAGCTGTGTTTATAATAAATAGTAAATGGTAATAGTGAAAACTGTAATAACAACAATAATAATAATAATAATGGCAGCATAGTGGTTAGCACTGTAGCACTGTGGTTAGACGATCTGGGTTGGATTCCCAGTCCGGGCCATTCTGTGTGGAGTGTGCATGTTCTCCCCGTGCATGGTTTCCTCCCACATGCATGTTAGGTTGATCGGTCACTCTATATTGCCCTTAGGGGTGTGTGCATGAATGAACGTTGGCCATGTGATAGACTGGTGACCTATTCACAGTGTACCCCGCCTTCGCCTGATTGGCTCCAGCCCCCATGTGGCCCCGACTAGCAGGATAAAGCAGAAGATGATGGATGGATGATAATAATAATAATAATAATAATAATAGTTTCTAATTAAAGAATAACGATCTGAAGAGGATTGTGCTCATATGTTTTTTTTCTATATTTGAAAGGTTTTAAAAGCAAAAAGATAAGATCTGTTCAGGACTTTGAACTTCCAGACCAGATGCCTGAAAGGGCAAGTTGAAACCGAAGTTCTCTCACATCCCAACATCTGTATTGTTAGAGCGTTGACATTTTCAGTTTACATGAAACACAGTCACAAGCTGCAAACATTTATTTATGGAATCCTGCAGCTGTGGAATGGCTTCTATTATGAGTACGTTTTAGGTCAGCTGGTTTTCCTGCAATTTGTTCACAACTCTTTGCTGTGTCCTCTGTCTGTTTGTTTCTCACCAGGCCGATTCAGCTTGTGAACAGGTGTTCACAGTGAACAACGTGTCATATGGAGGCTGCAAGTACGGCATCATGAACTTCCGTGGCTGCAGAAAGGGTTCTTTATCTGTTGAGATGTATGACAACCTGTACTTCACGAACCGCAAAGTGAGCAAGATTTAATAATAGTAGCAACAACAACAACATTAAAACACATGAAAGTAAGCAAAAGAGTTGTAAGATCACACATTTAGTTGTGTTTTAATTTATGGCTTATGTCTGTTGTACCTTGATAATGCTGAATGCTGCAATAGGCTGAGGATGGACATATTTCCATGTTAAGGCAGACTTTCAGGCACTCCTGTAGTGAATAGAGACTTCACTGTACTGAATCAAATTTAGAGTTTTGGGAATCATTAAAGCCCTCGCCATCAACCAAGCCACTTGGGAGTGATCCTAGGGATTTGCTGTAAGCCAGCTTTGCCTGACGTGGTCTGGATGGGCTGTAAACAGAATATGTATTAGATACTCATGTGGTAAAGCAGCTGTTTTTCATAAGAGATTATGAAAAAAAAAATTGGACTATTTATTTTCATTTGTTCCAGGTGAACTCTGTGTGCTGGGCATCTGTGACTCATTCAGACTCTCATGTCCTGTATCCTTTTGAATTATTAGTTAAGTTAACGTTTAAATAATTCCCATTAATTTCTCTGCTGCTTTGTGTGATATTCATTGGGAACATAATCGATGAAAGGCATCTGTATTTTCCTGATGAGCCTCCTCAGCTTGTGCTTGGTGGGTATATCTCAGACTCCAGGCTGTGTCAGTTTACTGCCTGCTTCTCTGTTCAGTAACTCCAATCCTGGTGAGACATGCTCAGTTGCTTCCCTCCCCACTTCACTACCCTGCACTACTCCTTGAGCTACTATTATCAAAATAAAGTAAACCATCTGTTCAAGTTCATGATTTCACTGCAGCTGGTTCCTCTTTTTCTGTAATCAGACCAGCCCGGTATGCTGTGCAGTTTTAAGATCTCTACAGCCTGGTCTTGTGCCTGGTGTCTGAATCCACAGGCTGATAAAACCTTCAGTACGGGTGAGTGTTTTTTTGTTTTTTGTTTTTTTATTCCCCGCCTCCTTTGTCTGCTTGTAATTGTGTGCTGTCACGTAGGGCTGGGCGATGTGGACCACAAATCATTAGAATTTTTTGGACTGAATAGTGACGCACAGTATGTCGTTTGGTAATTTCTATAAAGTGGGCTAAATGTTTAGTTTTAAGTCAAAGCCATGTGTCAAGCACTTTCATTAAAGCAGACAGGTTTTTTAACATGTAAATAAATAATTATATAGAGTATATAGTTGTGACTGGGCTACTGGTATCAGCTTTTTAAAAACCTCTTGTTTGATAGTTGCAACAACGACCTTAGTTATAACGCACCACTTAGCACAGTTCTTTCATAAGGCAACCCCTCTACTCCACTGTCCTCATTCCACATTCCCAGGCAGTGGCAGGGTTGCACAAAGAGTATCAGAGAGGAGAAATGCACTGGCACTGCATTACAGAAGTAATTGGTTATGTACTTTAATGCAACATAAAACTATATATACATAAAAACTGTGTTTTTGAAAACATATCGCTTTACCTTACAACGCTGGTATTCCACCTAATCCTAATTTTGCTTATGTGTTGTGTACTGTACCTTATATGCTGAGCAGAAACCTAATCCTGCATATTCAGGTCTTTCACGGCACGTCATCGTGACCGACGCAGTGACCGGGCGAAGACAGATGTACAGCACTGGCAGTGATGTCTTGGCCCAAGAGTTTGCACTCAGAGTGAGTTGAAAGAGCTTAAAAGCTGCCTTGTCACACTACGCAGCGTTCAAAACCATTGTTTCAAGGTTTACACACAACAACTCTTAGTGACTCCCAGCACTGCTTAGTGCAAGACTCAGCATTTTGCTATTACCCAGGAAAACTGTTGGACTGTTCAGTGTTTTTTAAGCTTAATTTTAAGGCTTACTCTCTGAAGCACATGAATTTACATGTGAGTGGTACCACGTTGCTCATAATAATCAGTATGCTGTTGGTGTAAGGCTCCGGTGCTGTTTAACGGCTGCCGTTCAGGGGAAATCTTCAGCATTGACCTGAGGCAGCGAGGCCGAGGACGGGATCACAGCTGGAAAACCTGCCGCTTCTATCAGGACTCCGCCGTCACCTCCGTCCGACTCCTACAGGACGAAAACTACCTCCTTGCTGCTGACATGCTGGGAAAGGTTAGTCACTTAGAGGTTACTTATGCCACTGAGACCAGTGAACACGCAGGCAGTGAACCACATAATATTATTAAGTCATGAAAAATATTCACTCATGCTTACTTCTGCACGCTTTCTGGTTTCATCCCATCAGATTAAGCTGTGGGACGTTCGGGTTAAGCGATCAGTAAAGCAGTATGAAGGTCATCACAACGAGTACGCCTATCTGCCTCTTCACCTGAGTGAGCAAGAAGGACTGCTGCTAGCAGGTATCATTATTGTTTCTCTTTATTCTACTAGCGAATAAAGCTCAAAATACTGCTACTATTAATAACCTTATACAGTCAGTCGATGCGTAGTTTGCAAAACAAGTCCCCAACAGCCCTGATTATTAGGGGTAATTTCACTTTCACCTCAGAAAATGTCAAACTTGCATCAATTGATAGTTTTATTTGATTAGTTTGTTTGTTACACTACAGATTTATTATTAAAATGAAAAAAATATGCAAATGAGACTTGAGGGGTTGTATATAACCCCCTTTGATTAGCATGGAGCATTGTTATATAACGTGTCTGACTGGGGAGAATACAAGTTATTTTTGTTTGCCTTTGTTTTCTCCAGGTTTACAAAGTTAAGTTGTATTTGCTTAGTTTAAGTTTATTATTTTGCCTCACCGTGTTACTATTCAGAATTTCCTTATACCCATTTGACCTGTTATCAAATGTGTCAAAAGTATTCACATTCATTACTCAGTTAGAAGTATAGATATTAAGGTTTAAAAATACTTCTGTAGAAGTTGAAGTATCAACTCAAGCTTTTTACTCCAGTAAAAGTGTAAAAGTACTGCTTTCAAAATTACTAATGTAAGGAAAACCAAAGCTATTAAGGACAAAAGCTTAGGCTGCACTACAGGGGTCTATAGTGCACTAGAACCACCTGCCCAAAAACCCCATTCTTCTAAAAGCCATAATGACTACAATGTTATATTAAAATATAAATATTGATTAAATTGGGATGTGCTAGGCTTCCTGTTTCAGCCGCATGTACGCCCATTAAAAAAAATGACTGTAGTTTAGTACAATGTAAATTTATTAAAGAAGCATATCTGTGCACTACTGAGCATTAACGTGTTTCATGTAGCGGAAGATATGACTAGCTGCCTATAAGTATTGTAATGGTAATAACCTTTACTGGAATGTAAACATACATGAATGAAAACAAGCCGGAATGAAATGGGAGTAACGAGGCTATTTTAAAATATACGGAGTAGAAAGTACAGATAATGGTGTGAAAATGTAAGGAGTAGAAGTAAAAAGTAATCTGAAAAATAATTACTCCAGTAAAGTATAAATAACCAAAATCTCTACTTAAGTAACGTAACGGAGTATTTGTACTTTGTTACTTGACACATCTGCCTGTTAGTATGTTTCAGTTAGTATGGATACCAGTAAGGCACAGATGTGTCTGTTGTTTATTTTATTCTAGCAATTAATCATTAATGTTTTTCAGTTAATACTGGTCCAAGATCATATTTAATTTTGTTTTTACTAACTACCCTTATTAGAATTTATACTTAAATGTTGTCTTGGGTTTGCAGTGGGCCAGGATTGCTATACACGTTTGTGGAGCCTTAGAGATGGACAACTCCTAAGGACCATCCCCTCTCCACACCCTGCAGGGAAAGACTCCATCCCCAGCGTGGTTTTCTCCTCTCAACTGGGAGGTCGCAGAGGTCTGCCTGGCCTTCTTATGGCTGTCAGACATGATCTTTATTACTACCCATATAACAGTGACTACCAAGATAGGACAGCACCTTCAGAAGGACATGGTTAGCTGGTGACCACGTACCCAGTAACACTTTAGTGAAGGTGGATTACAGACGGTTGTATAAACAACAAAAGGATGATGCCCAGTTGAGTCTGTGACTCTGCTGTAGGTGTAATTCAATACATTAACATGATATGGAGGCTCTGAGTCTTTACTCCTGTGTTCTTTTTCTGCTGAGATTTCGGTGTTCTTGTTGGGGGTCTTTTTAATGGAAGAACAAAATTGATTGCTTGATTTTTCTCCCCATATTAATACTGTGCACTTGAAAGCTACTTGAGTTTTGACCTGCAGAAGTGCAATTGTAGATTGAAGGGTGTGAAGACTAATCTTGGAAGAACTATACAGAGATGACCTTTTCATTTAACTTTCTTGGTATACACTTTTGTAAAACAAGAACCAATCTATTTTAGTGTAATTCACAGCACCCATGAAATCCATAACAATAAACTTATATCCAAGAGCGAACCAGTGATTTTGTGATGAATAAGAAATACAGTGGTACACGCAATTCTCACAGTGTAACTTTTCAGCACCAAGACGATGTGCTAGGTTGCTTGTATATTCATGTTTCAGCAGGCATTTGAAATAGAGAGCGATAGCACCTCCTGCTGGACACAAACAGATGCGCATAGATGTGCACTATTAACAACCCATGCCAACGTTTCCCCAAAATACAAGAGGAAATTTCATAATGGAGGATTTCAGTTAGCCAGATAATTTAAACCCAACATTCAGGATTATATAAAATGAATGTTTAAGTATTCTGGCTGATGATGAAAAATCCTGCTTTGTGAAAATACCCCTGAAGTAACTACAAAGCATGTATTAAGTGCTTTTTAAATTTAAAGTGTGTCCTTTTGTAAAAATGAAATAAAACACAACTTCAAAGGTAAAATAAGTGTTTTCTATCTTTGCAATTTAAGCACTTTAAAAAAATCTGGAAGGACCTTTCTGATTCAGGACCTCTCCATCAGGTTTCAAATAAGATCATGCAACTTGAAAGATGCACCACTACATTAGAGAGGTACTCAAGTTTAATTTAAACAGCATAGGTGCATAAAACATGACAGTTACTGATATTCATGTTACTTAACTCTGTTTCAGTCACGTTCAGTCATCCTAATATTACACTTCAAAATAAAACAAACTCAATTAGACAAGCTTTATTTTTTTTTGGCAGAGAACCCTTTATATAAATCTATCAACCCATGCCAGGGGCTAGATAACAACAGCTACTGTACCAATGATTGAAATATGAACATTAACATTGCAATAGATGACTTTATGAATGTGTAATCAAGTGGATTGGCATCCTAGTGAATGATCCACCTACGCAATGCCACATCTTACACTTTGTGCAGTTTCTATATGGCTTAGTGTTACAAGCAGTATGCACTTGACAAGCAGTAGTGGTTGTGGCTTATTGAAAAAGTTACTTAAAAAATTTCCAATATAATCCCATTATAAAATAAGAATTGCGTTACGGAGGTCATCCTAAGATCAAGGAGATGAGCTCCTAAGTAGGAGGCAATACATTGGGTTAAAATGAAATGGCCCTACAGTACTACAGTAAGGGTATGCGTCAAGATAAGTGGATAAAAACAGTTACACCCTTGAGTAAGAACGTAAAAGCTAAAGAACGCCTGAAAATGTCTTTAAGCTCAAAGAAAGGAAACTAGCCTGCCCTGCAAGTTTCTTGTAGTAGCCATTCAGCTGCCTCTGCTTACAGTACAGGCCTTCCCTGGATTCATGCAGGCCATAATTATGACGCAATGCAGATTTGCTGACCTTTAAGTCATATCCACCAAATGCTGGAAACTTTTTTTTTCCCCAGCCAGATATGATAAAGCTCATCGAATCAGCATGATGGCTGCACAGTGAACATGGGTTATGTAGCAGGCTAAGCAATGGATTGTCAAAATTAATTTCAAGTTTTCCCCCAATTAAATTTAGCTGCAAATTAAAGATGACACTTAAGTCTTTGCTGCTCGTTTGTTCTGAGCTGGACTTCAGAGGAGCTGGAGTCCACTGTACACTAGAGCTTGTGAAAGAACCAAACGGTGGGATGAAAAGGCAGAGCTGCTCCTCTCACTTTACAGGACAGACAGCTTTATAGCATGGTGCTTCGCTCCTAGCATGGGCTGAACCAATGCAACTTGTGTGCGAGGGTGTGTGTCGGGTGTGAAATGTTGTGACTTCCAGTCCTGCTAAAGGTCTCCGGGTTTCTGGTTACATGCAATGCACACCCGCACAGGATGGTCCCAGCCTCGCGAGGGTACAGCACGACGCTCAGGGGAGCAGCCATCACACACACCCTGTCCACATGCCCGGCAGTGATGGATGGAGAGGCGGGCGCTAAACTCACGTTGGCACTCGTGGCAGCAATGAATGTCCTGGTCAGGTACCCAGTAGGCTGGGCGAGCAGCATCTTTAACCAAACCTGGAGGTTGAGGAAATAAACATGGTCACTTAATGCCTTTTGATAGTATGTTTTCAAGTCAATTGGGAAACTTTACATTAAAAGCATTTAACATAGCCCATTTTAAGATGTTTAATAATTCAGGCTAGGTATTTATTTATTTACTTATTTTTTTTAGAGATGGATAGATCGATCGGCTATGTATTGGTATGGCCCAATTTTTTTATCAAAATACGTATCGGCGATCGGCCGATATTTCTACAATTTAGCCGAAACCGAGAGCTGATCGATGGCGGTAAATAAATGAGCCTAATTTCTGTATTTACAGCTAGCGTTTCATCCAGGAAGAGGAGTCCTCCTTGAAACCCCTTCCGGCCAGCTCCCTGCAATTCCTATCTGATCAGATCTAACCGGTACGAACAGAACAGCAGCAACAATTCAAGATTTACATTTAATGATTACAGACTGTCGTTAAAAATAGTCTGCGTTTAATGACTGCAGTTTTTACTGCATTTATTTAATTAGCTTTTTTCATTTTAAATTAAGGGTCTAAATTGAATGCTTGCAGTATTGGAATATAATTTGATTTACTTTGTTTTTTTACTGCTAATTTTGTTTAAAAATAATGGTAATAAACCAGTTTCGACCATGTTTTATGACTTGCTTGTGCTTAAACCTACATGTAGCCCTGCCATGGCATATAGCCCCGCCCTCGATCGGTATCGGCTATCGGCCGATCGCGCTGAAAGATGATCGGCAACCGGAATCAGTCTCAAAAAAACTGATTGGTCCATCTCTATTTATTTCTTTTTTGTCTACCATGACAAACATAACTCCAAAGCACCGAATGGCAATACTATAATGACTGCATCTCACCAGTCAGTGGTCTGCACTATTAATAGCACCACCCATATCTTCCGGTTAATCATGCTTGGTACCCCAATGAGAAGGTAATCTAATCTTACTCATACTCAGGTAAGCTACGGTTTCCTTAGCATTGGAAATGATATGACAAAATGTGTGCTCTCAGATTTGTCACCATATCACATTACCCAGTGAAAAGTGGCATAATTCTGCTATACTTAAGGCAATACAAACCTAGAGGGATGTCAATGGCAGTGACCACAGCTCCTAAAGTGTTCTGTACTGCTTCTCCTACTTTCCTGGCTATCAAAGTTCCACTCTCCTCCTCTGCCAGTGCAGCGTCCAACAGCTCTGAAAGTGCAAAAACATGGTATTGCAGAAACAATTAAAAACATGCTTTGCATTTGGCAGCAGTCAAATGCTTGTGTGGAGAACACAAGCTGAAACCTAATCCAGTGAGGTCCTTAAATTTTAGTTTGCTTATATATCTATTAAATTCTTCATTAATCACTTCAAACATTGTTCAAATATTGTGTAGTACAGCTTACCCTCTGGTATGCCTCTGTTTTGAAAGCATGCATCGCAGACCCTGACAGGTGCCAGCCCCCAGCCTCTCTCAGGTACAGGCCTGGACTTGGAGGAGCAGCCATCACAGAAGCCCTCTCCACAGGCCCGGCAATGGTGCTTTGTATCATTATCCTTGAAAGTCTCACCACATTTGGAGCAGTTCTGAAACATTTGCCAAAAGACATACATTTTATACACTATGCTGTAATGTGTATTGAGACTCACACTGAGCATTATAGGCATCTAGGTTAAACTAGACATGTACACAAAAAATGGTATGTATGGAATGCATGACCTAACCCCACACCTTGCCCTATCTTTATCCACACACGCACGGCTCACAACCTGTCATTACACATGCTTCTAACCTTAACTAGTCATTTTCTAAAACAAGGAACATAGTGTCATTCTTTGAGTTTTATCCTCTACACTGGAATTCCAAAGAAAAAAAATGACATTTACAAATATGAGAGAGTTGGGTTTCCAGTAAGCAGGGGCAATCTGGTCTGTGAGCCATGAAGTGACAGCCTTGGCAGGTTTCACACTCAGCTCTGACACCGACTGAGCCATGTAGTTCACCCCATCCAGCAGCCTTTGGGCAGCATTGTTGTTGTCCTTCAGGAATCCATCAGACTTTAAAAACAAAAGGAAAAAGTGGCAGGGTGTTTCAGAGAAAGTAGGAAAACAGAACAGTGGCTGGCCACTTCTGTTGCAAACTCTTACCCCTCACCCGCTGACGTTTGTAGCTATCGTGTGATATGGGTGACCCAGATAGTTGGTTGGTATTTGCAACAACTAGCACAGTGGACAACATTGTAGGTGCACATACACAGGCCAGACACATCTTCAAGTACACACATCTTTTATCCATTTAATCAGGCACTGTGTAGCTTCTCTGTATACTATGCAAGTGTCCCTTTGCACTGTTCTTCGAAGGTCAGGACCCCCAACCACACCAACAAAATACACTTATTATTTGGGTGGTGGATCATTCTCAGCACTGCAGTGACACTGACATGTTGTTGTGCTGGTATGAGTGGATCATACTGTTTTTAAACACCTCAGTGTCACTGCTGAACTGAGAAAAGTCCACCTACCGAAAATATCCAGTCAGCAGTGTCCCGTGACCACAGATGAAGGACTAGAGGATAACCAAACCAAACTGTACAGCAACAGATGAGCTACCATCTCTGTCTTTACATCTACAAGGTAGGAGTGTCTAACAGCGCAGACAGTGAGTGGACACAGTGTTTAATACTTCTAAAACACAGCAGCACTGCTGGGTCTGATCTACTAGACCTGTGGGGGTCCTGACCACTGAGGGACAGGGTAAAAGTGGCTAAGAAAGTAGCAAACGGACTACACATGAACTATTGTGGGCAAGTTCTGGCTTCTATCTGTTAATTACATGCTGTGATTATTATTTATAGCTCTGCTAAGCAACTGACAACTTACAAGCAAATACTATATCAGTGGCCAATTTATGCATCCCAAGTACACCATAATGCTATATATTCACAGACACCGATTATTAATAATTAATGAATTAATTAGTACTTACCCCTGGCCAAACGTGCTGGATCTCAGTACGAACCACTGTGTCCACAGGGTCCTGATTCCCATACCAGTACTGCCTGCTTCTGTAGATCACTGAGCAGTTTGGACATTCAATCACATACCTGCAAAACCAAATATACTTTCATCACCCAGACACAGCTTAATAAACTGAGCTAAATGCTGCATTGCATAATCAATAGCAGGACTTACCCAGACCAGGCGTATATAGCCAGGCCAAACCAGGGTGAATCAGAAGACGCTGTTGTCTTGGGAACAACAATTACCTCTTTACCGCTCTCATAACATGCCTACATGGCCAAATAAGCACATCAAATGTCATCAAAGGACGCTAAACATTTCATCATGGAGTTAATATATTATGCTGAAAGGCGCAACAAACCTTGCATGTATAAATGCGGTTGTCATAGTGAGGGGAATAGCGACAGCGCTGCTTGGCTTCATGGCTCACTCCCTCCCGCAGGTGGTTCATGCTGTTCTTGCAGCCCGAACTGAAAGCCACACATTCAGTAGGCTTTTGCTTAAACATACTGAACACCACAGAAGTGCTGCTGACTACATCAGAAGACTGATATGCAAACTCACCCGCAGCTGAGACAGATGCTGGAGCAGGTGAAGTACTCATCAGGGAAGAAGGAATTGCTGGTCAGGTGCTCATCAGGGATCTCTCCACTGAAGCGCTCACTTAAAGCCTAAGATCACATACGTATCATCACACGACAACCTTAAAAGCCAAAGCTGAAACAACACTGTTCTTCTTTAAAGGGACCATATCATCGTCTTTTTACATTTTGTTTTAATAAAAGAGTCTGCTGTGCTCTATAAACAAAGTTAAAAATTCACTATACACAGATTCGATGTAGTCTATATATATATATATATATATATATATATATATATATATATAGTTATTTTGGCATGGTTGTGACATCACAGTGAGCTTGTTGCAGTTTAGCCTGCCCATTTACACTGTCAGGGACTAGCCATTTACACTGCCCATTTACACTGTTGGCATAGTATTTAATGTTTTCTCTGCATACATTTGCCGCATATATATATATATATAAAATGTGCATATAATACTCTTGTGAAAAGTCCCCTTTTTAAAAGCATTATCTACATAGCCATGTGAAGAAATATGCTCACTTGCAGAGCCTTGTAGATGACACTAGCAGATCGTGGAGAACGTGTGGTGGTGTTGTCCAGCTGCAACTCCACACTGCGCAGCAGGCCACTGAAGTCGGTCGGAGGGTTATAGGTGCGTGTGCCTCTATACTGGATAGAGCTGAAGGCCTCTGGGAAAAGCCCAAGCTTTCTGAAGCGCTCCTGGAGAAGACGCTCTGCAGACTCAGACGGCTTATCTGAAAAGCATTAAAAAGCAAAAATCAGTGGTGTGCAGAACTGATGAAATTTTATGTCACATGACTCTTTATATCACTGTATTAAATGATATTTAAGTCCACATTAATAAAGTTAATAATTTATGTCAGGAGCATCCAGTCTAATTTGCAAAGGGCCTGTGAGGCTGCAGGTTTTCATTGCAAATTAGCAGGGGCTCAGCTGATTCTCTCTGATTACTCAACTCCTCAGCTTTCAAATAACTGCGCTCCCCTGCTTTGCCTGTATTAAAAGCTGCAGCCCCACCGGGCCTTTGCGAGTAAGATTGGACACTCTTGATCTATATGAAAGGAATATTCTACAGACCTGACATAGCTTGAGTTTAACAGACTGTGTGAGAGGATGTGCCACTAGAAACCTTGTACAGTATTACAGTAAAGCAACAAGGACATGGCTATTTTAAGGAACAGCATGTTACTAACAATACAATACTTATCTGTCTGTAAGTCACTAAAACTAAATATCAACACTGCTCTGTGACACCAATACTGACAAACAAGAGTTGACTGATAAATTAGTCAATGCCCACAACAATAAAGCTTCAACACAAAAGTAAAATTCAGTATGTCAACTAACTATATGCATACTTGTTACTGACCTGAACCTAGTAACTTGGTGTGGACGGTTTCGTGAAAGATAATAACAGCTGGTCCCAGAGTGGAAAGCGGCACATCCAGACCACAGCGGGCAGTGGTGGCTTTCAGCTCCTTTGTGAAATGTTTTAAATAAGCATCTGAGGCGTCACCCAAGAACTTAAACAGATCGTCATGAAGACGGTCGGCGTGCGTGCGGTAGATGACTAGGTCCGACACGGCCAGCACCTTCAGGAGTAGACGGGTCCTCTGGCCCTGGTTTGTTCCTGCTCCCAGAAGCCCCTCTGTGTCCACCACCACCACTTTATGAACCGGGTCCAGTGCCGCCCACACACCGACAGTGCATGACTCCTGGGTGGGTGACGTCTTGAACACTTCACGGCCCTTGAAGAAGGTGTGGTTCAGAGTGTGCGATTTCCCTTCCCCGGTGTTACCAAAGATGGATACCACTTTCAGCAGCTCATCCGGTGCACAGCCAAGTTTTCTCACAAAGTCCTCTGCAGCCTTCACCTGCTCGCAAATACAGTGTTGATTAAAAAAAATAATAATAATCAACTTTTTTTTACCTCTTTTTTTTAAGAACGTAGTATACTCTGGTGCAAAACCACACTACACAACTTTGGTAATGTTACATTGTGGTGTACTGATTTGTGATTTGTGGGCAAATATTTTTAGCATGTAATTTGACAAAGCTGGTGTATAAACATTACATAAAACACAGGGACTACATCTACCTGGACAGCTCACAGGGTTAAAACTACAGCACTGTTTTGTATTCCAATCCTTATCCTGAAGAACAACTACACTTTATATTTTAGAGGTAGGCAATATACTGATGTCTTATTCTTAAAAAAAAATGTTATTGTGATCCACAACATGCTTTTGTGAGCACCAAATCAGACAGCCTGTTTTATGACAAAGAAAGCAAATCGGTCCTGTTTACTTGTGCAGTAATGTTAGTAAAACTGAACATAAATTGTTGTGTGTTTGATGTCTGTTTTTTTGTATGACATGGCACTAGTACATTGTTTTTGTGTTTAAAAATGTTGCAAACTGTTTTAAAAGATCATGATATGATAATTTTGCCATATCGCCCACCCCTAATTATATTAGGGACTCTTTGGACTTTGGACATCAAACATGTCTTGGTCGATGGTTATACAGCAATATCTGCAGATTCAGGTTAAATTCAGATGCTGGTGTATAAACATTACATAAAACAGACACTGGGACTACATCTACTTGGACAGCTCACAGGGTTAAAACTACAGCACTGTTTTGTTTTCCAATCCTTATCCTGAAGAACAACTAAAGCACCAAAACATGCATTGTATGTAATCCTCTAGGTTCACGATTGTACTGTTATTCAAAACAACACACAGCGCAATGAGTTCTGCACAAACACTGAGGCACAGAGCTACAGCAGCTCAGCTAACACTGTGCTTTTAAATGTATGCCAAATTGTATCAGCTGGTATCGGTACGTTGGTATCAAGGTGTTTTCATGACCATGAATAAATATGAAAGTGTATTATTGTTATTTTTCAGCATAGTATTTTGCAGTTTCTAAACAATGTAAACAAACCTCATAATTAAAAGACCTGCTTTATCCCCATCCTCCTGATGCTGCACACAAAAAACTGAACCACATCACCTATGCTTTTAACATAGTCCTCGTTCTTTTCTATCTGGGTATCTGTATCCAGAAGCTACAGGTTACTTTCACCTCTCTGAGTGATGCTGGTATTCCTGCCACACAGACTTAACTGTAATGTGAAGAATACTAAAGACATATTTAAGGAAATCAGCTGCTTCTTGCAATTAGCGCAGGTTTGTCCACATGGGTGCTCGGGATAACTACTTAAAATTGGCTGGGATGGGCTATCCATATTTAAGAGCAGACACTGCAGAGCGGTGGAATTTTGTGGAGGACAAAATTATACTGCACCCCAGCAATGAGGCAGTACCGCTGTGCTCTCTGTAAATGTGTTGGGCTTGTCAGTGGAGGCAGCTTGCACGGGGGTTGAGAGAGGCTATTTTAAATGAATCCCCCTATCCATGCTGGAAAATTTAACCTAGCTAGCTAAATAAAAGTAATGTGGTTAGTAAATTACTTTAATCTTACACAACAGGCTAATTCTAGTGAGTAGCAACTTGCTACAAACAGGTTCAGCAGTGCACTTAACCATGTCTGGACTACTGTACATGTCTGTACTATGTTTGAAAATGGTGATAATGTAAAGGAGAGGCGCTGACTTAGAACATCTATACCTTCAAGGCGGCTAGCAGTGCATTCAGTGCAATAACAAATATACAGAAAACTACAAATGCTCATAAAATGCTCATTATGGTGATTTTTTTTCCCCCAATGGGTTCAATAAATGGGCAAATGACTCCTCTGGGTGTGCAAAGCTCATCTCTGGGCCAACCTGTAGACACGTCCCTGATAGGTTTGCCAGCATGCTTGGAACGGGAGTGGGGAGGGAGGGACACTCAGTTGCATCTCATCGCTAGACACTACTACATCTTACACACTGCACCTTTGATGTGACTCATTGACCTACCTGCATCTCTTCCTTCTCATCCACCAAGAGGAAGCTGCAGACCTTGTCCAGCTGAGCCTTCACGCCCTCTAACTCCACATCAGTGGAGTTCATGTTGGCCTGTGGAGGTTTGCAGGGTGGGTAAGGAGAGAGGGGGTGCTTCCTTTTATTCACTCCGCTGTGAGTGCGCTTCTGGCAGTCCAGGCACAGGTTTATTTTGCAGCCTTGACACCTGACCACGGCTCTGAGGCGAGAACCATTGGCCGGACACCCTCCGTCCCCTTTGCACGAGTCGCAGAAGGGCACGTGGCCCGGAGAGATGCGAACCCTGTCGTGGTTTCGCATGCGCTCCTGCCGGTGCAGCTCCAGCTCGCAGCGAGAGCACTGCAGGCTGCCGCACTCGTCGCACTCGTAGGCGGCTTCGTCCGAGCCGCCGCACGCGTAGCTCTCCTGGCAGACCAAAGCGCCGGTCACACCCTGTCCGCTCATCCTGGGCCACAAGTGAGGTAGCTCGCTGAATTTCACAACAACTGGCTCAGACCCCTTGATAAGCGTTCATTCGAATCATTGAACGAATGTATGTATTGCTTGGGCAGCAGACAAAGCTTATCCTGTCCAAAAGTTTTGTCCGCCTTAAAACCAGTCAGTTCACCTAAATATAAAATCACCACACATCCGCCACTCCTTCAAAGACCGGCTAGCACTAAATAAAACTAGATTATTGCACTGGTTAAAAAGTTAAAACCCCAGTTAAGACAGTCTGTAGCTACCACAAATACTACCTTATGGCACTGGTCGAGCAAAGTGGATATAATTCACTTATCTTACAATAAATTACAAAGTAAATTACTGTACATAAAGCAACATACAGCCCCAACTATCGTGGCAGTTTAACTGAATACTCATGAACTGAATATATATTTTTATAATTTAGATCGCTTAGTAGGCTCTTGTAACAGATCAGCTATCACCCACACTGGCCTCTACACTGTACATTTAGCTACCTTGCTAGCATACTGCTCCACAGGATAAAGCTCCTCAAACGGCCGTTTGAGATCAGAAATCGCCTAAATAAACACTTTCGTAGATATAAATGCGTTATCAGACCGTATATGTTCCAAAATCAATTTGGTGGTCACCGTCAGCTACAAGCACCGCGGACGTGTTGAGCTTTTGTTTTGTTCAGCAAGCTAGCAGCATTAGCATTTTCGTTCGTTGACGCTGTGAAAAAAGGGATACTGCCCTCTAGCTAACACTCAATGACAACAAATATTAAATTTGCTCTTTTATATATACACATATATACATATATACGAAAGGCCTGGTTTACTTCATATGACAAACTACACTCAAAACAATCTCTGGAGTTCGTTTACCCAAAAATAACAGCGGTGGAGTCTGCGGTCAGCAGCCTTCCTGACTTAGCAAAACAGCAGCAAAACAAATCTTTTTCGAGCGAGACAGCGTTAATGTTCTCCACAAAACAAGCGGCAGAATGTCACAAAACTGCGCCCTGACCACTTCTGGACAAACACAGAGAAAGATGTCAGTTACTGGATAGGAAGGCTGAGTTGTTTTTCAAAGCAGCTGGTTAAAATAATTCCGCTGCCCGGTTGATTTCGGAGTGTTGTTGCCAAGTCACATCAGCTGATCGACTTTGTTTTCAGCCTGAAGGTCGGAGGGGAAATCTTCCCGCAAGGGTTGTAGGGAAATGTAGTCCGTGACAGCAAACATGCTAGGTGTTTGTTTTTTAAGTAATATTACACGTAATTGAGGCTTTACAGATAAGCAACAAAAACATACGAACAATTACTATAGTTAGTAACAAAATTCATAATATACAACAAAGAGGATAAAGGGGAAAAATAGAAAATGGTGTTAACGTAGCTAGCCGAAGCTAACATTTTTTTAAAATTCTTTTTATTATGTATTTACAGATGCTACACACAACACAACAACAGTTCACACTCAGCACTTACTAATCCTATAACTGCAGAAAATCAGATTTTGTCAGTAATCCGTTTACCATGTTTACAAGTAATAATGTGGAAACTGTACAAGACTCAACCAGGACCGGCCCAATGTCTGAATATCAAAATTCTAAAAATAAACCTATTATAACATTTGGAAAAATAGACATTTTAACACAAATTCAGAGAAAAAAAATGCAAAAAACCCTGCAAAAAATGTAGTGAAAACCTACTGTTTTCAAAAAGGCGTGACAATTTTATTTGACAACATTGTGTCGCAGTGTCCGAACATAGTCTCAACCTCCTAGAATCCTTTATACGATAATTTTTTCATTATATCTGCATGAAATTTTGTTGCCAAAGGTAGTCATATTATCACATGACAGTGTTGATTAATAGCAACATTGTGAAAATCTTTTTGGGACAAAGGAAATCGCACCACTTTTTGACAACATTGTAGCAACCAGTAAACTTCTGTCTGTGGTAGTATTTACTAATTAGAGCTGCAGCACTCCTCTGCCTCAAGGTGGCGCTGTAGCAAATTGGATTACCCAGTTATTCCTCAATAGCAACTGTAGCTATGCTCGAGATACCTGAGTGTGGTGCAGTATATTTGTAAATCAGAAAACTTGCCAAATATGTAAAAAGAGTGAACTGTGACTAATTTCTCAAACTATGACATACACAATCTTAGTTATTGTTTGGAAGACCTACCAAACTAGAAAAGCACATTTCCAGAAAAAAATAAACTGTTAAACCAAGAATTTTGTTGGCAGTAAAGCTAGAATTAGTGCTGCAATGGTGAGTGATTTAGCAGTCAGCCAGCACTTCAGGTGCCAGCCCGCATGTTACCTCCTGAATCCCAGAGAGTATAACACACAGAGTCTAAATACAGAGAACAGCCAGATTACCAAGCTAAAAATCCAGCTCTCTTTATCAGAATCAGGATCAGAATCAGAATCTGAATCTGACTTTATTGGCCAAGTATGCTCACACATGCAAGAAATTGGTTTTTGGTTACAAAAGCTCACAGTGCACGATAACTGACATTAAAGACGCACCTTTAAACTTAACATGTGCAGAGTTGTATATTTAGAGTAAAGTGCTGAGTGCAGCAGTAAGGGACAGTGCAGACCGAATTAAATAGATATAAATATGGAGAACAGAAGAGTCACTGGTTAAGACGGTGGTACAGAGTGTTCTGAGACTCTATCAGATTAAAAAAAGTGCAGTACAGAGAAAGAAGAGTGAGAGAACATCTGGATGTATGTATGTAGTAGACTGTATCCAGAATGTAGTGTTGTAATGTTCAACTGTTCAGGAGTGTGATGGCGTGTGGGAGGAAGCTTCTCTGTAGTCTGGAGGTCTTGATCCTCAACTGGCTGTAACGCCGACCTGAGGGAAGAAACTGGAACAGGTGCTGTCCAGGGTGTGACAGAACCTGGACGATGTTTTCTGCCCGCTTCCTGGTTCTGGCTGTGTGCAGGTCCGGTATGGAGGGTAACTTCACACCCATGGTTCTCTCTGCAGACATGATGATGCACTGCAGTCTGTGGTTGTCATGTTTGGTGGGTGAGCTTCTAGGCCTTAATCTGATATAAGAAACCAGTGTACACTGTTTACATGACCATTTGAACAATCAGATAACTGCAGAAATCAGATTATGATCAGATTATTATGTGTGTGTAAAATCATTAAGGAAGCAAAAAAAGTCCTTTTTTACCATCTGGAGCCACAAACGTTCTATATAGCATCATCTGCTGGTGGACATTTGATAACTTCACTGAGATTTTTTGGATGTTAAAAAGATTTTGAAATAAAATACATTATTATTTTTTAGGCTACCCACCAGAATGTGCACTGCATGTGGAGAATGACCCATTCAGCATCATATCTGTATCGATAATGCTTAAAAAATAGGCATTGGAAAGATTATTCGAGTTAACAGTTATTTTAAGAATGTTTATATGTTTGTAGTATCAACACAAACCTCGCCTTGGAGCTTCACTACGTTGTAGTACTCCACGGTGATGAAACTCAGTTACCCATAATGCACCGTGTCTTCTAGTCGTCCAGTTCTCGTTCATTCGCGTGAACTTAATCTCGACGAGCCGCAGAAAATATTCAGAAATATCGTCAAGTGGAAATAGATTTGATTTGAGTTAAAGTAGTGATTATTGAGAACCCTCTGCTGGTGATGGTACAAGGTATTGAAAGTTTTTAACGTTTAATTTGTGACAGCGGGGCTAACGCTAGCTGGAGCTGCTGTCGCCAACATGGCTGAAGATGAGGAGGGACAGTTCACAGACATAACCGGACAACCGATTTCACTAAACTGCCAAAATTACACCCCCTTCTGCAGAGAGTTCACTATCAGCTCTCCGAAGGTGTCTCTACGCAGGGTGATGGTGTACACCTGCTCCGTGTGGTTAGTCGCCTATGCGGTGTTTTTTGTTACAGAGGTGAGTAGATTTTCAGGGGTTAACCGTAAAACTCAGACTCGCTGTCAGTTTGCTGGAAAAGCTCAACTGCTTGCTTTCTTTCTTCTTATTCGAATTCCTCGTCCCACCTTAGTTGTTGCAGCAGTTACGTTCTTTCGCCTCATTTAAGGTGGAACGGGTTCATTAGAACGCTGAATGTAACTGCTGCACCATTTAAGGTGGAACGGGGAATTGAAATAATAAGCTAACTTAAGCCGTTATTCTGGAGGTTTACGCTTACTAACGGGTCCCGATTTTCATTCCTCTGGCTTCTCATCGTAATAGTTCGAAGTTAGCTTATTAAAGTAGACACACTGTGAATTAAATCAGTCTGTAGTTTGATTTTGTTGCAAGAACTTACTCCATGAATGTACGTGCCGTTTTGCACATTGCTCTTCTTGCACTGTTCTGTTTACCGTATTCATGTATTCGGGTGTACAGCCCTTGTTTAGACTTCGGGTCGGATCGATATTGCATTATCGATAATGTCGACCCTGGCCTGTCTTTCCAAGGGTCGATCCTCATTTGGAAACATCGAGTGTATTTTTTGGAAACATAACGCCACCTATGTTTGTAACATTTTAACCCTATTAAATGATCAGTCACCTGTACATTAATCATTTGTACATCATTCAGATGTATAAGGTTTTATGTGAAGTCAGGATTGTTTGCAGTGGTGGTGATAGTAACCAGACAGAATGTAGTCTTGTGCCTGCTCTTGTGCTTAAAACTGATCATATGAGCTGTTTTCCTGTTTTTACAGCAATGGCGTCTCATTGACCTGGCTTGCAACTCACTGCTCCGCAGCCTAAAAGTTTTTCCACCTGATTAGCAGTCAGTTACTGTCTATGGGCATCATTAGAATAGAGAAACTTGCATCAGTAGCGGTTACAGAAACAGTGAAGGTTATGATATCCAGCATATTTGTTTTGTTGGCTAAGTTGTGAATGACCACAGGAAGAAAAGTAGCAGGGGTGACAATGTGAATAGGGCAAGGCTGTAGAATCTGGGATCAGGCAAACAGTATTAGCCATGAATAACTGCTGCATTGCCACTTTGTCCACCAGGGGGTAGGACAGGGTTGAAACATCTTTTGGTATGGAAATACTTTCCTGAAGTAGTTCTGATCTCATGTCAACTTGCTGACACTTGCAGACACTTAGTCATACAGCACATAAGCTTAACATGTGGTGTTGTCATACAAGTGGCAGTAATTGCAGACATGATCTGTTTGCTTCAAAACATTCCACCATTGTTATGGTTTATTTAGTATGCTGCTGAGTGATCTCAAGATATGTGGGCAGTGATCTTGCTTACAATGTGACCATAAGATTGTTATGCAAAATGCCAGGTAGAGGGACATAATACACCCAGTTTTGGTCTGTGGAGCAGTTGATGTGCATTCTTTAGGGTAGTGGAGCTACATCCTACACATTTGGGAAGAGTTGGAGTAGCATTTGTGATGGACAACAAACCATCCGACATGAGTACTTGACCTCACTAAGGCCGTTGTGTTGTGTGACATTGGTGATCCAGTCCTCACAACACTTGCTCTATTAATATCTTTCTGAAGAATGGTGCATGAGAAGGTGTCTACAAACTTTTAGACACGTAGTGCACACCTCTTGTGCAGGTAGAACTAACTGTTGTGTAATGTCTGTTGTAGAACACCACTGTTCTATCGAGCGCCATCATTGTGACATTGGCTGGAATGATGCTGCACATCCACTTTGTGAAAGTGGACCAAGAAACCCTTCTTATAATCGGCTCTCTGGGTGTCCAGCTGTCCTCTTCATATGCCTCAGGACGGGAGAGCACAACATTCATTGAAATGAACAAGATCAAAGACATTGTGATTAACGAGGCAATTTACATGGTAAGGAGACCCCTTGTTGTTTATGGTGATCGGTCCAGTAACGTGCATGGGTACAATGTGTGTGTTGATTGTAAGTTTTTGTTCATACAGACTTGTCTGTGTTTTCTTTTCAGCATACTATCATATACTACCTCTGCATTCTGATAAAGGACACATCAGATCCTAATGGAGTCGCCAGCGTTGTTCCTCTTTTCCAGGTGTGTATTTAATCAGTGCTACAGTTGTATAAGCACAGTTTCTCCCTGTTAATAACCTTGATTTCTCAAAAAGCTGGATAAGCAGGTCTCTTCACACTTTTGGACACATAGTGTTGTTAAAGGGGTCATATCCTTAATTCCACTTACCTTTGTATGGGCTTTACGTACCATAAACTGCCATAAATACGTTCCACATGGTAATTTTTAGCCTGGTCACATGGTCATCCTTATTTCTTAGAACTAACCAGGGTGTTTTTGTTACAGAGCCGCTAACACTGATTTATGTAAATGACATTTGTTCTGATTGACTTAGACTTAGACTTAGGTTTTACTTTATTGTCCCTGTAGGGGAAATTTTTCTTGGGCCACCCGAAACTGCATCCTGTTGACATAGATCCATACAAACACTTATCCCAAACTGACAGTACAATACATTAAACATAAAACACTAATAAAACACAATGTATCAATTTCCCAACATAATAAATACATTAATAAATAACACCAGAAGAAGAAGGAGAAAACCCAAATAAATAATAAACTTGCTCATCTACTGCTAACTGCCCTGTATTGTGTCTAAATTAAAAAGCAACCCCCACCCCGAGGTCCACTTATGTTTGTGTACCATAAACTGCCATGAATAGCTTGTGCATGGTCATTTTTAACCTTTCTTTATCTCTTAGAACTAATCAGCCTGTTTTTGTTACTGTGCCTCTAAGACTGATACAAGTAAAAAACATGTCTTCTGATTGGCCCTATATTGTGTGGAATTCCAAAAGCAGTTCAGGCTGAACAGCTCCTTCTAACTTAAGTGTGAATGGGCGGAGCCAATCCTGGTTTTCCATTGGCACTTGATTTTGACCATTTAGACTGTGACACCAAATGTAACTGTATGACTACTGACAAGTGTTGAAATCCCTGACTGCAGTCAGTCGCATGCAGAGATTCTTTTGACGGTATCATTTTGAATTCTTCCAACAGAGTTCAAAGCCGAGACTCAGTTGTCTGGTTCGAGTGTACAAAAGCTGTCAGGAGATAATTGCACAGACCCGGTGACATAAAGGTAAAGGCGTGATGCCAGCGCGTCTAGTCTTTCTGCATGCTTAGGATGTCTTTAGCGTTACGTATTGTGCAGATATGCATTCATAGTCCTTTCCTCTTCTCTTACAGTGTTTTCAGTTCAGTTGATAATGTTTCACTGCAGTTAAAAAACTCCCTGTGAACAGTGCCAAGCTTGCCCACCCATCCTGCATCACTCCATTCTTGTGTAACATCTTTACCATGCAATCTGGAATTGCTTCCCTGTGAGACTTTGGCAAATAAAAAGATGTTTGGCCCATTTTGACATAAAGTGACTAATAATAATAATAATAATAATAATAATAATAATAATAATAATAATACTAATAAAAAGAAGTAGAAGAGGGAGCAGATATTTTTTTAAGTACCTGATTTATTAGAGTTGACTCAGTTAGACCCCCTCTTATAGCCAGTTGATCTCCGCACTGTAATTTTAAACTAGATCATTTTTGTGTGTTTGTACGATTGGTTGTTTTTTTGTTTTTGTTGTTGTTTCTTTTTTTCATTTAACTTTAAAATTGAATTAAATATGTGTTATACATGTTACAGGCATTTTTTCAAACAAATCTGTAAATAAAATAAATTTTATATTCCTGTCAATACATTTCTTGTGTTAACACCTGTCACCCACTAGGGGGAAACCATGTGCCTCTTCTATCTTGACTCCCTAAAAACTTAGTAGTCTCATTACTGGATCATAACAACAGAAGTTTTCAAACTTGCATTTCATTGTACAGCTCAGATTGTGACTCTGTGCTGAGTACAGCAGGACATATTTAAAGGGGTCATTTAATATTATTGCAAACGGTCAGTGCAAATGGTTTCTGTGTGACTTCAAAGAAGGAACAGGGTTTAGGCAATCAGTTACTAGTGTCAGTGGGATTCTTCACTGTAGTTTACATTTATACAATGTATAGAAACTGACCACGGCCTCCACAGCCTTCTCTCCAGTCTCCTGCATGGTCACTATTGTTGCTGGATTATGCTAATCCACCTCCCCTGCTCCTTGGTGGCTCAGCAGTAATTAATTGTGCAAGCTCTTTTGAAGGAAAGTGTTTTCAGTCCAGAGGAGTTTTAGAGTCTGCATGCATGCGGCTGTTTATCTAATTAAACTATACTGGAAGGAGCAGGTTTGATTAAGGCTGGTTTCAGGCCTCTGAAGTGTATGGTTTGTTTTTCACGAGGCTTAGGGAACTTCTGTGTCACTGGGGGTGTAAGAAAATATGGATACACTTGCAATAGTAGGTGTTGTGACACTGTATCAATTATCAAAAATACAGTATCATTTTTTTATTAAAAGTACATACAAACGATGTAAACAATGAAAGGTGGGGAAAAAGGTGCACCATGAAAAAAATCACCATATATAAATTTGCTTACAGTATTCCAGTATATTGAAATATATTGAATCGTAACCCCCGAATCATGATGCATATCGTATTGCCAGACAATACACAGCCCTGCATGTCACGTACACTAACCATTAAATGTTTGGACACATCATAAGATGGGTTTCTATATTTCTATTGTTCTCCACATATTAGAACAGTGGTGAAGACAAGTACAAGCTACTCAGTACCCAACAGAAAATTACGTGAAGCCTAATTTAGTGCTTCCAGTCTTTTCAGAAGACTTTCATTTTTATTCATGGAAGTTTGCAGGGATTTTTATTTCTCAGCGAGAATCTTCGTGACAGCAACATCCCTTTGGCCACATATCGTTGAGTCACCTTGTCTTAGTGGAGGGATGAGGAATAACACCTGTGGACAGTGTTTTTTCCCCCACTTCTTTTCCTTTGACTTTCCCCCTTTCACTATCTAAGTTTTTTTTATCTACTCAGGAAAAAAAAAACTTCTGTAAGAAGAATAACTTGTACTTGATGGTTGTTTTGATTGGGCGTTAAACAAATGAATGGTGATCTTTGACTTTCACTTATTTATTTCATACATATACTGGATTTTCATAGAGTATTTCATACTGAGTTAGGTATGTTCAAGCTTTTGACTGTATTTTGGTTTCTTTTTGATGGTACATGTACTGTTAAAGGTAAAATGACAGAAGGCAAATTTAGTTTTCTCATTAGATCGGTTTAACATGATTTCTGAAGAACAGCTGTTGTAGAGTCTGCTGGGTGGACACATGGACACTTAGTCATCGACCCATTACTGACTCAGATCAATGACTGCATCATTATGTCGGTATTTTCTACAAGCTCTGTAACTGCAGTGTAGCTTGAAAGCAACTTTAGGTCCAGCCCTGTTTGGTAGAACACTACAAAGAGGGATCTGTATATCTGTTGGTAGCATTATCTACTCAAAGATTAGTTCTAACTAAAACAGAGCGGTCATACTGGTTTGCCTGCGCTGTAAACAGAGAAGAGAAACCACACGTTCTTTGGCACTTGCACTGTATTGTGTGTGTACTTCCAACAAAACCATTGTTTTGTCTCATCAGTGTCTTATAGCTCGCACTGCTGCTCCACGTGCTCAGCTTCGGATCATGTCTGGACAAGAATAGCCTTGAAGGTCAGAGTTCAGAGACCTTGAGTTTTCAAATACTGGTTCCCATGTGCCTTCGCCTCACTTCTCCTGCCCATTTGGAGTGGTTTGCTTATGAACCCCTCTCCGAGAAGCCGTGAAAATGACCAGAGGGTAGAAATTTCACAGGGTGGTGTGTTAGCCTGCTGTGAAGACCCTTGCAGCAGGATAATCATCCCTACTGGAGGTGTGAACTGCCCAGGAACTGACCAAAGGGAGGAGGGGGGCGTCAGATTGCGACACCTTCTAGCCCCCTCAGAACACACACACAAACATCGTCCTGTCACTTGACTCAGATTTCCCAAAGCCTTTCCCAAAGTGTTGGGAATTAGTTTATTTAGCATCTTGATAAACTCTCATGTTGACACACGGGGCACCTGATCCCGGTGGATGGACAGGAGCACTGTTAAGCGTATGTGTAAACATTGTGGACGCAGCAGAGTGTTTTGTGTTTGTGTATATTGACATGTTTGTTTATGTTGAAGTGTTTTCAGTTAACAAGTGTTTCCAGTTGACATTAGGAAGAACCCACACAAACGTTCATTATGGACAGTCAGAATTTTTCTTCATTCAACTTTGTTCAAAATATCAGGAGAATGTCGAATCGTGGGACCCCAGCAAACACAAAACGTCACAACATTGTCAAAAGATCACGTTAAGTAACGTTGTTTTACAGTATTATTACTACCTGTTAGCAACTTTGCAAAATTCCATGGAAATTCCAAATATAATGAAACATATGAAGGAGGTAGTGACAATGTACCGACAACGTTATCACTATGTTCTCGCAGTGTTGTCAGAGGAAGACACACATTTCTGAGGAATTAATTTTTAACATTGTGGGCTAAAACAATATGTTGTCTCAATGTTTTAACAACGTAACTGTGTAAACATTTTGTTTAAGAAGTGCTAATGTTGCTAATAACTAGTGACACACTGTTAGCAATACATGGACCAACTAATCATGCCATTTCATCCCCATTTGTTTTCATCCCTTCATAACCCTGTTAGAGTTTAGTGTTTTATTGATGGTATATTTCTGCTAAAGAAGTAGGTTATGCTAAGCTATGTTTTTATCTTGTAGTTGATATAAACAGGAAAATATTGAAGAAAAGGTTTTTATATGAAAACCTGATTAAAGTGATGAAACCTGCCAGCTTTGGATGTTGTGATAAGATAGTAAAGGGTTTTGTTTTGTTGCTAATGTGCTAATGTTGCTAATAATGAGTGAGTGTAGTGTAACAGATTAGATAGCTAGTCACTCAGGAGTTTTTCAGCAAACAGCTCTCTTGACTTTAGTTTAGTGTGATATGCTGAACTAAGCAGTTTATGCTAAAGTATGTTTTCATTTCCAGTTGACATTAGCAAGGCAAGAATGCTTATTAGGGAAAACAAAGGATTTCTGAGGAAAGACATGCTAAACATAATGATGAGGGACCCGCCAGCTTTCAATGCTTGAATAAAATCAAGAATTTATGTTTTGGTCATAAAAAACACCACCAAGTGGCTCCTAGTTAGCGTTATTGTGACATGTTTTTAAATAAAGAAGCAGGTTATGCTAAACTGTGTTTTTATTTACATTTGCAAGGAAAGTGGTGAGAAAGAGCTTTTCATAGGAAAAAACATGAGGAACCTGCCAGCTTTGGATGTTCTGATAAAATAGTGTAGTTTTTTTGTTAAAAGGGCTAATGTTGCTAATCATGAATGACATATACCCTGCAAACACAGTTACATTGTATGTACTGTTGAAATGTGCCTCTTCAGAAATTGTGAGAATGTAGTGGTAACATTGTCAATTCATTGTCACAACCTCCTAGAATCCTTCATACGTCCCATTATATCTGCATGAAACTCCATAAAATTTTGCTAAGTTATCAATAGTAGTCATAATACCACAAAACAATGCTATGTATTTAATTAGACAATCTTGTTCAGACATTGTAAAAGCACTACCTTAACAACAGAAAGTAGACAACGTTTTGACAATGTTGTGTGATTGCATAGGTAGCCATGCTAACTGGTCACCCCTCACAGGTCTTTAATTCATAGCTGCTTAGCAGTTTTGAGGAAATGGTTTGACATTAAATAAAGAAGTGGAAAATGCTGAGCAGGTAATGCTTTCATTTCCAGTTGACACTGGCAAGTAAAGAGCCGATACTTGGAAAAGAACGTTTTTAGAGGTTAAAGTGGTGACTTTTGGAAGTTGTAATAAAACAGTAAAGTGGTAATGCACAGTTAGCATGGATGAAACATGCTAACTAGTCCGTTTCATTCATTCATATCATAGATTTTGGGCAATCTTCCTTTTTTTGCTGTTACACTGTAGATAAATGTGCAGGATATGATAAACCATGGTTTTTGCCTCCAGTTGAAATTAGCAAGTAATGTTCAGATGAATAAAAGATAAAATAATAATAAAAGACCAGCCAGCATTGGATACTTGGATAAAAACATTGGCAGATTAATTAGGCTAACTGGATCCTATTGTCTTTCATTCATAACCATATTAGATGTCTTGGCCAAAGACTTATTTTGTAGTTGGATTTAAAATTAAGACTACTGACCACAGATAAGTGTTTTCCCTTCCTCTTCACATTAGTGAGGAGGGGTTCCACAACCCTTAAGTAAATGTTTTTAAGATGATAAAGGTGCTGAAGATCAGGATCCTAATTGAACTATGTATGCTGGAATAAAATGATAAAGGAAATGTTTAGTTTAAATGATGTTTAATGATGATGGACACATAATAGAGTCTAGTTAGGATGCTAGTTAGCAACTGGGCACCACTTCATTTATTTATAGCCGTGTTTGAATGAAGTGCTCCTTTTGGCATTACACTTTAGACAAAGGGGGGACATAGTAGATCTTGATCAGCTTAGCTGTGTGCCTGAAGGCTGGAGTGTTTTGGAGGGAAACCCCACGGTGTGGGAAGGGTGCTAGAACCCCACTGAGCTGGGAGTTTCCCTCCCTCTGCTTTTAGAGACAGTTTGTCCCTCCCGCCCTTGTGTCCCTTAACTGACAAAGCATAAACTACTAATCAAAATAACTGTTTCAGTTCCTGCGCAGAACCTGGCATGTGCTTTGTGAAATATAAGGAAGTTCACTATTTATAAGCTATTTATAAGTGCAAACAGTTTTTTCATTATAGTGCACTGAATTTACTTGACTCAAATTCATTTATTGAATATCGTAGAATTAAGTATATTTTAACACATTTAACTCTGTCATGTTATATCATCACTATTCAGTATATACACCTATGGCTTATAGTCTTGTTTATCTTTGAAAGCTACATATACCATATACAACATATGCTCTGTAACTACAGATATGAAACTCAGACCTGTTTCTGTATGCAGGAAATCACATTACTGGTCAGAGTGTCTGCAGGCAAAGCACATATACTGCAAAGCCCCTAGGGGAGCCCTTAAATAAGGAGTAGCTTCTCAAATGTCCACCTCATGTTTCTGATTCAGCTGCTGGACCTCAGGAGGTAACTGTATTTAAAAGGCTCACTGCTGTGCTTTTCAAAAAACGCCCTCCATCCCCCGCACGTCTCTCAGAACTGTTTCTGAACTTACACCAGATACCACCCCCACCCCCACCCCACTCCCCACAGCGTCAGCTCTTCATTTGAATTTTGGCTCGGAGCTCACTTTCTGAGTGTTGTTGTACAGGGTGAACTGAAGTGTGCCTAAACCTGGAAACAGGTGTTCTAACTGCACGCCTACAATTACCTGAGCTGCTCCAGAGAACCCTATTTAACCGAGTGGTTTAAGTTCCAAGCGTGTCAGCTTTAGTTCATAATACCTCTCTGTCTTTCATCTTGTACTGCTTTCTCCTTCTTTTTTCTCTCCAGTCTTTCTCTTTTTTCTGTGCCCCTTTCATTATTTTCCTCTGCCCCTTGGCTTCTAGCCTTTCTGTCCCTCTCTTTCCCTCACTCCCTTTTTTCATTTGCTCACTCTTTCTTGCTTATCTGCCTTTCCTCTCTTTTTTATCCTTTGCCATCTTTTTCCATCCCTCTTTTTCTCTGTTCTTCCTCTCTCGCTTTTTCTCTGGCTCTTTTTTCTTTTTCTCTATTTTCCTTTCTCCCTCCTCTCTCCCTCTTTTTCTGATTCTTCATTTTTCCCCCTTCTCGCCTTTTCTCTCTTGCTATCTTTCACTCTTTTTTCTTTCTTCCCTCTCTCTTTGTCATTGTCTTTCCTCTCTTTTTTCTTTCCTCCATCTCCCTCTTTTTCAGCCCCTTTCTTTCTTCCTCCCTCTTCTTTTATCCCCATCTCTCCCTCTCTTGCTCTCTCTTTTTCTCTTCTTGTGTTTTTCTCTTCTCTCCCTCCCTCTTTTTATATTCCTCTGTATTTTTTTCCTCCGCCCCCATCTCTCTCTCTCTCTCTCACTCTCTCTCTCTTTCTCTCCTTTTCCAAAATACATGCCTGGTAAATGTACAAAAACAGTTTCTTTTAAATGTACTTGAGTTTCAAAATAATGAGTGTGAGACGTGTGAGCTGAGTGGAGGCAGACATAAGAAACTAAGAACTGAGGCAAAGACAAATCTTTTTTTTTATTACCAGCAAAGTTGTCGCTATCAAACAAATCCGTCACTGCGTCTGTGTTACAGTTATATGTGTGATGAAATAAACCTATTTGTTACTCAGTGGCATTTTAGTTATTCACATCGATAAAACATTTCTCCTTTCTTGTCTTGTTGCTTCTGCTTCTGGACCATTTTAGCTGTGGCTTACACTTCTCACTTTGTAGTTTCACCATTTTATTCTAGAGCAAAAGTAACAAGAAAAAAGAAAGAGAGAAGAACAGGGCCTTAATACATTTCAGTTTCTAAGAACTGTATTTAGAAGTTCCCCTGCAGTTCCACAGGAACGTTGGTACTTTTCTCTATCCGAATCTTTATTTCAGTGACGTAACAAGTCTTGTTCCTGAGTATGAGTACTCAGTTCACTGCTGATTACAGAGTATTTGAATAAGTGCATGATAAGATAAAGCAGGTCGTTTCTGATCTGATCTGAGGAACACTTTCAGCCAGCTGGGTTTGAGGAAGCGGATGTCGGAGCGGTTAGGAGGTGCTCTGCGCCATGTCGGCGGTGTGTGCATAGACAAATGGAGTAAGTGTTCTTTCTGGTTAGACCGGCTTCCTCCGTGCAATCCGAGGAAATGCTGGGAAAGGGCTTGTCGAGCCGGTCAGGTGAGCTTAGACTTTCAGAAAGGCTCCGCAACAGGTGTTTTTCATCATCAGTATCACACACGTGTACGTGCGCCTTGAGGTTATAAGGGAGCAATCTCACCTCACTCGTTCTGAAATAACAGAGCTCTGTACGAGCTGCGAGAAGATATACTTCCTCAGCTTGGAAGAGAAGTGGCGGAGCTGCCATTGCTGTTCTGAAATGTCAGTGTCTAGATTGTAGGTTGGCAAATAAATAAAAAAAATGTTCATCTTTTTAACACTTTTATTTTCATCTGTTTATATATATACAGTATATATGTAATTAATGGATGATGACGGAGCATTTGTGGTCTGACTGGTCCCATTCTTTTGCCAGCAGCAGGGTGTCATTTAACCCGCAAAAATATAACAGCAGACGTCATCCCTGTTGAAAGTATGCAGCTGTCCCACATGTGAATCTCAGATATGTGACTATAGTCACAGATGGTGCAGACTGCTGGCTAGCAAAAGATAAAGACCGTAGAGACCTTGAACTGGGACTTATTTGTGAAGTATAGGGAAGATCCTGCTCTCCTAAAGTCTCGTACATACTTTTAGTGGCTCGAAACCTATTCCATAGCCAGTCGTCTGTGTTCCCTTATAATAAGATAAAAAAGGCCAATAGCTGTTATTGCTGTTAACTTTATATATGAAGTCCCAAAACTTAAATCAGTAGTGAAGCAACATTATTAGGCTGGCAAATCAAAATATATCAGATCATAGAGATTGCAAAAGCGTGCAGTATTAAGTGCATTCTTGAAAAGAAAGAATGCACAGGTGAGCTCGGGCCTGGTAGCCAAAAGAAAACAACTGTGGTGGATGGCAGAAGAATTCTTTCATTCCTAACAGCCAGTCAGATCATGAACACCATTTAGGTGTCAGTTTTAAACCATTAAGTAATGTGACGGTACTTACACAGCAACAGCAGATGAGCACTTCCAAAAATGTTTCTAACTATCAATCAGTAGCTATCATCAGTATACTATTATGTAATTACATAAGGCAAAAAAGAAATTGATACACACTTGTTATTACATAAGTGATACTATTCTATTTCTTCTGTAACATTGGCTACATTAGTAGTAGTTACATTCTTATTTATATGTAATAAGAACCAATCATTACATCTTAGGAGTATGTAATTAGCCAAAAACATATATAAACATCAGAGTGTGTATGGATTCCAGACTTCAGACAGTGACGGACCCCAAATAATTTGCAACCAAGTATTAAAAAAGTATTAAAAATTGAATTTACGGTTATGTTAGTTTGTCTAAATACTTTTGAGAGACTAAAAAGTCGGGGGTGGAGTATGAAAATATGAATGTAAGTCTCTCTAAGCTTGCTGAAAGTCAAGCTCCAATATGCTAAAGTAACAATAACCTTATGGTCTGAATATTATGGGCCTGACTATAGTTACTACTATGAAACTAATATATGTATAAATCTATATGTGATGTTATAATGAGAAAGACGTCTCATATGCTGATCCACATTTTACCTCTACATAAGTTTTAGTTTCCTTGTAGTTACTAAGAAATAAGTCTCATAACTCCCTTGAAAATGTATTCTCAGTATTGATTACATTACTATGCACCTCCGAGTGGGTTAAAATGATTAACCTCCCACTTCTCCCACCTACTCCTATTATAGAGTTCAAATGCTTAGCCAACTTATAGATTGTCCCTGATTCCCCAAGAAATGCATGGCACTGCTGAAGGAAATTATAATTATAAATACATCAAACAAATGATTAAAATGACTTTTTAGGCCAGAACATTGTTAAACAATGTATCAAAACCTTTTTGAAGACAGCTTTTAGAGATGGATGTCTGGTTCCTATCACTACCACTGAGAACAATTCTGACACTCGGGAATAAAGCATGACTTTGTTTACATCTTAACCGTTTAATTAAGTAAAAATTCAGAAAATCTGGTGCTAATCAAGTGTGAAATGCTTAATATAAATAATATTCATGTCGATTCATGGAGTTTAGTATTACCTTCAATAGCTTACAGTCTGTGTGGATTGTCTAGTTGTTTCTCACCTCTGTTCTGAGCTTAGTGACTAGCACTAGTTTGGCATTTAGCAATCTTGTGAAGAGGCTGTTAAAAGCATTATAGAAACCCCATAAAACAGAACTTCCACCCTGATCACTAGTCTGCCTACCATATAAATACTGCTGGACTATTAACATTAAATCCTACAAAGCTTGTTGTGTTATAGTGGAGAAGTTCTTTGGTGCTTTGATGGTGTTGAATTTTGTGTATGGAGTATCTTTAAAGTTAAGATATTTTTCTAACTACACTGTATTTTCATGTTTGTAGAACAGTTCATTCTGCATTTCCCAGGAAATCAAGGGTAGTTTGTCCCCTCTTGGCTGCAGTAAAGCCTCTGCACAACACTAGAATTTGAGAATTTGATTGCATCCAGCCACAAAAACATTAGTGAGGTCAGGTGCTGATGTTGAATGGTTAATTCTAGATCAATCTGAATCAATCCAGAGCTGGGTAGAGCTGCATTACTCCAGAGAACAGGTTCACTACCCCACGGCCCAAAATGGGGGCTGTTTGCATAGTGTGCCTCATGCACAGTGTGCCTCATGAACAGTGTGCCTCATGTGCAGCTGCTCCAGAGCGTCACATTTAATCTGCAGTTCTTTTCTACTGAGTTTATACAAGCTGTGCGTTTGCAATTGAACACATGTGTCCATAGCAGCTGAATTCATTTATTCAAAAGGTTGCCTATATACCATATAGTGTAGATTTTAAGGTGCTGAGTGTTGCTTCATTGACTGTGCAAGGTCTCTAGAACTGTAGGCTGGTCATATTTATTTTATTACAGTTAGTTTGAAGTAAAAGTGTGTTATGGGCATGTTTGATTGTGCTTGTATGTGATACCTAAGTAAGACTGTGATGTTGCAGTTCTATTTTGATTATTAAATGAGATTGAGGAAGTAACTCACTACTTGAGTAGTCTTTTTACTGAATACTTTCTTACTTATACTCAAGTAATAATTTAAATGACTAATTTTACTTGAGTAAGTATTATGTTGAAGTAACAGTACTTTAACAGTACTGATTTTGGCTACTCTACCTACCTCTGGTCATAAGCCAGGACATGTTTATCAGACCTTTACAGTGTGAATTGTCTATATGAAATGATATATATTTCACATGGGGTTGACTATATATCTAATAATATTAATACATGCACTTGTTTGTAGAATGCTGGATAGTGGGTGAAGGAATAGCGTGTGATGAACACTCAGTACAAGTTCATCTACACTCATGTAACCGAGATCATTCACCGAGGGGTAAACAAACCCTGATGTCACTTTCTCTTCTCCACAGCTCTACTGCATGTGGAAGTGTGGGATTCTGCTGGTTACTGTTAACATCTTGTCCCCACTTGTCGTTGTACTACTGAGCCAAAGTCACCATGAGTCACATCACCCCCTCCTCTAAACAAAGAGTGTGAGAATGGCAACACCCATTAATTCCCACACTAGGACACACCTCCGGCCTGCCGTGATCGGGCCTATCACAATATTTTCATGCAAATTCTGCTGTGTTTTGCTGTGCTGTGTGAAACGTTTATGATTTGCGAAACTACTTCAAGGAAAACGTGTTTCTACTGACATGGTTCAGTGTTTCTGTGGATTACAGATATCAGATTGCAGCTGTGTCAAAATGCTGTTATTGCCTGGATCTCCACATTCGAGGAGTGTAATTTACCAAACAACACACACTATTTTATTGTGCACCTGGTTAAAGCAATTAAGGACAATGATAGCGAAAGGCAGTCACATGCACAAGTTTGGGCACCTTTGGTCACATCACATGCTTTTTAAGTGAAATTAAGTTAACACAAGTTATCCTCTACAGAGAACATTTCTGAATATTCTAAACATCTAATGACTGAATTTAACATACTGGGGAAAAATAAAACCTAAAATGTAACCTGTACACACTTGTTTTTTTGAACTGCACTAACACAGCAATCATGCCATGGTTCATTTTAATCAGTGACAACACCACAAAACTGTGGCTGTAACAGGTCAAAAGAACTGCAGCCAAAGTTTGCAAAAGTATGTTTTCGACTGACACAATGTTCACAACATTATGATTGGAGAATGACGCAGCACGTTTGGGTTGTGTGAGGATTTTCTACACAACAATGTCAAACACCACCTGTCTGTTGTCTAAGAACAGGTTAAGTGACATGATAATACACAGAAATAAGTTGACAATATATATATATATATATATATATATATTGTGTCTTTCTCTCTCTCTCTCTCTCTCTCTCTCTATATATATATATATATATATATATATATATATATATATATATATATATATATATATATATATATGTGTGGACTCCAGTCCAACTTGAGTCACTAAACTGATGACTTGTGACTTGACAACATCACTAAAGACTTGCGACTTGACTTGGACTTTACCTTTATTGACTTGGACTTGAAATCAGACTTGAGCTTTGAGACTTGAAAAGACTCGCCACCCTAATAAATAAGGAAACTGAATCACATAACTGGGTCATTTTGTATTAAATGGTGCTGTAACTCTAGGCAGCTGAGTTACACGGCTCAGTTTATCCACAACCTAGCAACAAGTGAAGTTCTGCTGCCTATCACAGGAAGCTTTGGGGGGCGCCATTGTTGAATTTGTGCAGAGATGAGGAGCAGCATGCTCCCTAAAATAATCCCGTTCAACTACAAAGATGATGCTGTAGAAAATATAAAAGAACTGCGACATGCTGCACATGTGGAGTCAAGATCACAGATGGAGCTGCAACCACTTCAAACTTTGTTCAACTTTTGAAGCACAAAGAACAGAAAGTCTCTGCTATACGTATTTCACATATAGCAGTTAGCTAGCTAGCTGGCTAACAAGCTAGCAAACTTATTGTGAAGGAAGCTCTCTCCCTCTGCTCATCCCTCCTAGATATTCCACAGTCCACTGTGAACTTTACTGAAAAATTTAATTTAAAATTCCTGTAGGTGTAATGTGTACTAATACTTCCTTATAGTACAGTGTTTCTCAACCTTGGCCTTCGAGACCCACTGCCTCACATTTTAGTGTTTTTTCTGCTTCAACACCTATTTTAACTTGGTAATAGATTGATAATGAGGTGATTAGTGATTAGATCTGCTTGAAATTATCTAATTTCATATGCAATTTATTTGTGTTATAATAGAAACTTTAAAAATGTTAATGTTATATTAATGTCAGTTTAATACGTTACTAACTAAATGAATCATTTGTGTTAAATACTGAAATGACGTTACATCTGATGACTTGACTAGGACTCGAAGTTTAAGACTTGGGACTTGACTCGAGACTCGCTTGTATTGACTTGGGACTTGACTTGGGATTTTATTGTTCATCTGGTTTAAACAATTAAGGACAATGATAGCGAAGGGCAGTCACATGCACAAGTTTGGGCACCTTTGGTCACATCACATGCTTTTTAAGTCAAATTATCACATCCTCTACAGAGAACACACTTCTGCATATTCTAATGTGCAGTTCAATACAATTAATGACTAAATTTAACATGTTGGGGGAAAAATAAAACCTAAAATGTAGCCAGTGCAGAGGATTTTCTCTCAGGCTGCGAGTTTGATCTGCTTTTCACATCAAAAACACACCATTTAGTTAACACCTCCACACAACAGTTCACAGGATCTTAAGGCAAAAAAGTTGTTGAGCTTCATTGAACTCTGAAGATCTTTGCGAAGCCTCACCACACAATTCTCAAGCAAGTGGCAAAGAACCCATGGGTCACTGAGGATGTGCAGCATTTCTCACACTTGATAGTGTCTGTTTTATATATGAAGCACTTTGTATGGTGTATATTTGTAGCCTGGCTCTCTTGATCCGGACCAAGGATTAAAATTTGTTGCTCACACTGACATATTTGATTTCAAACCAAGAGCAAATCATGGGACAAATATATACACTTACCTTTTTATTCTATTTTATTAAGTTTAATTCTAAATCTGTCAACTGCGCCAGTCAATGTTACCATCTCTTGGCACTGGAACACACAGCCTGAAGTGTCTTACTGGGCTTTCAGTGTCTTGAATATCATAGAGGTTTATGGTTATTCCAGACATGCAAAGTCAGAAGATATTACATTTTTAGTTGCCATTTATTGCTATTTGATTTTTCCATGCCCCTTTATTTCCCACTTGCCAACAACTGTCAATCATTTCAGTCAGGGTAAGCGGTCCCCTGCAACTGCCAATGAAAACAAACATGCCAGGATAATGTAAATAATGTGTGTGTTGCACTGGTATAAGTGGATCAGACACAACAGTGCTGCTCAAGCTGGGAATAGTCCACCAACCAAGAATATCCAATCAACAGTGTCCTTTGGGCAGCATCCTGTGAGCACTGATGAAGGACTAGAGGATGACCAACACAAACTGTGCAGCAACGGATTAGCTGTTGTCTCTGACTTTACATCTACAAGGTGGACCAGCAAGGTCCAGTCATGTCTAATAGAGTGGACAGTGAGTGGACACAGTGTTTAAAAACCATTCATACCAGCACAACACACACTAGCACACCACCACGTCAGTGTCACTGCAGTGCTGAGAATTTAGGGGTCGTGAAAATTGAAGAACAGGGAAACAAAGTATACAGAGAAACAGATGGACTACAGTCTGTAAGTGTAGAACTACAAAGTGCACCTGTTTTGTAAATGGAGCTGGTAAAATAGATAATGTGTGTAGATACAAGGAGATGGTTTTAATGTTATGGCTGATCGAAAGGAATGGTTTCAACATTTAACACTGCAAAGGACTGATTGGGTTGTTGCCAATAAGGAAAGCCAACGTTTATTGAACATGAGCGTTCTGTACTCTTAATCCATTAGTGTCTATCATTGACCTTGACTGCTTGAATCAAGTCTTCAGTAAAGAATGATACAGTAAAATGTTGTGTGTGTGCAAATGTTATGTAACACATTAAATACATTGAACCTTTTCCAGTAACATTTTCACGCTAACAACTAATGGTTCTTAGGTGGAGGTAGTGATGCATCACAAATGATCAGAAAAGAAATGAGCCAGGAACAAAAACTCAATTTCATGCTGTTCCAAAAAACAGATTACAGGGCAGTGATAAAGCTGCATCTTAGTTGTGTTGACTAAGCCAGGTCCTCAGTTGCTCAATGCGATGTTGCCCAATACTTTTTCGACTGGTCAGACAGCAAGAAGGGCTTAGACTAGCAAATCCAGACTCTTGGTTCAATGGTCACCCTGATACCCTCACACCAGTCAATCCAATCAAGCCGTGATGAGACTGAAAAGATAACAGCACGAATCCAGCACCGTCAATGACCGCAACAAGGGTGATGTCGAAGCTTTGAAGTGATTATCAGCTCATCAGGGTTCTGGCGCTGCTGTTTGAAGGCCGGGAATTCTGCTTTGATGTAAAACTGTAATAACAAACCTAACGGATATGTGCACAGGTGCTTGTTCAATCCAGAGATGCACACAGCTCACTACAGCACTCAAAAACTTCATCAAAATCTTTCAAAATCTAAATCTTAATGGTTCTTAAACGTACTGCAGATGTGTTGGGCTGCCATAGTGTGACACAGCACCTCTGTGTGAAGTAAAAACAGAACAGTTTATAAGCCACACACCGAAACTGGGGAGAACTCTATGAAGCATGGCCGTTGGGGCAGGAGTGAGTAACGTTATTGCCTGCAGGCAAATCCGCAGACAACAGCTGTGAGACGTGAGCACATGTCGAAACTGTCAGTTTACAGTGCGGATTTGTTGATGAGAATCTCTTCCTATTTTGGAAAGTGTCTTTATATGAGTGCTGTTTATTTACCAGTTTTACTATTTAAGCATTCAAAAGAAATATAATATACCTATAGAATGTTTCTGCACATTTATTCTAATAAAAGCTTGTAGGCTTGTTTTTTGTTGTTTTTGTGCCTGGAAGATTTCGGGCTTTTTGCCAGAAGACATTCATCGGACGCTCTCTAACATACTTTTTAAGATGCAGTTCAAAACAATGTTTTTATGTTATTGTTTATTTAGATTTGTATATCACTATTTGTTTTTGTTACATTACTTTATTCTAATTTTTATGACATTTATGATGGAATTAATTACTGCATTCAATATGGAGTAAAAGTATTACGAGTTTAAGGAAATATCGATACACTTGCAATATTGCAATATTATGTTTTTTAATACTTTACCGATCCTCAAAAACAAAGTATTGATTTTTATTAATAGTTTATTTTAAATTAAAGGTAAGGTTGGCAACAGGCACAGCACTATTACACTAGATAGCGGTGTTAAAATCTGTAGTCAGCCATTAGACCCTTTTACTCCAACATAAATAAGTAGCTTGAGGGTGCACGGCTAATGTTAGCATTAACAACTATGCATGTGGTTTGTTATACTATTTTTTAGACAGTTTTTCTAGAATAAGATGTAATACATATAAATATATATCCTATAACACCATATTATATTATAGTGGAAGGCAGGAAACAGGCTGCTGGACAGGCAGGGAGGATGAATAAATGGGCCAATAAAAATGCTCAGAAATAACATGGAAAAAAAATTGGTTCGACTAACTTACATTAAAAGTAAAGAACGTTTTAGCCTTCTCCTTTAAAATTATCATATTGGAGATGCTTGGTTTTTTTTTGACAGTGACGACATATATATATATATATATATATATATATATATATATATATATATATATATATATATATATATGGAAATGATATGGATATATTACAGACAGTTCCATGAGAAAAATGACTCAGTGTCTGCCGTGGAGATGTGACAGGACTAGGCCCAGCCAGCAGTCTGAGTGCAGCACCTTCTTTACCACTGAGTGACATCAGTGAAACTCGGAGACTCTGAAACTGGCGCAGTGCCAGGTAAGGCGCTGCTCTGTTTAGCCTGAGCCCTGGGAAAGGGGGCGGGAAAGGAGCCGAACAAAGAGGTGAGTAACCGTCCCTCAACCACAAAGCCAGAGGAACACCTCAGAGCTCCTGGGAACATGAACCTGTCAAACATGGTTCTTGTTGCACAATATAAAGAAAGTAGTATCAGTACAGGTGAATTAAACGTGTATGTCAGTGCATGTGATAAAGAAAGAGAGAGCAAGAGAGAGAGAGAGAGAGAGAGAGATCATTGTCTCATTTGACTTTTACTTTCTGACAAATGACAACAATTAATTTAGAAAACTAACACTGCTTACACATTACAAGCTGAAAGTATTAAGTATAAGTATAAAGTATAAAGTATTATATCATGGGAAAAAAGATAAATGATCTCTAATAGTCTACAAATGGTATTTATTGCATTTTATATTCAAATTTACATACTTTTAATTAAACCTTGTGTTAATTTTGCTCCACAGGGAACAGACTCTAAACTGCTACATATAATAGTATACAATGTTTTATTTATGACATATTGGAAAAAGTAAAATGTGCAATGTAAATATATATTTTGCCCAACACATTAATGCAGTGTGTTCTCTGACTAAGTGAATATGAGTATTATTTATGACAATAATTAAAAAAAAACAGGAAATGGATCAAACTATGATTCACTAAGGTGCTTTCAACATAAGATGTGGTCATCTACAAAGATTTGTTCTGCCAGTGAGTCATGTGATCTGCCAGATGAACACAAGTACCCTGATGATGAGTCCTGTTCTACCTGAATGAGACAATAGCCATTCAGTTGCTCAGACTGTGTAGTGTGTTTGAACAGGATATTCTGTGTGTACTCTATCAGCTTGTGAACTGCTGGTCGGCTGAAGGCATTATGAACTGAACAGGACGAAATCTTCACTGGCAGCTTGACCAAAAATAAAGTTTCTGCCTAATGACTGCTGCTGACTCTCGTACCAGTTTTGCCTATAGCTGCTTTCACTTCAGCTAAACGGATACTTTACTTCCTGTAAATATTTGATTTCCTGAAAGTTCACAATGAATGACTTTCTCACTACAAAGACTGGTGACAAGTGGTTCAGCCCGTTCTCAGATTCAGACTGGGCATCTTATTACATTCACCAAGGTTTTCAACCAAGCACAGTCTAGTATTCTGTAATAGCCAGATAGCTTTAAAGCTTTCACTCGACTGGATCCCACACTAGGTCTGCCAAGAGCCCCCTTACTTGACCTAAAACAGCTTACGACTAAATTGTTAGTGGATTTATTCATCAAAAACAATCAAGCAATCATAATTCATGTGGCCATTTTCTGACCTCTCTATGTCCCTGAGAATTAAATGTAAACATAAAAGTACTTTGCAGCTCCGGTGGTAGTAAGAGGAGAGACTGATTGAGGGATGGGAGAAAACTCTTAGACCTTAAGCTGGAGTTCTGGGGAGGCTTCTTTCTGGAGCAGGCTGGCCCTTCATATCTGCGGTGGGACTGATATAGGACTGAGGAACAGGAAGGAGATGGGATGATGGAGGGGATTGTGAAAACTTTGTCACAGGACACTGAAAGTAAGGAAGGGATCTAATAAGGTGTTAAATTAGAAGGGGGCAGAGTTTCAGAAATTTCATAGCTCCATTTTTCTTACTGTGCCTTTAAGACTGCACTGTTGTGCACCTCAGTTTGAAAAGTAGTTTGGCCTGAAATACTCTTTATAACTTACACTTAAATAGGTTGGGCTAAACTGCTGTTAGCTGAATTAGTTGACAATTAACAGTTGACTTTAAAAAACAGGTTGTTTTAGCCGCTTGGCTTCTATATATATATATATATATATATATATATATATATATATATATATATATATATATATATATATATATATATATATATATATATATATATATATATATGGACTCGGGGAGCGAAGCATACAGTTTGAAACTTTAACAAAGCGGATGTACTACATCAAAGTCATAAACACCAAGTAAAAGTTTTTAGTAGCTTATACTTCATAAATCTATCTCTGAGCTACAAGGACATGACTTAAAACCACCATACATCCTCCACTGGAAAATTCAGAGAAAGTCCTGCCTCAGTTATTGTTGCAATGTTTGCTGAACTCTCAGTTCAGCTCAGTGTTGCTTATTTTCCGTTATACTTGTGCTAAGATACTAAAAGTTAAAAGCACTTACAGGAGTTTGAAATATTTTGTTCAGTGCAGACATGTTTGAGAGCTGACAAACCATGCAGACTGGCAGTTAGCACTGTACAAACTTCCTCTTTGCATAAATCATCAAATATACTTCCCTTAAACTGCATTGAGCTGTTAAATCATCTCAAATAAACTTGCTTCTGTTTCTGACATTGTCTGACATACTGTTATCAACAAAAATCACCTCTACATTAATTAAACCAGGGAAAATTGTTATGTCACTTGATGTTACAGCTCTAGGTTTTCTGGTCTATTAAGGAGAAGGCTTGAAAGACAGATGAGCTAATGCTAAAGCTAATATTAGGGCAATGTTCAATGCTGAGGAAGACTCTTGTCTTGGACACCAGGTCTTTTAGCAAGAAGATAAATAAAAAAATGTTATGTGTAAAATTATGCATTTCATTTTAATTTGGAAGTCGGAATATCTGGGGTCCCTTTGGGAAGTTTTGGCTAAAACACCCCCAAACAATGGAGAGCCCCCATTCTGAAGGCCTAAAACCAGCTGTGCACCCAGTAACATGTAACATCAGGCTAACTATTTGTTATACAAGAGTTTAGATATATAATTAATAAATGTATCATTTGGCTGGTTTGAAAATAGTTACCACCTATGAGCTGCATCATGAGTTTGAGGGAGAAAATGAACCTCACGGTTGTCTGTGTAGTGTTGATGGAAGCTCACGTGTGAGGTACATGGCTAAGAACCTGGAGCTTTTTTTGTAAGTCATGGTGTACAGACTTGAAGGTGTAAAGCCTTAGGGGGCCCAGTCACCATGCCCTCCCCCCGCCCCACCACCACCATACGCCTGGCCCTCCAAGAGGTTACACCACTGTTCCAAGCTCTCTTTAGATAAGCTCAGTATAACCCGGTTTTCCTTAGTCTTGCTCCTTCAGTCACCCCACTCCAACTGACCCATTTCAAATCTGGAACAACCTGCTAAGGACCTCATTAGCTGAATTAGAAGCAGGAAAATGTTTACATGTGTGGATGTTTCGCATTAGAATGTGAAAGTGGAACTAACGTTGTCCCGACTGTTGACTGACATCAAACACTCGTCACGTGATTGTCTCTTTATGGTTTTCTATTTATTTCATTAACTGAATAAATTGCAGCCTCTTGTATTTGAAGTCATAGATCCTTGCTCTTCCTTGAGTTTCTAAGCACTTCGTATTGGCTTAGCTCCTAATGTTTGCATGATGGCCGCTGATAAATGAATCTTGTATAACACTGAAACCTTTTTATACCCCATCCTACAGAGAGCACAGGCCAGGTAATGCCATCATTACCCCTGTGTACAAATCAATTGGTGCTGTTGCATTGTGGCAAAACTGTTTCGCTAAAACTGAGCAAACTCTGCTCAAAGGGGAATTCCACCATTCTAAATTTCTTCCTATTTCAATTACTCAGATGTTAACACAGTCATTCATAGTGGTCTGATGCCAAATGCTGCTTTGTAATGACTCCAATTTCTTTATAATGGAGGTGAAATGAAGCATGGTTCATGATGTCTGCAGCACAAATGTTATATTGACTACATTAAATTATCTACATTTAATTTTTAGATGTAATGTTGACAGTGGTGAAATAGTAGAACATCTGAAAAACAGCATGATGCATATTTATAATAATAATAATAATAATTTCATATAATAATTTTCAGTGAGGGAAATTTTAGAGGCATTAAATGCCTCCAATGTCTGGTTTCCATCAACCCCCACTGTGAACAACTCTGACATGTTAACAGAGCTTTTCACATTAAAACACTGAATGACATAGTTTACATGACAACTACTGAATTTTACATATACTTAAAATAAAATAACATTAAAACTGTTACAGACATTAATAACTAATGGTTCTTAATACAGAATTTTATTGAATCTAAACTGAAACAAGATATGCACAATTACACACGGAGCGATTTAGACACCTTACTCCTCGAAAGTATACATGCACAACATTTTATCTCAAGGTTTTGCAAATTTGTTTATTCCATTAACAGTGACGATATCTCTCAAGTGATTCGTCAGTGGGAAAAGGTGGATTTTGAATGAATATATTGAAGATGATTGGCAGGAAGCAGTTGGATCTATCAAAACATCCTTTACCTGTAATAGACTGGTTGAAACCCAGTACAGAATTTTTCGTAGGCCGCATATAACCCCTCATATTTTAAATAAAATGAACAAACAGATATAACCCCTATTTAACAAGTGGCAAAAGGAAAAGGGTACCTATATTCACTGCATGTGGCAGTGTTTCGTAATCTTAAAATTCTGGGATAAAATTGCACAAGAGCTGGGAGTGATCCTTGAAACCAGAGTTGGTAAAGACCCAGGTTTTTTTTTTACTAAATCTACCCGCCGAAAGTAATGCAATGTGATGTATGTGTCCATGAATGGGGAGCATAAAGGTCTAACTAATTGATTAATGAAACATTTTTTTTTTCTTTTTGAAATTGAGTTGCTGGGTTATTAAAAGCTATGTGTCTTAGGGTAAGCTGTCGACAGGCAGAATGTAATTGATGCCATGCATATGTAAGCTAGAGGTGCTGTAATATTCTCTTTATAGCATTTTTTTTCCTTTAAATATATATTATTTGTAATTTCCGATTGGCATCTTACAGTTGTTACGGTCTGGTCAAAGTGTGTATTGTTTGATCTTGTTGGAAAATTAATAAAATTTATTCACAAAACATAACTAATGGTTCTTAAATAAAACCTGTTTGACACTTGTAGCATGAAAGAAGCACAGAGTGATTTTTTTTACTCCTGTTTATTATCACATCATAAAACAAAACACTGTTTAGACGCTCATTTTGAATGTGATCAAAAAGGGAAAAAATGTTGTTGCCTATGGCATAAAATCAAAACAGTTAAAGCCGTTAAAACAGCATTTACAATATCTTCCACAAGAAGAATAAACATGTAGTGTTTTAGTAAAAACAGCACTATTTCACCCAATCATGTGTACACATTGTTATCAATGAATCCTCCCCCAGATAAAGCCTGGAATAAACATAAACAAACCATGGCTCCAAAGCAAATCATTGTGAGCTGGGGGTCTAGAGTTTCCAATACATATTTTTATGCCCCATTACAGATACTTCAATAACAGAGGGAGTGAGTTAAAAAAGTTGACTGGGAGGGAAGAGAAGGACACTAGGATACTAATCAACAAGCACTGGAGAAGTCCTGATGGAGGAGACTTGAATAAAATAAACCTCACTGGGTAATAACAATTTGCAAGACAATGGCTGGCCAAGGGATGTCGGTTGGCTGAATAAACTGAATCCTGTAGTCGCGAATTTGTCTCTTTAAGTGTTCAAAAGGAAGAGATCAAGCATACAAGTCACACTGTAGCTCAGGCCGGGGCTGTTGCATATGAAAAGTCCTGTCTGACAGGATAGCACCCAAGACAAAGCCTCAGAATGGACAACCATTCTGGTCCCCACCAGCTTCTCACAGACGCCTACATGTGGGAAGCTCTACGCAGCTTTGAATGGGCATCCGTCCAGATAATGCAAATGCAGAGCATTTACATGTGGCGAGTGCTCTTTTATAGAAGGATTTAAATCAAGATGTTGAATCCAATAGAGCAGTTGTAGTAATCTGGGTCATTATGATTGATAAATCACTTATAGAATTCTTTAATTTTACTTTTTTTGTGGTCTGGAACTTCCTGCATTTCCTTGTTCATTTTCTGGTTGGCCTTTCTTGCACAGTTTATGATGAGCACTCGTGTAATTAGTACGTATGTGCAACCAATAAGTAATGGAATGAGTCAGGGATTGCAGTGCGGTGAGATGTTCTTCAATCCAAAAAGTTGAGGTCATCCCGACACACTGATCGCTCTCCCTGCGAGGGTTCTCACAGATCGATCAACTCTGCATTGCAAACGTCCAAAAGAATAAATAATAAATTACATAAAGAGTTCTCCTTTGTTTTGTTTGACCCACAGGGTCAGATGAAGCAGAAGAACTTTTTCCAGCTGCATTTGGAAAAGGCGTTGGCGCGTCTGTCCGACAGCCTCATCTTTTTGGCCTTCCTGGCTTTGTGTTTGATGGCTGCGAAGATGGCGGCGTCGAAAGCCTCCTTCAGGTTTTTCTGAGTCAAAGCCGAACACTCCACGTACTCCGCGGCCCGGATCTTCTCGGCCAGGCTCCGCGCTCGCGAGCTGAGGATAGGCTTGACCTTGAAGCGGTCCAGGTTTATGAGAACGTTGACGTCCAACAGCAAGTCCGACTGGGTTCCCACTAAGATTATCGGTGAGCTCGGGTTGCAGGCGCGGATCTCTGGGATCCATTTCTTGGTGATGTTCTGGAAGGAGGTGGGGTTCACCACACTGAAGCACAGGAGGAACACATCCGTATGGGCATAAGACAGCGAGCGGAAGCCGTCAAACTCCTCCTGAAATGCCAAAGATGAACAGATTAGGCCGAGCTGCATTCATTTCCACTGAGACAAACAAGCCTTTTTACATTCTTAACCATCTAAACTGCGATGACCTGTATGCCAGCCCCCCGAAGTACAAAAGAATGGTTTCCTAGTCGCCTTTAAACAACCTATAGGCATCTTAGTGTCAGTAACTGGATTAAAAGTTGTTGCTCAAGAGGCTACATGATCTGGACAACCTACATAATCTAAATCCAGGTTACAACTTAAAGCTGTTATGATACCAGAATTGTGATTCTGATACCAAGTTTAGAATTTCAATGCTCAATATCAAATGGTACCATGGGAAAAAAAGTTATTGTTTATTGGATTTTTGTATTTTAACATTTTTATATATTTATATTTAGTTTTCTATTAATATAAAACCTTTTAAATGTACAATGTCAGTCTACTGTTTGCTTGTTTAAAGGGAAACCTTTCACATAATTAAATGACTGGGGTGTAAACACTGTCAAGTCTAGTGGTTTAAAGAGAAACACTTCCTTCGTTAGAGTTAGAATTGTTCACAGTGGTGGTGATAGGAACCAGATATCCACCTCTGAAAGCTCCTACACAGAAAGTTACTACATTAAATCATTATTAATTCTTAACCATGATGTCTCAGACATTGTTTTATGATGGTTTTGGCCAAAATCGTATATAAATACATTAATTTATTATTTAATCTAGGAGAAAACAGTGTGTTCTGAGACAATCATAGTCCTCAAATAACTTTTTTTTAGATTTATGACTATTTTACCATCATAAACATCACAAGAAGACACATGTAGGTTCACTGGTAGTTTTGGATCATAAATAAAATGGCAATATTGGTGTTATAGATAAGGACACCTCTGGTTCCCATCAGCACCACTGTATAGAAAGAGTTTGTAAGTTGAACAATTTCACATCAAACCACTGAATGCAGAAAACTTTGACAAATTGGTGGAGCTCCCCTTTAAAGCTAAAGTAAGTGTTGAAGATGAATATTGATTTGTTTACCAGATTGGAAGACTGAAGAGGTACTAAACATCTGATACAGTTCAGACACAGTAAACCGAGTAAATGTTTTCTCTGTCAGTCTACGACTCTTACCTGTCCAGCTGTGTCCATCAACTGAATCCGTACAGGTGTACCGTCTACCTGCACTTGTCCTGAAAAAAGAAAGGAGAATTCAGTGAACATGCAGATAACCGCAGTTATAAAGTAGGCTGTGAGTTTAACAGCACCTCGCTCAGAAAAGCAGACCCCAGTTTTACCTGAGAAGACGTCGAAGGCTGTCTGTTTGTAATCTGTGGGGTAGCCGTTGGAGGTGTAGCTCACAATCATACTAGTTTTGCCCACCGCACCGTCTCCAACCAGCATACAGCTAACAGCAGGTTCCAGCCCGTCGTCCTGCTCCAAGCACACCGACGGCACTCTCGACTCTTGGTAGAAATAATCCATTTGAGGTGGCATGTCCAACGATTAGAGGCTGGAAAGTTATTCCCCTAAAAAAACTCCGGGACTCTAACGTGTGACCACAACACTGAGGAAGCGCTGCGGGTGATCCGGGTGAACTAGACACCACCTCAATCACTCACGACCATCGTCCTTATCATCCCACCTCCTGCCAGCCACAGAGTTTTCAACTCCGCGTGAGTTTGAAAAATGTACTCATTTGCATAACCCCGCCCCCGTGCCCCGCCCACCGAAAACAGACCCGTATTAACAACAGCAGACTGAATACGTTATTAAAGGTCATGTTTAGCGATGTAAACCAACACAACTCTGTAAATTATGTGCACACATTAATAGCTTCGTGATGTTAATAGCTACGTGCTTTGAGGTTGTATGTTTTATTTTGTTTTAATCCAAAGCGCAGTGTTTATTTTGGGTCAAGGACCAAAAAGACCAGTATATAAAAATAAAGAGAATACAGGTAGGTTGCAAAAAAGGTTGCTTCTTTATTTTGCGACAAAAATATTCCTAAAATACACAACATAAAATATTAATAAGTTATATTTACATATAAAAATATATTTGTTTTCTTACTAGGTAAGGGGGCGGGGCTTGGGGAAGTTTCTGAATCAAAAGTCCCACAGCCCAACCCTGATATAAATACTTTTAAAATCTCGATTTTATGTCATGTACGACGAAAAAAATTGCTTTTTTTTGCCCAAACTTAACGAATGTAACCAACAACAGAATTAGATTTCATAACTTTTGTGTTAAGAAACAGCAATAAAGTAGTCGCACGTAAACCTAACAACATCCTAATGGTAGAATATTGCATTAAATAAATATAATTATTATATAATTAAATATATTATATTTTGTCTGTATGGTTAGGTATAAATTAATTAAATAATAAAAGCAGAACTTTCCATGTCTTATAGTTTAGACAAATTAAATGTGGCTAAATGGCACCCTCCTGTGGACAGACACAGCGCTGCACTCCCTCAACCACTCACATCACATGATTTCGGTCACCTGACAGAGAGGCGCTCCGCATATGATAACATTAGCCGGGCTCTCCAGGAAAAAGCGGTTGGATTCGTTATTTATCAACTTTTTTGCTGACTGCTCAGTTTTCACTTGCTTTAATACGACATTGATAACTCTTTATGTTTGTTCTTATTGCTTACAGAAGTCCAAAAGGTGAAATACGGACCCAGTTAGCTGGTATCGGCTAGCTGTCCGTTAGCTAACACTGACACTGGGGAGGCTGAGGTTGTAAAACGGTTGATTTAATATTTTCAGTTCACCGAGCGGGATGCGAATGGAGGCTATTTGTTATTATTAGGACACAAATTCTGCATTGACTTACCGGGAGAGATACAATGGCGTCTATTCTTGATGAATACGAAGACTCGCAGATCATCCGTCACCCGTCCCGTATGGCGGCGGCCAACATGATTGGGATCACTCACTCAGGTAAAAAATAAAAACAACACGTCAGAAATAACATTACTAACATGGACCAACATGGACTGATGCACTGTTATAATCGTTGTTACACGTTCTAGTCACTTATAAATAAGTACAACGTGGAGAAGGTGGGATGACAGCCGCAGAAAAGGCCAAAGTTAATGTGTGACGCTGCTCCGTGTTGATTGCAGGGTTTGTGAATGTGCGGCTGGAGGAAGAAAAGCCCATATTTAACAAGCAGCGGATCGATTTCTCACCTCCTGAAAAGATAAATCACTTCGCAGTATGCAACAACCAGTTATGCATGAGTCTTGGGAAGGACACCCTCTTGAGGTAAATGAAGAATCACATTAGCATATTCGCAGACGTTTGGGGCCCATTGATGTCTATTGAGATGAATGGTGCTAATAGGGATGGTTGTTATTGTAATAGTGATTAGATTATATGCACATCTGTCATAATTAACCCTGACAATCCTGCACAATCTGACAGGTACAGTGTGTTAAAGAACTGTAAAGAGCTCTTACATCTCTCTTTTATATATGTATGTACTGTATGTGTGTGTGTTTTAGGATTGATCTCGGAAAACCAGACCAGCCAAACCAGATTGAACTGGGGAGGAAAGATGACAGCAAAGTACACAGATTGTTTCTGGACCCAACAGGTGATTACGTCTAAGCTGCACATCCTGATATCAGTGCATAAGTGCTGATGAAGCTCGGGGTGTATAAGAGCTGTTGTTCGATTAGATTGGACAGTATTAGCAGTTATTTGGCAAATATGATTGTTGTTTTTCTTTCATTTTTCAGTTCAGTATTGTTCCACCTGGTCATACAGTTGATAAAATTCAGATTGTTTTAATGCACTTGAATTTTTGCATGAGCGTGTTTCCTGGGCTTTCTTGTCTCACTGTATTTCAGAACGAGAGAGATTCCCTGCTTATCATGTGTTAGTACATTTAACATAGTCCGATTACAGGGGCTTGCAAAATGTCTGCAGTCTGCAGCGAACCTACATGGATAAAGCTGACAGCACTGCTCAGCACTGATTAGTACCCTGTGGTTTTTAAACCTGTTGCAGAAGTTTGTAGTGGTGTTGGGATGTCAGCTGTGATTTCAAAGATTTGGTGCAAAACTCAGAGCTATGCAATGCCTATTTCTTGCAGTAGTTAAATATGTAGTAGAGGTCTGCGAGGAACTGATGTTTAATCCCACTTCTGCTGAAAATCCACAACATTTGTCAATTATATTCTTCTGATAAGATAATCCTTTATTAGTCCCACAGTGGGGAAATTCACCGTGTTATAGCAGCAAAGCACTCAGTACAAAAAAATAAACAGTACAGTATATACAATACAAATTATAAAAGTAATAAAAAATAGTCATAACTGATAAAAAAAGAATAAAAATAGTCATGATTGAAATAATCATGACATGGGGAATGTTACCGTGCTACAGCAGCAAAGGGATAGCAAGGCACTCAGTACAAAAAATAGATAAGTAAACAGTACAGTATATACAATATAAATAATAAAAATAGTAATGACTGATAAAAATAAAAATAATAATGACTAAAATAATCATGACTGATGTCAGACTTGCTTTTAGTTAATTATGCCTATTTGTCTTTCTTAAGACCGCTTTCAACAGCTGAGGCCAACTGAGCGTCTAAAAACTTTGCTGTTTCTGTAGCACAGTGATGCAGTTCTGTTTATAATAAGTTTACTTTGTTTTGATTATTTAGCTGCTTTCCTTTTGTGTTCGTTATGCATTTATTTAATTAGTTATGCAGTTATTATCGTTTTATATAGACTGTACATTCATTTGCAACATCTTTCTACATCCCGGATGCACTGGTTTGGTTAACTGTCCACTCCCATGCATGAAACTGAAATGTAGTCCTGGGCCACAAGATATGGTGATGGGACCCAAGAGTCTCACAGGAATGCAGACCTCTAGCTTATAGCTACCAAAAATGATATGTTGTATAAAACCTTTATTATTTATTCCACCTTATGCAGCATGCCACTTAATAAAATGCTGTGTATACACCTAATAATAACAGATTCTATTTGTGTGTTGCAGGGTCTCACTTGGTGATTAGCCTGACCACAAACGAGTGTGTCTACTTGAACAGAAACACTCAAAAGGTTCGCAGTCTTTCTCGGTGGAGGGGCCACCTTATAGAGAGTGTGGGCTGGAACAAGGTGCTAGGTTCCGAGACCAATACTGGCCCGATTCTTGTTGGAACCAGCCAGGGCATTATCTTTGAAGCTGAGATCTCCGCTTCAGAGGGTAGTCTGTTCAACACTAACCCTGACCAGTACTTCAGACAGGTTCATTCCTTAGAGGAGGATGGCAAACCGGCCCCAGTCTGCTGCCTTGAGGTGGAACGTGGGATAGAGTCGAAGTGCTTCATCATTGCCACCACTCGCAAACGTCTTTTCCAGTTTGTAGGCAAGCTGGCAGAAGGTTCTGAGCAACAAGGGTTCAGCTCCATCTTCGCTCAGAATCAAGATCTCCTTCCTAGCTTTCAGGAGTTCCCTGTTAATATGGGCTACAGTGAGATTGCTTTTTACACCTCCAAGCTGCGATCGTGCCCCAAGTCCTTTGCCTGGATGATGGGCAATGGGGTTTTGTATGGCCAATTGGACTACGTTCGCCCTGACTCTCTCCTCAGTGACGTACAGGTGTGGGAATACACCTCCGACATTGACTTCAGCTTCAACAAGCCTATCTCCATCGTCCTTACCCAGTTTCACTTCCTTCTCCTGCTTCCTGACCGTGTTAAGGCCATTTGCACTTTGAATGGGCAGGTGGTCTATGAAGATGTGTTTCCTGACAAGTTTGGCATGCTCAAAAAAATGATCAAAGATCCTGTAGGTGGGCTGGTATGGATCTACACAGAGAAAGCTGTTTTTCGCTATCACATTCAGAAGGAATCGAGAGATGTCTGGCAGATGTACATGAGCATGAACAAGTTTGACCTGGCCAAAGAGTACTGCAGGGATCGACCCGAGTGCATGGATATGGTGTTGGCCAAGGAGGCAGAGCACTGCTTCCAGAACAAACGTTATCTTGAGAGTGCCAAGTGCTATGCTCTCACACAGAAATACTTTGAGGAGATCGCCTTAAAGTTTATTGAAGCCAAGCAAGAGGAGGCCCTAAAGGAATTTCTGCTCAAGAAGTTGGGTAACCTTAAAACTACGGAGAAGACGCAAATTACGCTCCTAGTCACCTGGTTAACGGAGCTGTATCTGAACCGGCTCGGACAACTAGAGGCACTTGACCCTAGGAGTGCCACATTTGTGGAAACCCGGGAGGAGTTTCGTCGTTTTCTCTGCAACCAGAAGCACAAGGAGTTCTTCTACAACAACCGCAGCACCATCTATGATCTTTTGGCAAGCCACGGCAACGTGGACGACATGGTGTACTTCTCTGTTATAATGCAGGACTACGAGAGGGTCATCTCTCACCATTGCCAGCACGATGACTACTGTGCAGCCCTAGAAGTGCTATCCAAGCACTGTGATGAAACACTTTTCTACAAGTTCTCCCCGATTCTCATGCAGCACATTCCCAAAAAAGTGGTGGATGCATGGATTCAAATGGGCAAACGACTAGATCCTAAGAAGCTGATCCCAGCTCTGGTGAACTACAGTCAGATAGGCAGCACCCAGCAGATCAACGAGACGATTCGTTACATGGAGTTCTGCGTGTATCAGCTGGATGTGAAGGAGGAGGCCATCCATAATTACCTGCTGTCACTTTATGCCAAATACAAGCCAGATTCTTTGTTGTGGTATCTCGAGCAGGCAGGCACGCATGCTTCTGAAATCAACTACGACTTGAAATATGCCTTACGCCTTTGTGCTGAGCATGGGTATCTCCAAGCTTGTGTCTTGGTTTACAAGATAATGGAGCTGTATGAGGAAGCGGTGGATCTAGCCTTACAAGTAAGTATGTATTTAGTTGGGAATTGCATGTGCACCACTCACAGAATATGTACAGTATCTTAATAGGTGTTTTTGCTTTTTGCCTGTTTAGGTTGATGTTGATTTGGCCAAGTCTTGTGCTGACCTCCCAGAGGATGATGAAGAGCTGAGGAAGAAGTTGTGGTTGAAAATTGCCCGTCATGTGGTTCAGGAGGAGAAGGATGTGAAAAAAGCTATGAACTGTTTGTCCAGTTGCAACCTGCTAAAGATCGAGGACATCTTGCCGTTCTTTCCAGACTTTGTCACAATTGACCACTTCAAGGAGGCGATCTGCAGCTCTTTGGAAGAGTACAACCAGCACATTGAGGAGCTGAAACAAGAGATGGAGGAGGCCACGGAGAGTGCCAAGCGCATACGTGAGGACATCCAGGAGATGAGGAACAAATATGGGGTGGTGGAGTCACAAGAGAAATGTGCTACCTGTGACTTCCCCTTACTCAACAGGCCCTTCTATCTTTTCCTGTGTGGCCACATGTTTCATTATGACTGTCTTTTTCAGGAAGTCACCCCTCACCTCACTACTTTTAAGTTTAACAAGCTGGAGGAGCTGCAGAAAAAGCTTGCTGCGACTACGCAGACCACCAAGTCCCGGCACAGACCCAAAGAGGAGGATACTGTCAGCCTAGGAAAAGGCCAGGGTAGCAGAGAGCAGATCAAGTCAGATATTGATGACATCATTGCTTCAGAGTGTGCCTACTGTGGTGAGCTGATGATCAAATCTATCGATAAGCCTTTTATTGATCCACAGAAGTTTGAGGAAGAGATGTCTAGCTGGCTCTAAAACTTTCAGACGTACTCGCTGGACTGTGGTCATGGATGACTCTGCTACAGTGTAATAGCTGCAAATACATGCCTGAACTATATCACTTGTGAAACAGCTGTATTGCAAGCATTCATCTCTCTGTAAATGTAACCACTCATGCATCAAAGTACTCCGTACAAAATGTTTGCGTATGTGTTGCCGAATGAATGGATGTCAGTATTCCGGTTGTTCGCCCCTGTAACTTTATGCGTTTGTGTGCGTGATTGCTTTATATTTATGCAGCATCCATGACAAATAAACTATACAAAAATATGTTTTGTTTGCATCGATTTGTAATCAGGACTAACAGGAATTCCCTGTGCATTGTATGCAGCAGAAAATATTAAAAAACTTGGATTAATTTTGTCGTGCTTGTTTATTTTGGTTATAAAATGGGGATCAAACTGGGCAGTTAGTAAGTTAGATGTCAACATGCATGATGGGCACATGATATATGCTGGCTAAGGTCATTTTCCAAGGTTCTTCGGGTTCACATAGTAGATGTTGAATGTTGACATGATTATGAAAACTGTGATTACATACAACAAGTTCACGGATCATATTTTGACAACTAAAGGGAGAGAAACAAGCCCACATCTCAGCCATGTGAGTTGACAGTGGAAAGAAATCCTAATCTCGCGATAGTTCTCAGCGAATCCTTCCAAACTCGCTTAATATCGGTCTCGCGATACTTCTCGGAGGACGACGACGCCGACGTCACGAACGTCACAGACTTCTTCACAATCTCCAGGCATAACTAATCGATCCCAGAAAAGTATTAGTCTTAATAAATCACACGTATTGGACCCCAAATGCCACCCGGCCTATCTGTTTAACTCAAAAACGAGAATTGTTTGTTCACAAGTAGTCAATGCCATGCAATTATGTCAGCAAATTGTGTTTTGGTGTTATCTCAGCGGCTCGGGGGTTGATTATTATGGCTGCTCCCTGCTCCGTCCTCGCCATGGCGCCGTGGTCGCCGCTCTCCCGGCCGCTGAAAGTGGCCGCCTCTCTGCTGCTGCCGACTCGGCGCCTCAGTCCCTCTCCCTTCGCTCACACCCGCCATTTTGGAGACAGAGAGCTGAGAGTCGGCAGCAACGGAGACGGAGCGAAAAAAAGGGGCAACGCAGCCGGGGTGGGGGGACTAAGGTGAGCCTATGTTTATGGAGGGAGGGGAGCGGGAGCGTTGGGGTAAGATGGCCGGGAGGGAGAAAGAATTAGAAAACGGGGGCTCGGAAGGAGCGGCGCTGCCCTTCTTCGGGGCAGAGGGGGCATTTAGGAGAGAGAGAGAGAAAGAGGGGCGAGGAGGCAGATACGGGTTGCCTGCCCCGCGTTGGCGGTGGAAAGCACAAGGCCTTAACGGGGGGAAAAAGTATTTCTCCAACTAAGTTAGCTGTTAGGTTAGCTTATATCGTTTGGTCCTGGACGGATGTGGCCTTAAAGAGACAGGGCCCGTCTGAATTATTCAAAACCGCCGAGTGCAAAGTGTGGAAAATCGTCGCCGAGCGGCAGAAAAAAAGACACACATAGACAATAAATCGCAAATCTCGAATAAGCGTCAGTTGCGCAAACATGCCCAACTGTCTGTAATATAAGCGACAGTAAAGTAAAGTGCTCACGTTATCCACTCAAGGTTAATACACTGTGTGTAGCATGAGCTAACTGTGAGGAGATGCTGCTCAGATACTGAAAGTTGGTTTCGTTCAGTTTTTTAGCTTAGCCTAGCTTAGCTTAGCTTAGCTTGCTATAGTATCACACTTAACACTGATATTAACGCTACATTTACTCCGTCCGTGCTCAGATAGCCGCTATATTGTGTACAAGCTAACGGCCAGCACATCTATACAGTACGTTACAGTATGTTGAGCTAACGTTAACGTCAGCTGCTGCCTATTAACAGTTAAACCAGTGCTACACACAGACATGTGGATTTATGTACTCGGATTCAGCTTAAACACTGTGCTTGCATATCCATATTAAAGTATTTCATCTCAAGTGTAATTTAATCTTATGCCACTAAGTTGAATAACGTGTCCGTGAGGCTGGTTTAGTGTATTAGCGTCAGGTCAGACTGTCTGGTTTTTACTGACAATAATAATAAAGATGTAGCTGTAAGTTTAGGCAGAAGACAGGAGGTCAACTACCTATTCAATTATATATAATATTTATAAGGCCAGCTGACGCGTATCTCACATTTATTTAAAACCATTTATTTACGTGGTCACGTGTTACACGGAATGTATACTGTATTACCAGACCAGGGGTAGAGACTAGTCTTGGACTGTTTTATTTTATTTTATTTTTAAAATTTTTTTGTTTAACTTTCAGTGGCACATCGACATTCAGAAAGCCTGTCTGGTCCAAGGCTAGGCTTCATCCCTGTCTGGGAAACCAGCTGTATGTGTCCAAAAGTTTGTAGACACCTGCTTATTCAGCGTTTCTTTTAAAATTAAAGGTATTCATAGAGGGTTTGACCCTCCTTTGCTGCAGTAGCAGCCTCTACACTTATAGGATGCCTTTATATTAGATATTAGAACACTGCTGTTAGGATTTAACTGCATTCAGTCACAAAAGCAACAGTGAGGTCAGGTACTGATGATTAGATCTTCATTACTGATGCCACTCCAACTCATTCCAGTACTGCTGGATGGATCTCCATCACTTCAGAATGCAAGCTGATGCTCAGCATCGAGTCAGGTGAACATTATCCATATTATCCCACTCTGAGTCTTCTAAGAGTGTTTTTTTGGCCAAACTAGGGTTTTAGTTTTCCTTTCCAGCAGTCCTACAAGTAGTGCTTCATTTCTTAATTACATTACACATTAAGGAAACAGCTGCCTGAGAATGCTTTGCTGCCGTATAACCTTCTTCTGTTTTGTGGGCATCAATTATATAAAGTTCAGAGTGGTGGGCAGCTGCTTAGAGGAGCCTGTGGCTGCAATTTGCTGGGAAAGGTTTGAGGAGAAGCTTTCGTATCACCTGGTCCTTCCTAATGATTATTGTGGACAAGCCAGTTCCCCAAACAAGCTAATTAGGATCTCAAATCACTCATATTCCAAATGTTGAAAAGATTGATTAATCTTTAACCTGATTCGTTTTGGAGGTCAGTTTGTCTTCTGCTCACTTTATTATTCACGGTAACATGAATTTGGGGTGGGGGTGGGGTGCCCAAATGTTTGCATGCCAGTGTTCATATATTTGATTTAAGAAATGATGTTGGCCAACAACCCACAGTGAGAGGAACTTAATCCAGTTTTTAAAGTGAACTTTGTTCGTAGTTTTTAGGGAAATGAAACGGCGTTAGCTGTGTAAGAATTTGACAGAGGGCTGCTTTACCTTACTTAAAATGTTCACAGGTTTAAAACACTGACTTGTTGGTGCAGTATACTCACATATTCTAATGTAATTACACCTTTAATAATAAGAATAAAATGGTAAGAGAGTTGGGCTGAAATCAGGTGGTATGTCTGTACTGGTCCTTTGATAACATTGTATCTGTACTACTTGTGGTTATGCATGTTAAAAGAGTTCTTTGTTCTGAGAATCACTAAACAGCCATTCAGCAGCACTGGCTACTTGAGAATTGCACTCTGTTTTGTCTGGAATTAGAGAGGCAACATATAGATATTCTACTGTTCAAAGGTTTGGAAGAAGTGTTTTTAATAGTGTAAAACCAGTATGATGGTAAACAAATGGGTTGATGGTTCTGAAATTACTGGATTTTGGTAAATTACCATGTATAATACCTTGTATTTCAGACATGACAATCACAGCTCAAGGCCAGTCACTTTATAAAAATTCCAATGAATATAAAATTAAGTGTATTATTTATCTTTGCATAACAGCTTGTTGTCAAACTACTTAAAATAGAATTTAAAATATGGTATATTTTATAATATATAATTTATTATATTTTATAATAAAATGTATTTATTAGCTAGTGTACATCTGTATTGGAAAAGCTGTCGATGCACATAAAATATCCCAAATTATTCATATAAAAAAAACGAAAGCCAAAAATTCCTAATGGTAACATATATAGATCAGTTACTGGACTGATTAGTTTAATCTTCGTTTTGACCTCTTTTTGCCATTTTAACTTTATGAAGCGCACTACTGGTTTATTAGCTGAAGTCTGAGAGGTCACGTTATGGCTTAACTTGGCTAAATGGGCCCAAATATATCATTGCTGTCCAATGAAAAAACATGTTATTTTGGAGCATTTTCATTGGTCCATTCATCATGTAATCTTTTCACAAAGTAAATGGCAGCTGTCATGTTCAAACGCTGTAAAAAAAAAAATGGAGGTGCATATTTTTCTTTGGACAGTGACGATGTGTCCTTGAGGGTGTCCACTTCTATGCACTTGTATTTTGTCGCTATTAAGTTCAGGGGACGAACGTCAGCCAGGTGATTTTACATCCATATAAAGTCCAGTCCAGTACATTTGTGTCATTTAGGCTGCTAAGGAACAAGAACAATAACTATATATTTGATTATAAATATAACAGTATTGATTCTCTTTTTAGGCTTTCAGATTTGCATTTCCTAGGTTTCATATATACATATATTTCCTAGGTTTCATATATTCATATATATATATATATAATGTATGTATGTATGTTTCAGTAAGTAACTATAATTTGCTTTTGGTTGGGGGTGGTCTGTGCTGTGTTCTCTGATGCTCAGCAGATGATGTTCTGTTCTGAACAGATGTTGTAAGTTCTGTCTGTAGCTGAGTTAAAGTTTAGTTTATGCAATTTTAATAATCTCTTCTCTATTTTTTTCCAGCTTTGCAATTTCATGAAATCTGGGTCTTGGAACTGGAAGTGATGAAACCTCATTTTCCTAAGGTACTTGAAGCGTCATGGTCAGAGTTTTTGGAGCCTGCAGAGGTTTTGTCATGTTTTTTATGGGGCCAAAGTACATCGTTTGTGGTGGGCTGAAGGCCAAAAACACAGAACAGAATACAAATGAAAAATAAAGTCCACTGTTTAGTAGAAATGCATGTTTACAGGAAAATAAGAGTGTTTCATTTGAAAATGTTTGTTCTCTCAGGTATCTTTCTGGTAGGCCAAAACAAATGCTGTCCCTGCCAGACTTTGGCCTGCAGGCCAGACCTTGAGCAGTCCCAGGTCTAGACGTCCCACTCTGTAAAGTTAATAGCAGATCACATGTCAGAAACAACAGCCAATGATAAAATGAACAGCTTTCAATGTGTGACTGGTTTGATTGTTAAACTTTTTATTTTTGGCCAACGAAGTGGCTGTTGTCAGTAGTTATTGTTGTTATAAATCAATAACAATATCCTGTATATACCTATATTATATACTTTATTGTCTTAATACTAATACAAGGCTGTACAGTATAACAAAACACAGCCAGGCTACTTCTTCAGTGCAGTGCTTTAGAAGTTAAAGTTGGAAAAAGATAAATAAATAAACAATTTATAATACAAAATGCAGAAACATGGGGCAATATGTGCAAAAGCTTATAATGTAGCATTCCTGTTTCCAATGTGTTCCAAAGAAACATCATTCATTTACCAAATTCACCAGATTCCTTCGTCCTATGACCTTCTGACACAACTTGTTCTGCATGTGCTGGTTTCTGCAGTGAGTGCCCTGCTGGGTCCAGGACGCTTACTGTCTCCCTATGGCCTCAGAGCAGGATGGCGTGGACTCTGCCTGCTCTAAGCTGGCCAAGCCACTCCATCTGCAGTACCTGGAGCGCTCCCTCAGGCTGGACGCCTTCCTCCGTCAGACCTCCACCATATTCAGTCAGGACATTTCTAGGTAGGGGAGCTGGCTGACTGGTCACTGGACGCGAATCCAGCATTATATTCTGTTTTGGTTGAAAAGGATATCTTGGCAAGTGAAATAATCCTAAATGTGGTTAAAATATCTAATATTTCTCACTGTAGGGTCATTTAATTCACTTTTTATTATTTATATTGTATATACTGTACTCTTTATTTATCTATAGTTTGTAATGAGTGCCTTTGTTGCTGTAACACAGTGAATTTTCCTCACTGTGGGACTAATGAAGAATTATCTTATGAATATTAGATCATCCTACCTGTTCATATTTGATTTTTTAAGTCATCAAATTCAGTAAAATGATTGAATAATTGTGCATATTAAAAAAAATTAATGATTGAAACAGAAAATGAATTAATTATTATTAACTGATGTACTCTAATAACTCTACTCTCTGTCAGCTTGGTCTCAGTTTCAGGAATGCACTTCATCGTCTTCTGTATGTTTGTATTTCAGTGATGACAGTGATGATGGTTTAGGTGAGGGGCCTTCTTTAGCCCCCTCCAATCCTCATGCCCCTGTGCTCGCTGTGAAGGAAGAGCCCCTTGACTCTGAGGAAGGAACCAAGGGGTCTGGCGGAGGAGGGACTGAGTGTGGAACTCTCAATGGAGTACTGCTTCAGGGTACAGACCTTTAACTTATCATAGAAACGTATTCAGTCATTCTTATTCATTGCTTTTGGGTACATTACTCACTGTGTTATAATATTCTCTACAGAGCACAAGGCTGACAAAGCCAGTCTGTATAACTTCTCCAAGCTGAGGAAGAGCCGGAAGTGGCTAAAGGTATTTGCTCATTGCGATCCATCGTTACTTACCTTTGCGTAAATCAACCAGTCAGAATTATACACTGTTATGGCTTTAGATATTGTTCACTGTCTGGATATTTTTGATTTCATTGTACTGTTATACAGAGCGCAAGGTCTGTGTATTGAAATGATCATAATAATACATTGTGTTGCACCAATCAGTTGTAAGATTCCTTGTTATGTTCTGCTCTAATATTAGTTGTAACTTTAGTTATTTCAAACATGTGTCTCTTTTAAGCTTTGAACACCTGCCCCCAAAAAATTCAGTTGTGTAATGTACATTGCTGTATAACAGTCAGGGACCAGGGTTTGTTTGTTACATTTCTAGTCAAAGCAGCCATTAAAATGCATTACAGTACAGCCCAAATGATTCAACCATGCCAAAGCTGCCACCATCAGATAAACAACTCGTTAAGATTTCATCTTTGCCAAAGAAGAGACATTTAAAGCTGTCTTTATTCCCCAGCTCTGAAAAACCTGAATCTGAATCAGTATTTTTATTCACCAAGTACCCTGTGTACTATGTGTTGCTGGTTAAAGCGGACCCTAACCCCAGCCCTGGTTTAGGAGGATTTGTGTTGTGTAGGTGGCATTTGGTCCAAGTCTTTTGCGCTTTAAATCTTGGTCTCCTCTAAATCTTGAGATCTATACTGCTGATAGAGAGAGTGACCAGTGTGTGAGTGGCCAGACATGAATTTTTACTGCCTTTTGTCAAACCGGCTTGAGTATTGCATAGAAGTTAATTTACACAATGAAGGTTGACATCAGTGGGAAGTAAACGAGAGGCCAGCACTGAAAAAATGAATCAGAAGAACTATAGAAGTCAATTTCAGGCAACAGACTAAAAAATCTGAATTTGTTGCACTAATTGCATAAATAAGCTTCTGGAGCTGACAGGTCCAGTGTCCTGCATCAGAGCTGCATTTCTCGTCTCCATGCACCTGCAGTGAGCTTTGGTGTATGACTGGTCTCTTGTGATCTTCAGGGAGTCTTGTTAAGTGATGACACTACGGATTCAGACACAGACTCGGACGACTCGGATTTCTCAATGACCCGGGAAGAGCTGCACGACATGCTACGCCTGCACAAGTTTACCAGGTTGCACCAGAGCAAGTTTCAGGCTGACCGTGAGGTACACAAGCATACATACATACATACATACATACATACATACATACATATAAACATACATATATACTGTTTATACGTACTATCATACATATGTACTGTATATACATACATACATATATACATACATACATACATACATACATACATGCTTATATGCATATATATATATATATATATATATATATATATATATATATATATATATATATATATATATATATATATATACACACACATACATACATACATGCATATATACATACATGCATACATACATACATGCATATATATATATATATATATATATATATATATATATATATATATATATATATACATACATGCATGCATGCATACATACATACATACATGCTAACAATGAATAATGTTACATTTTACTCATATGCATGTTTCCCAGCTACAGCAGTATCAGTACTATAGCACAGGCCTTCTGTCCTCCCAAGACCCATTCTATGAGCAACAGCGCCATCTATTGGGACCCAAGAAAAAGAAGATTAAAGAGGAGAAGAAATTTAAGGGTAGGATCAGCGTTCATTCTGTGCTCATGCTTACTCTTTGTGTTATATGGCCGAGCTTAACGCTGCTCTGCTTTATCACAGCCAAGTTAAAGAAGATGAAAAAGAAGAAGAAACGTGGGGAAGATTTATCCATGGAAGGACGGCCGTACGTCACCAAAATATTTGCCAAGTTTTCTCATGATGCACCGCTGCCCATAACAAAGAAGAAGCACTTAACAGTCGAGCAGTTAAATGCTCGTAGACGAAAAGTCTGGCTTACCATTGCCAAAAAAGAAAACCCTAAGGTATGGTCGTCTCCGTGGCACTGCCCTTTACACACCCCTCCTCTGCAGATTATATCATGCTCATTTTTCGTTCCTGTCTTAATTTACTTGTTCTGTGTTTTTAGGCTTTTAAACAGAAAGCGTCTGCGAAGAACTTTGTTTTAACCAATGCCAAAAAGGTAACAGCAGAGCTGAAAAAGATGTAGACTTTTCAGAATGACTGTTGGTGAGAAATGCTGATCTGTTGTGTGTGTCTGTTCAGCTGGCCCATCAGTGCATGCGGGAGGTACGCAGAGCTGCAATCCAGGCTCAGAAGAACTGCAAGGAGACGCTACCACGCGCACGCCGTCTCACTAAAGAAATGCTGCTGTACTGGAAAAAATACGAGAAGGTGGAGAAAGAGCACCGCAAGCGTGCAGAGAAAGAGGCCCTAGAGCAGCGCAAACTGGACGAGGAGATGAGAGAGGTAAACAAACCATCCCTGTTATATGTTATAATAATATTATATGTAGCAATAAAATAACAATAAACGTATGTAAAAATAATGTCTATTAATATGTTATTACTTGTAAGGCATACATTTAAAAAATATGGAATTGCCGTCCCTATTAATGTTTTTTTTTTTTTGGTTACTTTATATATGATAATACTAGATTCATAGGCATAAGTTTGAACATCCCTGGTCAAATGGCATGCTTGTGTATGTTAAGTAAAAATAAAGCAACACATTCTCTACACACTCCGATATGGTATTAAATGTTAGTGCTTATTATTATAGTATTATTATATTTATATAATAAATAATAAGTATTATTATTTGCTAACTGACTTGTTAGGGGAAAAAATATAATAAACCATAACAAATAATAAACAGTAAATCACAATATAATATAATTATAATTATATAATATAATTATAGAATATTATATAAATTATGAAGTAATTAAATAATTAACAATAAATTACAATTACAATGATTACAATGAAATTATTAATTAATGAGTTATTATTTAAATAATTTAATGTAATAAATGCAATGAATTGCAAATATTTTATCTTTTTTTTAAATCATTCAATTAACAAATTAACTATTTATTTATTTGTTTGTTTATTTAAACTTTCATTCATTACTATTTTGTGCATTGTTGCTGCTTTACTGTATGAAATAAATAAATCTTTCCATCATGCATCAGTTAGTAGGGGCTAATCAGCTTATGTTGATTGCTTTGGCCTGCTGTGGGGCATATCTCTGCACTTTGTTGTCAGCACAGAGTAGCTTCAGGCTTCAAAGGTGTGGTCCTGAGCCATGATTACGCCACCTTCTTTCTCAGTGCACGATGAGCACCATAGTTCTCTGTGGACTGTAAAATTCTGGAGATGTATTAAGTGTCTGGACTGGTAGCTAATGTATATTCCAATCTGTCACTAGCTGGCGTGACTTCAGTATTAGTACAAACTACTTTAATGTTACTACTAATTTTAATAAAACTACATCAAGTAACTCTGCCTTCTACCTAGCTAACTACCTCACCTGCATTTGACTCATTTATTTTAAAACAAGCAGTTAAGTTTAAGTAGAACTACTAGATGTTCTAGATGAAGAAGAGACTAGTTCATTTAATAGTTTCTTGTACTTCTAACAGCAAATGAAAATAAAATCTATCATTGCTGTCCAAAAAACGGTAGTCTTTTTTAATGTCTCATATAACATCTGCTGTTTACATTGTATAAAACGTTCCGTGATTAATGGGCCAATAGAAATGCTCCAAAATAATTCTGGTTCCATTCACTTACAATTAAAAGTAAAGCAGGTTGTTGGCCTATTTTGTAAAGTTGTGATTTTGGATGTACATGTGTTTCTTTGGACAGTGATGATACTTTATATACTTTACAGAGTTCACCTTGTTGGTCCTGACATTGTAGGTTGGCCATATTTGGTTTTGGTTGGTTTTGCTTTGAACTTGATGAACACATACACCCACACATCCATACACAGTGTCACCGTTTGTTCCTTCTGACCTCCGTCCTGTATCTGAACAGGCCAAGAGACAACAGAGGAAGCTGAACTTCCTCATCACGCAGACTGAGCTGTATGCCCACTTCATGGGAGGCAAGCAGAACGCGGCGGGAGGAGACAGCACTCAGGAGGAGATCCTCCGGAAGCTGGACGAGAACACAGCCCAGAGGCAGATAGACATCGGTGGGGGAGTGATGGTCAACGTGGGTCAGGAGGATTATGGTAAGCCACAGTATGAATCTGTGTTAAGTGTGAGAGCTTAAATGCAGTCTTGCAGTTTATGTTGAAAAACTCTTTGGACAGTACTTCTCTGGTGTTTGAACATCCTCTGTTTTTCTACAGATAGCGAATACTACAAGTCTCAAGCCCTGCGGAACGCAAAGGAAGCATACCATATTCATCAGGCCAGAGTAAGTCTTTATTATAATGATATGCATAATCATTCCTCTTTGAGTTTATATAGGAGCAGCTGTTGTGCTTTTAATTGTCATTGACATTAGTACTATGAGTCTAAACATGGTGTTTCAACTGCATCAAATTTGATATGTTTTATGATTAAATAAAACTGATTATAATTAGGGATGCACAATGATATTGGGGTAATGTTGGCAGATCATAACATTTAGTTGTTGCTGCGCTACTAATGTATTCATGTTATTGCATATATAACCCTTTAAAGTAAGTGCTCTACTCCTCTGCAACACTAATCCTCTTAGACCTAAACCCAGTTTCTATGTTTAATAAACGTTATTTAAAAATTAAAAAAATTAATAATAAAAAATTTTAAACCAACTTTTTGTTCGTCCCTAATTATAATGATATCCCACAAAGTAAGCACTAATTTATTGGACAAAAAAAATCTTTTGTTATTGTAAATAAATGGAGAAAGTTTTAAAAAGCACTTCATAACCAAAAGAATAGATTGGATCGGTTTGTCCAGACGTTGTCTGATTTCGTGGTGCTCTGAAACATTTCCTAAAGAACTGCAGTCCACATGGATGATTGTGAATTCACGTCCTGGCTGTCAGTGATGTAGTCTATGTGTTGAGTGTGTTGTCTTCTACTGTGTGTGATGCAGACCAGGCAGTTTGATGAGGAGGCGAAGGACAGTCGGTGTGCCTCTCTGCACGTGGCCAGTGTTTCAGGCTCTGGCTTTGGGGAGAGCTATAGCCTCTCCAACCCTTCCATCCAGGCCGGCGAGGACATCCCTCAGCCCACCATTTTCAATGGCAAGCTCAAGGGCTACCAGCTCAAAGGCATGAACTGGCTGGCCAACCTTTATGAACAGGTCAGTGCCAAAGAAACATGCATGCTCTCCATGGCTGGGCAGTTGGACAGTATTTATCGTTATGATAATCGTTACTTAACCAAATGTCCCAGTAGACTTTTCTGAACATGGATATTGTTAGTACTTCCAAACTGCTTATTTGATTACAAAGAGACTTTTGTTCAACTGGATTTATTGCAGCCCAGTATGCAGAATGCTATATAAAAGTAGTTGGATTCATGTTTTTTGATAGTGGGCAATAATTGTGTCACTACTTTGCAGGTGCCAACTTATAAGAAGGCAGGAAAAAATACGTTTTGTTTCAAATTGTGGTGTGAATTTTCATTTTGGCCATATCGTCCATCTCTAATGCTCTCTTTCTTTCAGGGCATTAACGGCATCCTGGCAGATGAAATGGGATTGGGCAAGACAGTCCAGAGCATCGCCTTGCTCGCCCACCTGGCAGAGGTAAGCTCTTTCTACAGTGACCTGAGCCCCATTGACACCACACACCACACCACACCCCTATTCCCGAATAATCTCCCTAGCACAGGGGTCTTAACTCCAGTCCTGGAGAGCCACTTCCTTGAACAACTTCAAGTGTTGTTTGCCTTAAGAACTAATACTCAACCTGAAGCCGAGTAGGCTGTAACAAAACAAAATTCTAGGTTGAGTCTGAAACATCCTCTACAGCAGGGGTCACTAATAGGCGGACCGCGGTCCAGATCCGGACCCAGATGTTGTCCAGTGTGGACCCAAACCGATAAACTGTTGAGAAGGATTTAATTTTGACAGTGTTTGTTTTAAGCGGTAGAGCTTTTCTTGTCTTTACGGTATACAGGCTTTACGGCGCAGTGAACTCAGAGACCAATTGCGTATGCTGTAAGATCACCGAAGGCTCCTCAGCCAATCAGATCTGTGCACATTGGGCCGTGTAGCGCGCACACAGGCGAGGTACGAGGCAAGGGGTAGCAGCCAGAGACTAAAGCGAGTCAGAAAGAATAACCAGCTCAAAAAACAGAAAAATCAACAGTGAAAACTGACTGTTTAAGAGGAACGGTTATGGAATGGACCTGCTCGTCTAGTTTTGGAGAATACCACTCTGTAAAACCAACATGCCCATTTGTAAAACCATTCCAATTTCTCTATAAATAAACACAATAAACACTAAGATTCACTTTTTTAAAAAAGCATTCTGTTTTTTTTTTTAAATGTAGCCCTTGTTTTTACTTGAAGTAAGTACAAAAAAACATTTATTAGAAGTTTATAAATAATTTAGTTCAGCATTTAAACAGTAAATATACTGAAATATACTGAACGGTATGTGTGATGTGTTGGTGTTTCAGTAGCTCATAGTATAAGATGCTGATACTAAGTAACTTAAATATACAGGATATGGCACTAAATCATAACACAAGTTAGCAATGATAACGTCTGATGAAATGTCCTCTAACTGGACCTTTAGATTCTAATTAAATACCCCATTTACAGTGAACACACCTCCTGCATGAATTAGATGTTCAATTATTGGATATTTGCTAAACCCACTACGTTGGAGAGAGGTCTTAAAACATGATCTATGTGAATGTTAAGGCACATTTTATACTGTACACACACATTTTTGCCTGTATTAAGTTTTTATTTCCCCTGTGGGGAATGTTATTTTTGTACTAGTACACATTTTGGGCCATGAAAGTACAAACAATATAACTGTGCCCTCAAAGGCCAGTTCGGGTTTTTTAAGCAAGTCCTAAAATTTCTGTATATTCACTTTCCCAAAAAACAGATGCATATAATCTTATTTTTCTTCATTTATTTTTTATTATATAGAAAAATAAAACAAGAAGACTGTAGTCAAGGGTGTGTGGAGTCAACTAACTGTGGTGCGTACAGTTAGTTAGTTCTCTAACAGATAGTACTGGGTGTGGGTCCTTTTAGGGTTAACCCTGTAGCAGGGTGTAGGCTTCAGTTGATGCTGTGCTGACCTCTAGCCTTAACACCTGAACCAACCTGCTGATGAGGTATAAGGATCAGGGGCAGAGAAGAGTGGAAAGTGTGCAGGGCAGTGGGTCGCATGACTGGAGTCGTAGCACACCAGCTCAAAGCCGGACAGCTGTGCTCATGTTTTGCTTTCTTAGGGGAACCTGATAGATGTATCTATTTATGACCAGAAAAAAAAGAAATGAGCTCTAGAACTTCCACCTCTCCCGTTCCCTTTTCCTGTGCTGAATTCTGTTCAGTCACATGCACATTTCTCCAGAAGGCCCGCTGCTGTTTTTTGGTGTCGGTGGGAACTCTCCAGCTGCCTCCGTCGTGTCCCTCGGCCCTTGGGGCCTTCAAAGCAGGGAGGAAATGGAATTTGGGGAGTTTTGGAATTCGATATGAAAGAGTTGTGCCTCAGGGTCCATAGGAAACTGTGCTCGCATGTTGTCTCCTCCTTAGTTGCATCCTGTTTTCACCCCTCTCTCCTCTCCATGTCTTTCCCACCATCTCCCCGTCCCACCCTCCTCCCACGCACCTGTGTGCCGGCCTTATTCTCTGCCCCCCGCGCGCGCCTGTGTGTCCATGTGTGTCCTGTTCTGCAGAGAGACAACATTTGGGGACCCTTCTTGATCATCTCCCCAGCCTCCACACTCAACAACTGGCACCAGGAGTTCACCCGCTTTGTGCCAAAATTCAAGGTGAGCGTCCCAGCTGCGCAGGAAGACACCTGCAGCTGCAGAATCCTTTAAATACCCCACTCTTCTTTTACTGTCTCCTCCTCCTCTTTCACAAACCCACTGAACCGCCTCTATTTTCAGAACAATAACACTCGGGCAAGGTTGCCTAGCCCTATTTTTGACTTTCTACTGTAAGGAAACGTGGTGGCAGGTCTCCACAGCCAAAAGAGACTTGATAAATATGTTGGCCTCTAGGAGGCACTGTTGTATCACTGCTGTTCAAAGTTTTTTTTTTGTTTGTTTTAAATTAGGGAATCTAAAATACTTTGCTGACTATTATTATGACAACACTCAGGCACAGCTGAATAAAATATTCCACACATGGAATGATTAATTACCTTAATTACTGTAAACATAGGGGGAAATACTGTGGTTTTCTGTTTGCTCCCTATTTTGATCACCGTAGCGGTTGCTAAGGCTGTAGAATGCCCTGAGGACTTGTTGGGTATCATGCAATTTTCTGTACAGTCATCAGGATTTCTCACAGTGATTATTGCCGTAGTCTCGCAGCTTACCCATAAGTCTGTCATCATCTTTATTTTTCTCGTACACAGGTGCTGCCGTACTGGGGGAACCCCCATGACCGCAAAGTGATTAGAAAGTTTTGGAGCCAGGTGAGCTTTTGGTGTCCAATTGTTACTAGAACGCTGGGGCTTCACAGAACTTATGAAATCATCTGTCTCTTTGTGGCTCCTGCAGAAAACACTGTACACCCAGAACGCTCCCTTCCATGTAGTGATCACCAGTTACCAGCTGGTGGTGCAGGATGTGAAGTACTTCCAGCGAGTAAAGTGGCAGTATATGGTTCTGGATGAGGCCCAAGCGTTGAAGAGCAGTACCAGGTAATGAACCAGAACTTTATCATTGCTGTCTATTAAAAACCAACGGCCACCCATTACATTGTGTGTGGGGGAAAAAAAGATGATGCATGGGTCACTTCTGTTGCATGAGGGCAAACTGGTGTTGAGAAGTTTGAGGATCAGGCTGATATCAGGAAATGTTTAATTGGATACTGATAAGGATGAGCAATGAATCTTATCCAATCCTGCAACAAATACATCCTGAAATAGCTCTCTCATAACTCGTGTTATGGGAGGTCTTGTTGCTATTTCTTGCTGTGAGTTGGTAGAGCCTTTGAGTATTTTGGCAAAGATTGCATATGTTTAGTTTCTCAGCTAAAGTGTTAGCAGTACTGGCAGTTACTCATGTTCCCAACTAGGGCTGGGGCATTGCATAGATGGCCACACCTACTAAAAGCTTGGATTTATCCGGAGCGCAAGCTGCAGCTACAAACAATCACTCTTGTGTATATAAAGTTGTGGGAGTGTTTCACACAGAAACACAACAGTGTGGTGCTCTGTCAGCTCTGCTCAGTGGAGATGATCACAACAGTACAACTGCTATACACGAGCACCTGAAGCTCAAACATCCCGTAGAGCTTCATCAGCACAGCAGCAAGACAGCACCTGTTTACTTGTTTTTTATATTTAAGCAGATTATTTTAAGATTATTAACACATGTAACATGAAATACATGTTTATTTCAATAGTGTCACTTAAAAAGTTGCATTGCTGGCCGTTTCTTAATCGTCCAGTGTAGAACCTAAAACTGTTCTTGAGTGGGAGCTTTAAAACACACATAGCTGCTTCTCAAACGGCTCTTTGCAACATATATAGTCTGCTACGTGTCATTTGTACCTCTAAATGTCCAGTCGGAGCGTAGACCTCTCTCTTTCTCTCTCTCTCTCTCTCTCTCTCTCTATATATATATATATATATATATATATGTTAGATATATACATACATGCACAAAATCATCCATTGGTTACAAATCCATAACAAAATTTTAATTCCTAACACGCTCACATTAGAGTAATTGAAGAAGAAACAACAAAAAAATGAAAAAATTAATCGAAATTAATTATGTACAGCCCTATTTTCAACATCTGTATTGGTTTCTTTTAGAAAAGAATAGGTGGTATTGTGTCTCTTCGAATTAAAGATATATAGATAATTTTTGTACTTCTCCTGTAAAGTTTTGGAGATTTATAACCATGACGACATGTAGGCCATTCGTGCTAACTCTATTTCTAATATAATGAAGCATATTGATATTAAATGTTTTTTTCAGAAAGTTTTATGCCTGTGAACGACCTTAGGCCTAGACATTGATAATCAAAATACGACGTATAGATGTTATCAAAGTGACATGAGCAAGTAACTATGATAAATTGTACTGAAACGCAAAGTGCCTTTATTGCTTGTGATCTATCCGACTGATGCTTTCTAAGCAGTTGCCTAAAATGAATCTCAGATGATCCCTGATGTCAGCTGGATGATGACGACTTCTTACATTTTACAAAAGTGGTATATGGATAGAATTTCTAAAAGAAAGTCTGCAGCACTGAGGGGTCTCAGATGTTTGCCTTTCCCCCTCTCCGGGCCTGTGCTGACACCAGGCCTGGGCTGGAACCCATCTCCCAAATGCAACGTGTGAGATTGTACCCGACTGGGGCTGAGAGCCCATGCGCCAGCAGCTTCTGTTGTGGTGAAAGATGATTTATGACCGTGCCGAGTGCCTCTCGCGTCCGTCAGAGTAGCCTCGGCAAGCTTTTAATTCCCTTAAGTCCCGCAGTAAGACAGAGGCTTCGTTTAAGATTGTGACAGAGCTCTGTGTCTGTTTCAGCCTGGGCCTCACTACTGTTGCCATGCTGATAGGTCTTGTTAGATTTTTCACTAAGCCCAGTGTGTGTTAGCTGTTTGATGGGTGTGTGTGGTGTTTGGTTCTGCTCAACAGCGTGCGGTGGAAGATCTTACTTCAGTTCCAGTGCCGAAACCGGCTGCTACTAACAGGAACGCCCATACAGAACACGATGGCCGAGGTGAGCTCATACAAAGTTTGTTTTTGTGTGTTTTTAGGACCAATATGTTCTGACTCTGTAAATGAACCAGAAGAAAATTAGCCCCCACACAACACTTCACTTTGTTCATCAGTAGATCTTAGAATCTTACGCCATGCTGTAGTTGCCATCTTGGCAACTACATATGGGAATTGTGGGCCGATATTTTTCATGGTTACATCTGCCGAAGCTCTTGCATTAACATATATACAAAGTAGAAATTGGGACTAACTAAAATATCAGTACATGAAACACAATCAGTGGTACCTGGAGAGTTGTTTGTGGAAAGCTGTTATGCAGGAGGAAAAAAGATCAACAGTCTAGAGGATATGTCCTATCATCTGTTTTGTCCTGCGCACATTATCCTACTTGAATATCAATGGATACCCTAAATGACAAGACACTGCTGTGTCTGATCCACTTGTACCAGTGCAACACAGGCTAACACACCACCACATTGGTGTCACTGCAGTGCTGAGAATGATCCATCTTCCACCTGAAGACCACCTGAAAACCAGAGCCAGTTGCTAACAACAAACACAGCTCGTGAATTTCGAAGGCTGTTAAACACACTTTTAAAATAAATGTTCTTAAACAGTTTTTGCTTTTTCTGTGGTTTAATTTTTGGGTGGGAGAAATCTACCTCCCCCCACCCCAGTTCCTATGCCAATGTGAATGACTCTGAAAAAGGTCCTGTGTTTGAGTGAGATAGATTTAGAGTTTTATTCTTAATCTAACTCTTCTGTTCTTCTCCTCAGTTGTGGGCCCTGCTTCACTTCATCATGCCAACTCTCTTTGACTCTCATGAGGAGTTCAATGAGTGGTTCTCCAAAGACATAGAAAGCCACGCTGAGAACAAATCAGCCATCGACGAGAGTGAGTAGCATTTTTTTTTTTTTTTTTAAGTGGTGAAGCTGGTCCTCAGAAGCCATGTTCATGAAAAAATGCTATACATTTCTTAATGTGAAGCATCTGTCGCAATGAGTGACGCATGAAGGTTTTCAATTAAAGACCATTTTTCTTCTTCACCCGAATGCCAGATCAGCTCTCCAGACTACACATGATCCTGAAGCCTTTCATGCTTCGCAGAATAAAGAAGGATGTGGAGAATGAGCTCTCTGACAAGGTATTGGTCCACTGTCTCCGCTGACCTTAAACCCCTTTTGGACCCAGCCTTCTCGTTTATTTGTGTGATGGTCACTCTTTGGCTTCTCTCTCCACCAGATCGAGATCTTGACGTATTGCCAACTGACAAGCAGGCAGAGGCTGCTGTACCAGGCCCTGAAGAACAAGATCTCCATCGAGGACCTGCTGCAGTCATCCATGGGCACAGCTCAGCAAGCCCACAGCACCACCAGCAGCCTCATGAACCTCGTCATGCAGTTCAGAAAGGTAGGGGGCAACACTGAGCTTCATAGGGAGGGCCGTCGTGGCAAGTCGTTTTTCAGGATGGTTGCTGTGTGCAGTTGTATCGTCCGGCTCTTCTGGACTGGAGATTACATCATGTGTTATGTGTATGTAGGTGTGTAACCACCCAGACCTTTTTGAGCGTCAGGAAACGCGCTCACCCTTTCACATGTCTCTGAAGCCCTTCATCATGTCCAAGTTCCTCTTTCGCCAAGGAGTTCTCAACACCTGCAGCCAGGGGAAGACCAAGTGAGTTCATGAATACCGTTAACCATGGCTACTGGATGACATTTTTTTTCTATTATTATTATTATTATTATATATTTTTAAATATCATTTTTTATTTATTTCTTAGGTTGACTCTGCCTATGTGACCTACATAGACAGGCATATTATAAAATGTCAGGATGTTTGAAACACTTTTGCTCTCCCTTGTAGGCTGCTGCAGGTTCTGCTCTCGCCCTTCTCCCCTCAACACATCCAGCAGTCCTTATTTCACAGGAAAAGTGAGTCTGTCTCTCTATCAGTCTCTGCTTCTCTTTTCTTTCTCATTCTCACTTTTTCACCTAGTTTTTGTCTTACATACAATTGTCTTTTTACAGCTGCTCATCTCTGTTTCTCCTTTTTCTGTCATTCTTTCTTTTCTTACTTTCTTATGTTCATTTCTCCCTTTTTCTCTTTCTCTCTCTGTCAAATGCTGGCTCTTGTTTCTCTCTGTCTTGATATCTGTCTCTGTTTTTTTTCATCTATGCTTTTTATCTGTCTCTCGCTCTCTTAGTTTTTGTCTCACATACTTTTTACAGCTTCTCATCTTTATTTCTCATGTTCATTTTTCCCATTTTTTCTCTTTCTTTCTCTCATGCTGATTCTTGTTTCTCTCTGTCTTGATATCTGTTTCTGTTTTTTTCATCTATGCTCTCTCTCTCTCTCTCTCTCTCCTTTTTCTGTCATTCTTTCTCTTCTTACTTTCTAATGTTCATTTCTCCGTTTCTCTCTCTCTCTCTCTCTCTCTCTCTCTCTCATATGCTGGTTCTTGTTTCTCTCTGTCTCAATGTCTGTCTGTTTTCTCATCTATGCTCTCTCTCTCTCTTTCACTTAGTTTTTGTCTTACATACTATTGTCTTTTTACATCTCATCTCTGTTTCTCCCTTTTCAGTCATTCTTTCTCTTCTTACTTTCTCATGTTCAGTTCTCCCATTTTCTCTGTTTCTCTCTCTTATATGCTGGGTCTTGTTTCACTCTGTCTTGATATCTGTCTCTGTTTTTTTCATCTATGCTCTCTGTCTGTCTCTCTCTCTCTCTCTCTCTCTCTCTCTCTTTCTTACATACTATTGTCTTGTCTTTTTACAGCTTCTTATCTCTTTTTCTCCTTTTTCTGTCATTCTTTCTCTTCTTATTTTCTAATGTTCATTTCTCCATTTCGTTTCTCTCTCTCTCATATGCTGTGTCTTGTTTCTCTCTGTATCGATATCTGTCTCTGTTTTCTCATCTACTCTCTCTCTCTCTCTCTCTCTCTCTCTCTCTGTCTCTTTGTCTTGTGTCATTTCTCTCTTTCTTTCTTTTTTTCACCTTCTTATCCCCCATCCCCTACGTTTTATAAATGGGCCAATAGAAATGCTTTAAAACTGAGTGTATTTCTTTGATGTTAACTAACAAAGATGTAACGTAAGCCATGTTTTGCTGTCTCCTGTAAAGGAACCTTTTTTCTGGACAGCAGCGGTATGAATCATGTATACCTTTTTAACAAAATCTGCCCCTTCCCTTTTTTAAACCCACCCCAGGTGATGATGAAGGCAGCTGCTTCTCCTTTCTCCGATTTATTGATGTGTCACCAACCGAGATGACCAACATCATGTTGCAAGGCACACTGACCAGGTCATTTTCTTTCACGTCATGGATTCGCTTGTGAAGCTTCTTGCAAACTTCTACATACTTTCAGGATCACTTTCAAGCAATTTTTCAGCAAAAATGGTTTAAGAACAGTAGAGCCAGCTTGTGGTGTGTATACTGTGTGTAGGTGGCAGTTTGTAGTAAATCACTTAGCCTAGCTGATAGGCTGATTTCACATCAATTAAAATGCAAAAGTAATAGAAGAACATACAAAAGTAATAGAGGAACATACAGCATCCAGAACCATGCTGTTCCTAAATTACTCCCTCTCCTCTCTGTTGTGCTTAGATGGCTAGCACTTTATCTCTCCTTTAAATCTGCCCACCGGCTCCGTCATCAGCGGCTATGGACTGAAGCGAAGGTTTGTGAGCGGAGCGCTGAAGGTCATTGCCTCTCTAACAGAGACCTCGTCCTGTGGCCAGACAGGCCAACGTCCTTCCCCAACACGCACAACAGCACTGTCCTGCAGGTGAGACCCTCTGACTGCCATGGAGCCCACAGTCTCACCACATTTTTATAAAGACTGCACTAAGTTACTGTTGAGCTGTCAGGGCAGGAGACGTGAGCTTTTATTAATTTATTATTTTCTGAAAGGTGCTTTAAAAAACCTTACTGCAGTTACGCATAGAGGTGCTCATTAGCATGTTACTGCCTTCTGTAATGACAGTAGGTCATTAGGTTCTGATGGCCAGCAGTAAAAGAACGATTTATCATAATTTCTTGTCAGTAGGGCAGCGCAGCTAGTTATCTAGCCTGCAGTTTGTTAAACTTCCACTGATTAATTCTTTTTTAAGATGAGCACTGCTAATGGCTTTTTGTGGACCACTGTATCACTGCAGAATTGTTGTGAACCCTTTAGTAGAGGTGAATTGTAAATATATGGTGTATGTATACTTTACAGGAGAGAGGAACAACTTACTTTACCTTTAATTCAAGTCAATGGAAGCCCAATTTTATCCAAGCTATTTTGGAGCATTTCCATTGGTCCATTCATCATGAAATAATTACACAATGTAAACAACAGCTGTTGTGTTCACGTGATGCCAAAAACTAAAAATTGACAAAAATTGAGATGCATATTTCTCTTTGGGTAGCACATATATCATTGCTGTCCAATGAAAAACATGAATCTCCATTTTTGTCGATTTTGAGTTTTCTACATTATTTGAATACGCCAGTGGTTGTGTACATAGTGTGAAAATTACATGATGAATGGACCAATAGAAGTGCTCCAAAATAGCTCAGAAAAAACTCTGGTTCCATTGACTTACATTGGAAGTAAAGTATGTTTTGGTCTCTCCTGTAAAGTTTTAGAGATACTTGTTTTTTATAGGACAGCGACGATATATAGTGTATATAGAGCTACTTAAAATGCCTCTTCTCTGTGAATAACTGCCCCCCTTTTCCCAAAATGCTCACTCTATACTTGGATAGAACAGTCAGCTGTGCTGCGCTGGAAACAGGACACTCTTTGGGTGTGTGTGTGTGTGTGTGAGAGAGAGAGAGTGTGAGAGAGCAGAGCTGTTAGAGGCTAAGTGTGACAGCTGGTCTGCTCCCTCATTGGGTTATTGCACAGAGTGGGACTGAGTGGTCCTCAGCAGTCATTAGCTGCTAGGACTTGTATTTTGCTGCATCTGCACTGAAAGCCTCTCACCAGTCACTTATTACTCACTTTAAATAAAAACTCTCCTTAAAGAAATAGTTTCCCCTTAGTACAAATTTAGTCTGTCCATTAAGAAATAGTTTTGTCTGAAATTTACTTCTTTCGTATATACTGGAGATGTACAGGCTAATGTAGCTAACAAATAATGTTCCCAGTCTAAATCTCTAGTCCCCTCTGGAGAAAGTCCCCAGGACTGTCACTCTGTGGTCACTAGCCCTGTTCCTGGAGATCTGCCTTCCCCCAGAGTACAGCTCCAGCCAAGATTAGATCAGATCCTCAGGAAAGTAGCTCTCCAGGATCGGGGTTGGTGACCACTAGTCTTAAGCTGTACAGAGATAATGCAGACTTCCAGAGAGTCTGCTGAGGATTCAGTCTTCAGCTGACTTTCCTCACAGTGTTGCCCAAAATTCTAACTGAAGTGTATTTGATTACTTAAAACAAGACCAACAGTAAAACAAATGTATTACAAATATTTAAATGTATGTGGCACATAATTCATGTATGGAAACATAGATTTTTGTGTCCGTATCAACCAAAGAAGTGAGTCGAGTCATCTTATTGGCCATCTTTATATGCTTGCAGCCGAGCAGTATAATATGATCTGAAGATGTTCAGCAGTTTGGTGAACCTCACAGGGTTCTGATATATAGACTGGGCAAAAGAAACTTATGCCTTGCCAGCGAGCCTTGTGTTAACCCCAAATCATCACTTGCTTTAAACTACATTTGTATTTTTTATTCATTTTTATAGTTGCAACATTGCCATAGTGTCAGGTCACGCTTAAGCAAGTCTATTTGATGTTACTTAACAAGTGAATTGGATTTGAGGCAAGGTTGCGGTGATAATAGCATTCCATTACTTGTTAGTTACATAAACCTCATATCTGTGTCTTTGGACTGCATTTGAGCTAAAGTAAAACAGTGTGTATATGAGTTTTAGGCCGGATTGGTGGTGGAATAGAACATAGACAGCGGAGTACAGGTCGAGAAGTCTTGTAAATGAATCTGGTTCTGAAGTCCCCAGCATCCGGACTCTCTGTAGTGGGGCTGCTGGAGCAGCAGGAAGGCTTGCTGTGTGTTGTAATTGTGTGTTGGGCTGATGGAAAGCTGATGGCAGGGAAAGCTCTGCTCCTCAGGTGCTGACAGAAGCGTAATCCTACTCTGCTCCTCCTCGGCCTCTTGCACCACACGGCGTCTCCCAGCTCCACTGAGGCATGGACAGTAATCTGACACCACAGCAAACACTAACTTTACCCTCGCTGCAGGCTCATGCCAAGCCTTCACCGACCTAACTCACCATATTTAAAGTAGTGTAGGACTGGGTATTGTCAGAAATTTCATGATGCGATATGATTGATATGCGATATGAGTGATATGCTATGAAACAACGAGCCGTAATAGAGATTCTTGGTCTTCACCTGATTACATACACCACCACATTAATGATTAATAAATAATAAAAAGCTTGGGGAAAGTGATGAGAACATTGCAAACCCTGATGCTATTAATAAGCGTGTTGCCCCGGGTTGGTCCTTGATGTACTGCTGTAATAATAATTTGAACACAGCCCTCAGTTTGGTTGGTTCTAGCATCCAAGAGCCAATAAGCATGCTTGCTTGTTTCAAACTCTAGACTTCTTGGCTGATGGGCCATCTGAATTGCCTGAATTGGAATTTGTATGCGAGTTTGTTAACCCTAGCACTTCTTCATTAGTCTGCAGTCTAAAACAGCCAAAGTTTGAACACTGTTGCAACAGCTGTAGACATAATTGACATATATTGTTTATTTTCTATGGTGAAGGTAAGTCAACACGTCCTATACAAAACTATTTAAGAAACTTAAATAGGGTACTTTCTGCAGATTTCTAAAATAATGTTTACCTTGTGTAGAGACTCACTAACTGTATGATCAGAGCTTTCATTACAGACGTTATCTATAATAATAATATTAGTATTCTAAGTTCTAGAGGTATTCACTTCTTGGTTAAAGACTGGACTTTTTCTGTTGACCCTGTTGGCTTTCTCTATGTGTTGGGTTATGTAAATGCTTCGAAATGGGACGCTCATCTTCAACGTCCAAGGTTGATCAAGATGCCCAAGATGTTACATGATCAAATGTTTCTTAGAACGCTCATTTGCATAACGCTGTCATTATGTGTCAAGGCTAGTATTACGGTGATGATTAACAAGCAGTACAGCTCGAGCTCTGAGCCTGAGGAACTTTGACCCTGAGCTGCTGGCTCCGCTCCGGATGAAAGAGGAAGCAGCTGCCTCGTACTTAGCTTTCCAAACCTCCCATCAAGTCCTTCATGTGTTCCAGGTTGGAGTGAGAAGCCCATCTCAGTTTTCTGTATTTATTCAGAAAGCTGTGCTGCGCCGTGGCCTCTGCTGATGGGAGAACATGGAGCGCAGGCTTGTCTGGGTTCTGATGTACAGTTCCGGAAAGCTGGGTGTTGTAAACTGTGCTCTTCGTACTTGCGTTGGAAGCTTTTATTGCTTACACGATGCTAAATAAATGACGTTGGTTCCCCGCGTTTCTGAGACCTGATTGGTGAGGAGAGATTTGTAGATACAATCAAAATGTCAACATCTAGAAGTGAAAGGGCATTCGGAGCCAAGGCGTTGCTGTTGTTGAGGCACTCCATCATAGTATGATTTAGCTAGAGCTTTTGTTTTTTCTTCGGATTTAACGAAATGGGCCAGTATCATGGAAAACCAAAGATGGCATATATCAGTGTTGAAGGCATGTTTAAGTGTGGGGGGCAAAGAGAGGTTGGGAAAATGAATCATTGTCATGTAAGAATAAATTACGGCTGTTAAACCCATATAAACATCATAGCTGAACCTCCGAGGAACACATAAAGCTACAGGAAGAGTGTACGACAGCTTCCTTTTAATATGATTTGTGGTGATTTATTTATTTATTTATTTTTATTCTTTGATTATGTGGCCACAAGGGTGCTTTAGCGCCCTCAGAAAAAAGTGAGAATCTTTGCGATCTGGACGCTGCTGCCTCTCCGCCTCCTCGTTTTCCAACCGTGTTCGTCTTAGTGAGACTTTCCAGACGTATCTTCCCTCTCTGCTTGTGGTTGGGAACGCAGCCCAGACAGTGGGTCTCCAGACACAACCACTTCTGCTGACTCCCTCTCTCTTTCTCTTTCTTGCTGTCTCTCTCGCTCTCTCTCTGTGTGTCTGTCTCTCTCTCACTCTCACTCTCTCTCTCTCTCTCTCTCTCTCTCTCTCTCTCTCTCTCTCTCTCTATCTCTTTCTTGCTGTCTCTCTCTCTCTCTCTGTTTTTCTCGCTGTATCTCACTCTCTCTCTCATTTTCTCTCTCTCGCGCGCGCTCGCTCGCCCGCTGTATCTCTCACACTCTTTGTCTTGTGCTCTCTTTTGTCCCCCTCTTTATCTCGCTCTTTCTCTTGGGCACTGTCTCTCTCCCTCTCTCTCTCGCTCTCTCTCTCTCTCTCGCTCTCTCTCTTTCTTTTGCTCACCCTTCACTCTCTTTTTCTTTCTTTCCATCTCTAACCATCTCTAACTAATCTTGTTGGCTCTGTTTTGCTCACCCTATATCCCGCTTTCATTCTCCATCTCTCTTTCTCCCACAGTTCTCTCTTACTTTATTTTTCTCTCTCCCTCTCTATTTTCTCTGTATCGCTCACTCTATCACCCACTTTCTCTAACTGACTGTCTTTTAATTTAATTCTCTCTCTCTCTCTCTCTCTCTCTCTCTCTCTATCTATCCGTCTTCCTCTCTCGTTGCTTTGCGCTGTTAACTGGCTCTTTCGCATGTTCTCTCTCTCTTATGTTTTCTCTTTTTTCGGTTTCTTTTTCTTTTATTCTCTCTCTTTTTTCCCCCTCGCTCTCTCTCTCTTTCTCTCCTTCCCTTCTGCTCTCAACACTCTTCCCTCACACCTTTTCTGTCAGCGCTCAGTGAGGAACACAGCCTTGTTTATGACACCCAGTTTGGTGTGTTCCTCATGGAAACTCGGTCTTGTATTGGTTCTTCTGGCTTCATGTGAGTCATTGTCAGTGTCTGGTGGTCTGCAGTGTCTACGAGGATGTGGCAAGCGCAGATGAGCCCTGCGTTTGTGGAAAATGTAGTTTGCAATCCAATTAAGGACTGACTGCAATGTTGAGAAGTGACACTAGGGGGTGCTGTGTAACCATTTACTCTAGTTTACAGTGGCGATACAAAATAGTCCTTATCTCTCTCTCGCACACAGGCATCAGATCAGATACGCTCCCGCTGACAATATGTTCTGAAGTGACTGGAGATGTGATTTGTCGTGTTAATCTGAGTTTTGATTTTTCTGCAGAACCTGGTCTTCACAGCGCAGCAGCCATGGCTCTTCACACACGCAGACGTAATCGTCCACAGTAGGCGCTCTTCCACCGCCTCCTCCCTCAGACCCTGCCAGCCCAGCCAGCCGCCCAAGTTCATACTCACAGCTACGCCCAGGGTAAGGGTTCTCATACGAACACGTTACATTTGTTTGCATCAACATTCTAGTACATGTCAGTATACTTGGCCAATGTAGTGATTCTGCTTCGGACACTAACAGCAAGCCCAGCGAGTGAGTGACCCTGACCAAACCAGAACTCTCCCGTTATATTTAAACTTCTTCCCATCATATCTAACATTCCCAGGTAATTACTGTCTACACAAGCCACAAGTGTCCGAAAGCAGTGCAACACACCACACCTGTTTTTAACAGATGCCTTGTTTTTGTTTTGATGTGCTGATATTACTTACAACTCAACAAGTAGGGAAAATAGAAAGAAACACATCCATGAGGTGTAGAAAAGAAGGGCACTTTATGACCCTTCCTCTAAACTGAGCAAGGATTTTGATTAGCGGTGTAAGAAATGTTTTGTGATACTGTATTGATTCTCAAGAACACAGTATAGATTTTTTAGTTAATAGTTTATATGCAAAGATTCCTGGCAGACAGCAGTTCATTTAATACTGTGTTTAACAGCCCCCCCAGCCACAAGATAGCAGCACTTTTAACTAGAGATGGACCGATCAGTGTTTTTGAGGCAGATTCCGATTACCGATCACCTTTCAGCGCGTTTCATCGATAGCCGATACCGATCGAGGGCGGGGCTGTATGCCACGGCAGGGCTACATGTAGTTATTAGTGCAAGCAAGTCATGAAACATGGTTGAAACATTGTTATCTAGCGCTATAAACTCAATCACATTGGCTGTGGTTCCTTTAACTCTCTGGCTGTTGCTGCTGCTGTTCTGTTCGTACCGGTCAGATCTGGTCTGCACGGGTTTCTGGGTTATTTGTTTTGTGCTAGCTGCGCGTGCTAGCTCTGCTGTTTGCTGATACTTACTGTATTCAGCCACGTGGTGTACTCTGAAGTGGCGTATCAGATTAATAGTGTTAAATGTCTTTGTTTTGGTTCCCCCATGAGAGACGCTGATTTTACAGATGTTACAGAACGCCTGGATGAGTCTGTGTCACATACGGTAAAACACTGCCAGACATACGACAGGCTTTCTATCCGCACATGCGGTGGAAGCTGCTTCTTTAGTCAGTCTGTGGAAAATAACAGGGTATGTTTTTCCACCTAGTGGTTCAGATAGGAATTGCAGGGAGCTGGCCAGAGGGGTTTTCAAGGGGGTCTCCTCTTCCTGGATGAAACGCTAGCTGGATTACAGAAATTAGGCTCATTTGTTTAACACCATCGATTGGCTCTCGGGATTGGTTAAACTGGAGACATATCGGCCGATCAATAGCATGTTTTGATTAAAAACCAGCCGATACCAATACATAGCCGATCGATTCTTCCATCTCTACTTTTAATCTGTGTTTAGTCATTAGACTCCTCTCCAGTGTAAACGAAAACCAGTGTTATCAGGTTCTTGCCAACATACATCACTAATTTTAACTGAACCTTTTTTCATTTTGAGATTCAAGTATCTGTAAGGGTTAATGAAGAGGTAACTGGGGGTTGGAAGAAACACTCATTTTGAGCTTAGCTGATGTAGGAAGGTGAAACAGCTATTCTTCTGTCTTCTCAGTTATGCCTATAACAACGCATCTGTACCAGTGTGCTCATATGAAAGCACTGCAGTAGTATAATAGACGTACACTGACAGATACGAGATAATAAGGTTGACATTTGACTAATTTACCTGTATGTTTTCTTTGATATAAAAAATTTACATGATTAAATGTGGCCTAAATATACCTGTATGATTTATGTACGATGTTCCGGAGTGATTTGAGTATTTGAATGCAGGCAGGAAGATAAGTAGGATACCTGCCCTTGAAGCCTGCGGTTGAAGCCTGGGGCTGTCATCTAGTAGGTAGTTTGTGTGGAATTTGAATTGATGCCCTGACATTTTATATTGTAGGCATCCTGAAGACACACAGTATGACTCTGTCTGTATGTGTGAGTATGGTGGGGATCATTTGTAGGACCTTTATCAGTTTAGTTAGGTCCAAATAAAAATAACTTATTTCTTTTCTGAGAAAAAATATGTTTATACATCCTCTACAGAGAATTTCTCTTGGTGGGAAAAAAATAAAGCGTTTGGCTGGTAGAGTACTAAAGCGTTTGACTGGTAGAGTACTAAAACGTTTGGCTGGTAGAGTACTAAAGCGTTTGACTGGTAGTGTACTAAAACGTTTGGCTGGTAGAGTACTAAAGCGTTTGACTGGTAGTGTACTAAAACGTTTGGCTGGTAGAGTACTAAAGCGTTTGACTGGTAGAGTACTAAAACGTTTGGCTGGTAGAGTACTAAAGCGTTTGACTGGTAGTGTACTAAAGCGTTTGGCTGGTAGAGTACTGAAGCGTTTGGCTGGTAGAGTACTAAAGCGTTTGGCTGGTAGAGTACTAAAACATTTGACTGGTAGTGTACTAAAACGTTTGACTGCTAGTGTACTAAAGCGTTTGCCTGGTAGTGTACTAAAGCGTTTGACTGATAGAGTACTAAAGCGTTTGGCTGGTAGAGTACTAAAACGTTTGGCTGGTAGTGTCCTAAAGTGTATGGCTGGTAGAGTACTAAAACGTTTGGCTGGTAGAGTACTGAAGCGTTTGGCTGGTAGAGTACTAAAGCGTTTGGCTGGTAGAGTACTAAAACATTTGACTGGTAGTGTACTAAAACGTTTGGCTGCTAGTGTACTAAAGCGTTTGCCTGGTAGTGTACTAAAGCGTTTGACTGGTAGAGTACTAAAGCGTTTGGCTGGTAGAGTACTAAAACGTTTGGCTGGTAGTGTCCTAAAGTGTATGGCTGGTAGTGTACTAAAACGTTTGTCTGGTAGTGTACTAAAGCGTTTGACTGTTAGTGTACTAAAACGTTTGGCTGGTAGAGTACTAAAGCGTTTGACTGGTAGTGTACTAAAACGTTTGTCTGGTAGTGTACTAAAGCGTTTGGCTGGTAGAGTACTAAAGTGTTTGACTGGTAGTGTACTAAAGTGTATGGCTGGTAGTGTACTAAAACGTTTGGCTGGTAGAGTACTAAAACGTTTGTCTGGTAGTGTACTAAAGCGTTTGACTGGTAGAGTACTAAAGCGTTTGACTGGTAGAGTACTAAAGCGTATGGCTGGTAGAGTACTAAAACGTTTGTCTGGTAGTGTACTAAAGCGTTTGACTGGTAGTGTACTAAAGCGTATGGCTGGTAGTGTACTAAAGCGTTTGACTGGTAGAGTACTAAAGCGTTTGGCTGGTAGAGTACTAAAGCGTTTGACTGGTAGAGTACTAAAACGTTTGACTGGTAGTGTACTAAAACGTTTGACTGGTAGTGTACTAAAGCGTTTGACTGGTAGTGTACTAAAACGTTTGACTGGTAGTGTACTAAAGCGTTTGACTGGTAGTGTACTAAAGCGTTTGGCTGGTAGAGTACTAAAGCGTTTGACTGGTAGAGTAGTAAAGCGTTTGACTGGTAGAGTAGTAAAGCGTTTGACTGGTAGAGTACTAAAGCGTTTGACTGGTAGAGTACTAAAGCGTTTGACTGGTAGTGTACTAAAGCGTTTGACTGGTAGTGTACTAAAGTGTTTGACTGGTAGTGTACTAAAACGTTTGACTGGTAGTGTATCTAAAACGTTTGACTGGTAGTGTACTAAAAGCGTTTGCCTGGTAGTGTACTAAAGCGTTTGACTGGTAGAGTACTGAAGCGTTTGACTGGTAGTGTACTAAAGCGTTTGACTGGTAGAGTACTGAAGCGTTTGACTGGTAGAGTACTAAAACCAGTAGTTGACCAGTAGTGTACATTTTCTTTTCAGTGGCTATAGAAGGCTGGAGCAGTGGCTTTCAGCTCTGTCCTACATATTTTGTTGTTGTGTCTGATCGAATACACCTGATCTGACTAGTCAGCTAGTTAACAGGCCCTGTCTGAATTGAAGTACGTGTGTAGAAGACAATAAAAAGTGCAGCGTAGTGCAGCGTAGTGCTCCACGGTTGACTTGTTTTACGACAGCGATGCACATAAACATGACAAACAGCTGCAGCTGTGTGAAATATGAGGAGGTGTCTGTCTTTTGGCTTATATTTCAAATAAGAGAAAAGAACTCCTGGTCCATATATACCACTGATCAGCCATAACATTAAAACCTCATATCTACACACACTGTCTGTTTTATCAGCTTCACTTACCGTATAGGAGCACTTTGTAGTTCTACACTTACAGACTGTAGTCCATCTGATTCACTGCATACATTGTCTATCTGCTTTCATTCTTTTCTTTAATGGTCAGAACCCCCACAGGACCACCACAGAGCAGGTCCTATTAGGGAGGTGGATCATTCTCAACAATGCGGTGACACTGACAAGGTGGTAGTGTGTGTTGTGCTGGTATGAGTGGATCAGACACCGCAGTGCAGTTGGAGTTCTTAAACACCTCTGTGTCACTGCTGGTCTGAGAACAGTCCACCAACTAGCAACATCCAGCCTACAGTGTCCTGTGGGCAGTGCCCTGTGACCACTGATTAATGACTAGAGGAGAAACCACAATAACTCTGTAGCAACAGATGAGCCAACAAGGTAGGCGTGTCTAATAGAGTGGACAGTGAGTGGACACAGTGTTTAAAACTCCAACAGCACTGCTGTGTCTGATCCACTCCTACTAGCACAACATACACTAACACACCACCTCTGCGTCACTGTCATTGACCCACCACCTAAATATCTGCTCTACGGTGGTCCTTTGGAGGTCCTGAGTATTGTAGAACAGGGTGAAAGGGGGCTACGGTGAAAGATGGGCTAGTCTGTAATTGTAGAACTGTAAATTTGCTTTTCTCTGCTATTTTTCACACGGTTTTCACCACAAAGACCCCCAAAATGACCTGAAAGTGTTCCCTGAACTCAACCCTGCACCAAGACAGCTGAGATGTGCAGCATCATGGTCTGCTAAAACGTGCTCCACCATCTTCAGCTTGAGTTTTTGAGGCTAAACGAGACATCCTGCGTTTATGAGACAAACCCATGGACCCAAACTTCCATAGCAGCGCAGATCCTGAAGCACGTAGAAGGGCAGGCCGGTGGCCGGCCCCTGAGCGCGATCTCCCGCGGCATCAGAAACAAACCGTCCATCTAAAATAAAACCTCAAAAGCAGTGGCCTGCCCTGACTGCCTGACCGGTTTATTTATCCAGCCCGAGGTCCTCACAGATCGGCTGCTCAGCTGGGTCTGACCTCGGTGCAGTACAACTAAACAAGGCGAGCCCACCGCTGTGAAACGAGAGCAGTCTGTGAGAGCTACCTCTCTAAACTCACAAACGGACCGGGGCGTAATCAGTAAAGCACATGCATCCTGGAACGGAGTTTTAGGGCTTCTACAGTGACTTTAATTGGAAAAACGTTAATAATGAACACATTTTCTCTGGACGTCTGAATCTCAGACCTGTATCTGGCATTACATTCAAGATAACTGATTGCACTAACTTGTATCTGATTAAAGTGAGATTAAATCTAACTCACTGCTGTTCTACAGCCCGGCACTCAAAACACTTAATGGCCAAAGCATTCATTCCTAAATGCGTCAGCATTGCTTATTTGCGTCATGCATTAGTGTTTGGTGTCAATGTGAAACTTTGCAGCACAGTTTAGAGGGCAACGCATACGTTTGTTTAATTATGATGAGGATCTTGTGTTGTGCCCGAAGCGTCCCTACTTTAGGGCAGGCACGAGTGCTGGGATCCTGCCTGGCCTCTCATGACTCTGCTGCGTGTCCGTGGGAGTTGGCACGGTCCTGGCACCAGCTCGCAGGCGCCAGGGGCATATGGGCACTGTGGGAAAGTGATAAGATAGATTAGCACTTTTTTTTTTCCCTCTCTCTCTTTGTTCACAAGGGGCTCTTGACCTTATTGGCTTTTAAGGCCACATCTGCGCGTACATTCTCCCATTGGTCAGCTGTCCGCGCCAAACCCAGAAGCCGGGCCAAGCCGAGCTGTTTTTCAGCGGTGATAAGAATGAAAGGAAGATAATATCATCCGCTTGTCAGCAAGCCATAAAACCCTCGGCAAGAGCTGAAAGAGAGAGCGAGAAAGAGGGAGATGTGAAGGAGAAAAGAAAGAAAGAGAGAATGGAGGGGAGCGAGGGTGGCGTGAATCACTACAGGAAATGGTCATCTGTTACCCGAAGGCCTGTTAGCGCTGTTAGCACTAGAGACCTCTGCCACGCTTTCCTGTCAGAGCCGCGGGGTTCGGCCGAAATATCGGAAACGCCGGGGTATGTGTGTGCGTGGATTTGCTACAGTGGGAAATTCTACTCGCTCGCTCTCGCTCTTTGGTCCATTGTTACTCACCAATAGGAAAAGACCAAGCAGAAAACACCTATAGGCTTGTAGGTAACGGTTAAATGTTTAGCAGAGACTTGAAAAGCTGAGTTTTGTTTTACTTTCATTTATGTAGATATTAATTTTTTATTAAAAACAGTAGATATCGTCGCTGTCCAATGAAAAAGAAAGTATCTCCAAAATTGCAAATTTACATGAGACACCTTTCAGTGGAAGTCAATGGAACCCAAGTTTTTTCCAAGCTATTTTGTTGGCGTTTCTATTGGTCCATTCATCATGAAATTTCCACACAATGTAAACGACCATTCAAATGATGTATCTCCATTTTTGTTGATTTTAAGTAGAGATGGACCGATTAGCGTTTTTGAGGCCGATTCCGATCGCCGATCACCTTCCAGCACGATTGGCCAATAGCCGATACCGATCGAGGGTGGGGTATATGCCACGGCAGAGCTACATGTAGTTATTAGCGCAAGCAAGTCATGGAACATGGTCTAAACTGGTTTATTACCATTTTTAACGAGATCATGTGAAACAGCATCATATTTTTAACAAAATTAGCAGTAAATAAACAAAGTAAATCAAACAAATATCCCCAATAATGCAATCATTCAATTTAGATCCTGAATTTGAAACCAAAAAAGCTAATTAAATACATGCAGTCAAAACTGCAGTCATTAAACGCAGACTCTGTTATTTTAAACTAAAACCTGCAATCATTAAATGTAGATCCTGAATTATTGCTGCTGTTGGTGTTTTGGGTTTTTTCGGCTCTCCGGATCGGCTAAATTGGAGAAATATCGGCCGATCACCGATCGATACCAATACATAGCCGATCGATCCTTCCATCTCTAATTTTACATTTTCTACATGTTTTTCATTGGACAGCGACGATATGTCACTTGTTCACAGCCCTTGTTGCTCATGAGCCTGTTCCTCCAGGCCGACGTATGCAAAGCATTCGTATCTTTCTCAGCTAGTCAAGCAGCATGTCTGACGGCCTTAGCACTAATTATTCTCCACTTTGCTGCACTAATGGATACCTGACTAAATCATTAATTACACTCCACAAAGGAGAGAAAGCGGTGAGCTCTCGTGTCCAGTGCCTGCTCCATAAGGTATGTTCCCTGAAGACTCCTGGCTGCGGGCGGCACATGGCAAAGATGGGATTAAATTTCAGCCATAGAATGCATCCCTGCGTGATGTATGGTGCTTTCATGGTGCATCTTATGACCAAATGTCAGCCTGAAGATGTACTGTGTTTTTGTGTTCTTTGTTTTGTCAGGTGACAGCCGTTCCAATAGAGAGATACTGTCCAGACCGGAGTGCTGAATATGAGTGGCGGCAGGTCCGGGATGGCGGGAGCTTGGCCGCTAAACAGTGCTTCCTTTATGGCTCACCAGAGCTGGCCCATGCCTGGGCCACCCGCTCCCACTCCTTCCACGCTCAGAGCCCCGGTGGCATGATGGCCCTTCAGCCCAGACATGGCTGGTCCTTCATCAGGATACCAGGTATGTGGTGATGTGCATAAAACAAAGACGCTCTGTAATGTTTAGATCATACACATGGCCGTACTGACAGACTGCAATAACCTACAGGAAACGTATGCAGTGGCGTGGCTTCTATTGTTTTATGGAAGCATGTAAGAGGTCGCTTGTCAGACTTGAAGTTTTAGAAAGCAGCAATGACAGAAGGCGTCATGGTTCAATCAGTCATTTAAACAACTAATGCTTGATAGATTAAAACATTACGAAAATAATTGGCCAAAGTTGTCTATATATAAAGATACAGCCCTGTGGAAAACTAATTATAGCAATAATATTGTTTTAATATAATAATACGTTTTTGCCATTAAAAAACAATTAAAATAGATGCTGAAAAACAAAAATAAGTAAGTTTTCTTTTTTTCGTTGAGATCTCAGGAGCTAGATTAAAGAAAGCTTGGTTCCAAAGATTGGAATCCTTCAGCTGTCATATAGATTTGTTAAATTTAATTAATTAATTTAACATAATGAAGCATAGACTAACTAGGTGTTGGATAACATGTGCAATTAATAGTGGGTGACCAGGAGGAGAGTTTTGGAAATGGTTAAAGAAATGCGTTGAAAATGTAGTACTTATATTATTAATACTATTTCAACATTGAAGTTTGTTTCTGAGTAAATAAATACATACCCTGTAGATGAACAGGGTTTTTCAGGTGTTACCTCATGTGACCCCCCCCCCAAAACATTAAAGTTTGTTTCTAAGTAAATAAATATGTACCCATAGATTTTTTCAGGTGTCTAAAACTCTTCGTCTAAAACTCTTCATCTAAAACTGTATGGGTGTGTTGTTGTGTATTTGAGTGTAAAACTACTGGCCAGCAGCACTAAGTCATTCGCCCGAGTGGTATTTCATTTCTCTGTATCCGACCATTGTTCTTGCGTTGACTGTTTTATTTAAGACGAGAAACTTTCTCACAGTTCGTTCGTTTTCATTTTGAGCGTCTCGAAAGGAAGCACACAGCTCCTAAGAGCACCACACAAATCTTGGTACGGGCTGCGGCGGCTCGGTGAAAAGGCAACACCCCCAGAAACAGCCCTACCTTCAGACTCTCAGCTGACACCCCCGGCTCTTCTCTTAGCCCCGTGCCTCCATTGGTTGGCCTCGTGCGATAGGTCGGGCTGAGTGGGCCCCTCGGTGCAGCTGCGTCCCAGAGGCCATTGTGCGTGTGAGCCGGAGGAAACGCAGCAGAAGGAGCTGCAGAGGCTGCCAGCTCGGGCCCCCTGAGCGGACCAAGGAGGGAGGGATACCCGTGGGAGAGTCGCACAGGTCACGGTGGCCACCGGCCCTGGCTGGTCTGGGGTCAGGGCCTGGGCCTGTTATACCTCTCCGTCACTGTCACCATTTGGCTCAACACACCGCTATTTGTCACACGTTAGCGCTGTGCGGTTGTCAGAAGTGGGAGCGAAAGCAGAAAAGCGAGCGAGACTTCTGTTTTCTTAGGCAAGTGGTTCCCAACCCTGATCCTGCCCTGCATATTTTGGGGTCTTCCTTGCTGATCTAATTTATCAGTCAGTTAACAAGTGTATGCATTATAGCAGAAGTCATGTACTGGGCAGGGGTATTCTAGGACCACAGGCCTAGTGGAAAACCTTGGTGCACACACGCATGCAAGGCCAGAGTGACGGCTGGGAGCGGAGTTTGTGAGACGGAGGCCTGTGAGCTCTTGTTAAGTTGGGAGGGGGGACAAAGCAAGGAAGTTCGACTATTGGACATTGTTTCAGCACATTGTTAGGTAAGCGCTGTGTGTGAGCGTGTATGTGTGTGAGTGAGTGCGAACGCTCATTCACAGACTCAAGGTGTTTCAGCTCGCTCCTTTCCCATTTTCTCAGAGTCATACTGTACCCAAGGAAGGAAATGACACAACATAGAGCCAAGCTCATTGAAGTCCTGTGGCAGCGTGATTGCCTACTCCCACAATCTAGCCGGCGGAACCTATGAGCCCATACCTCTGAAGATGGTGGAAGAGGGCTTGAATACCCTTTGTGATGCAGGCTAATCAGCAATATCAACATATTAGCTAAGCTACAAAAGTATTTCAAATAATCAAAGCACAAACCAGACACGCACATTGGGCGGTGTGACTCGGACCATTTGACTCATTAAGTCAAAACATGTGAGGTGCATTGTCTGAGCCTTTTGCGAAATGTGGTTACACATATATATTTATTTATTTATTTATTTTTTTTTTTTTCATGCTCCAGCATGGCTTTACCCAGAAACGTATTTTGAGGTGAATCACGTCTTTGACGTGGTGAGGCTGCCTACTGGCTGTTTTGTAAACAGACTGGCTGTAATAGTATGTTGCCGATGTGGATCCTGTGTGACACTTGCTAATTAGAGGGCAGGGCACCGTAGCATGAAGGTCTTTTCTCACAATAGCTCTGGCACAGTGACTTTTTGTTTTTCTTTTATTGGAACTGCACCGCTGCACACTGTTGTTGAGATGAAGGAGGAGCGGCAATTGGTCTTAGCTCGCAGACAGCCTGTGGGAAACTCTGCTTTCCCTTCCTGTTCCTTCAAAGAATCCCTGCGCTCCAGCAAAATGGGCGGAAATATTCTTGGCCTTTTTTGATTTTTGGCGCAAACATTGGCGGCTACGTAATTGTTTGTGGTCCGAGCCTCGGCCGTGCCATCTTGATTAACGAGAGAGGCCAGAATTCAACGGGATTCAGGTCTTGGAGGTGTTTGTTTAAACCAGTTTGTAGAGGACTGTCCAGAAGACTGTTTTCGTGTATAGTTTTAATCTATAGGTTGGCACATGTCTCAGCTGACATAGTTTCTCACTGTGATTAAGTGTTGGCTCTCCTAATTCTTTGTGGCCTGCAGGGGGAGCTCTTTGCCCTGTTTTGCATGCTAAGCTGTACTGTGAGGAGAAACTGTGGTCCTGTCCATGACCTGTCTTGACCAGCCAAACTGTGTGTAATACATAGGTACCAGCTTAATGACAGCTTTCATAACTCACTGGTCTCGCATCCCACCCTCCTAAGCCGTGGGTTGACGTCATCACATTCAAGCCCACTAAACCCCCGGCTGTGTCACAGACTTGTCCCATGACCTGACCCGTCCTTGCCCTTTTACCTCTTAGGTCTGGTCATGTGACTCGAGCAGAGTGTCCCACCTGGCTAATAGTTTGAAGCTTGACGTCCCTCCAACCCACTTGTGCAAAGCTTTCTAACCGAGCCCGTTCCATTTGCCCCCCCAAATTGGTAATTATCTTTGGCAGGGCTATGTCAGTTGTCAGTGCTTTTCAAGCAATCACATTCCTCCAGAGAATGACGTTCCTTACAAATGTTTCCAGATTGTTATGATCTGTTATTACAGTGTCTAGCAGTATAGGCAAGCATTTTCAGGTAACTGGAAAATGACTTTAGAACCTCAGATGAATGTGAGTTCAAGTTCTTTGTGGTTTTTCTTGTATGTGTTCGCTGTTTACTTGGATGTGCAGTGTTTACTTGGACTGAGCTCACCCGCAGGGGGCAGTGCTCAGTTAGGTGCATGTGATTTATTATTAATTTTATTATTTTCTTGCTACAGAGTCACAGTAAGTCAAATATGTAATCATTTCTTTGTCAGTTTCTCAGTAGTAGACATCTTAAAGGCCTTTTACCCCCATTAATCACAAACCCCCACTGTGGCCCTGTGCCTGCGGTGACAGAGTTGCTGTCCACTCAGCCTGGCCTTCGCAAACAAGCGAGATGATCTCATGGTGGCGAGATCTGGAGAGTAAGCAACCAGCTTCGTCCTCCAATCGGTCTCCTCGCCTCAAGGAGCAGCGGGAAAACCAAGATCACTTTAATGAAATTAGCAAGCCGCGCAAAAGCATTAACGTGGCAGGCAGTGGGGTTAATTGACCCAACCAGCGACTTTTTTTTTTAACTGAGGTCACCCTGGGGTCAGACCCCAGTGCTGGCCAGTAGGTACGGATTGGATTACGTTGTGAGGGGTTTGGAAGGGGTCCTCAGGGGTGGGGGAGGGAAAGCCACTAGCAGGTGCCTGGGCTTGATAACTGTAACCATAGCAATGGCTATGGGACAACACTGGCTACCTATGAGCTCCTCCCTTTTTGGAACCCAGTGCATCCATTGAACAATGCACTGTGCAGTTAAGACAACCATTTCCCAATAAATGAGTTAGTGGTTAATTGACTGATTCATTTTTGGCTATTAAGATGTATTTGTTTTTATTCCCTTATTTTCTTTTCCATTTGTGCTTAAGTCTTCGTATATTCAGATCTGGTCGTGTGGTTATACCACATTGCAACTGCAAAATATTGAATTATTTTATGTATTAAAGCACTTGGAACAGTATCTAAGGCAGAAAATCCTCTTTTCAAACTCTGTGTTTGGGGTTCTCTTGAAGATGGCACTATAGCGCCAAGCTGTGAAGGCAGCATCCACCCACAGCCCACATCTCCCTCTCCCTTTACACAGGGCTTAATAAAGTGGGGTCTGGCAACCCTGTGTCTCTCCTTGTCCCCTGACGCCAGACCCATTAGATTAGGGCTCTTTGATAGAGGAGTGTTTGACATGGGTCTGTTCTCTTCATCAAACCACACTGAGTTCAAAGCAGGAGCAAAGACTGCAGATCAGCCGTGATTGATGGACTCTTTAAATAGATGTCTGATCTTTGAAATACAGATTTTGGTCTGCCCAGCTTTTCCTTTGACAGATTCTTTTATACTGACCCAGCAGTATAGGCCCACCCGGGCTTTCGCAACGGAACATCGTTTTTTTAAACCACAAATGCACTAGATGTTAGAAGAAAGTTGTTCTGGCTAAAGGGCCTAACCACAGACTTGGGATTCGCCTCTTAACCTCGGTCACAAAAAAGTTCACAGGGCTCGGTTTTTAAGGGGCTAAAAACGACGATAACTCCTTATATACCAAATCCGATAACATGAGCTGAAAGCTTAAAACCACAGAAAACCAAAGCAAGAAAACTTTACAAAGCAATGCTCGGAGGGGTGACGCTTCCCAGAGTATTGTTTTAGTATTGTTTTGTGGATGTAGATCAATTTTTTCTTATTTTTGATTTTATTCTTTATTTTTTATTCTTATATTCTCTTCATTTTTGTGTTATGTTTGAATGCATCTCATGTGCTTTTGTCATTTAGACGTAAGCAGTATAATGATATAGTGGTGAAGTCCTTGTATGAGGACCCCTTATTGTAAGTGTGCCCTGTGATGTTGGAGTCTCTGGCTAATGGACCCTCTCGCAGCTATTAGTTTCTCTTTAGCACCTTGAGAAAATGACCCTTGACCCTTTTTTGGGTTATGAGGTGATGGGTCATGGTTCATCCTTGGTTCACATTAGCATGGTCAGTGGGCACTGCTGCTGGGTCATGTCAGTATGGGACTGACCATGTCCCAGGCTCTCCCTCTCTCTTTCTCTCTCTGGGGACCTCCGTACCCCGCGGAGGCTTGCTCGCACACTGTTCTATGGTGACTTCCACAGGCCCCATGACCAGAAAGGTCACCCACCCTCAGTCACATCTGATGTTCGGGGGTCAGGGGGTTGAGTGAGGCCAGTGTGGAAAGTTCACCCCTCTTCTTTTGTGCTGTTTGTGCATGCGATCAAAAGAAGCTTTTGTAATGGCGGTGCACATGATGCAAACAGAGGAAGCCAAGTGAGATGTTTTGACATGACATGGTGTGACTTGGATTACTGCTTTAGTCCTTTAAATCTTGGATCTCGTCTTAGATTAGCTCTCCTGACCCTGATATTGAGCCCAACGTAGGATGACGTGATAGAACCGTTTGATGAACTTCTTGTTATGGTTAGTCACGGCCTGGTGGGATCACAGAGTGCCGTACAGATGTCCCTGATATGGAACATTGTTCGATTCCGAGCTCTCTTTTGTTCTTTTGTGTTTCAGACAAAGAAAGTCTAATCACGGACAGCGGCAAGCTTCACACTCTGGACCTGCTGCTGACTCGACTGAAGTCTCAGGGCCATCGTGTCCTCATTTACTCTCAGATGACCCGCATGATTGACCTGCTGGAGGTGAGCATCCCCGAAACCTGATGTCCCAGTTGTTTTGTGGAAAGCCCTAATAAATTCCCGTCAGACTCTAGAACGGATTCATGTAGTCATTTGCTATCATGTGGCCTTCAGATGCTCTTGTTTTGATTCGCCACAGAGGCAGAAAATGAAAAAGGAAAAGATGGATTAAAACCTGGAATGAAACACATGCATGTGGTGGAAGAAAGACAGACTTAAAAAAGGGGGGGGGGAGAAGCCAGAAAAGATCAATTGTTGTTTTTTTTCTGTTGAGCTTCAAACCAGACCTGAAACTAGACCTTTCATTGACATTCCCAACAGAAGCAGCCTTTAGTCTCATACAACTATTGTTCTTTTCCACCGACTATTATGCATAATACCATTTGTAGTTTGCAAGCACCTCCATGAGAATTCCTTCCTATCCGTTTGGCTGAAGTTCTTTTTCTTCTAGACATCTTTTGAAGGTTGAAAGAAGCTTCCCAGGTGGTTACACATGCTTTGCTTCCTCTATTTGTGGAGTAGTAGGTCCATGGGAAAGGTTAATCATGGGAAAAAACAGGACAGCACCCCTTAACTTTGATTGACTATTAGCTGTGACATGGGAATTTAGTTTTTTTTCTCTCTGCTACTAATCAGGCAGTCAAGATTGTAGCGTATGACTTGGTTATAGTAAGTGCAGTGATAAACCCTGGTTCATGGCCGGTGGGCACAATGGTGAGAGTTTTTAGGGCTGTGACAAATGGCGAAGTCTGCAGTGTGTTTGGCGAATTAAGTCATGGCTTGACCAATTTTCCACAATTCAATTGACTTGGCTAGTGCTTAAAAGACCCAGCTGCAGTCAATTTCAGGTCCATATATCATCTCTGGGGAAAAGACTCGCTGATTGTAATCTTTGCTATTAGCTTTATTGTTTTTGTTGTTGCTTTTTTTCCCCCCCTACTCTGACACTGACATCAGCAGTAGTTAAGTTTGGGAGCGGGCACCGATGTCCCTATCACTCATCTGTGTAATAGCAAACAATTATCTGATAGCTTTTTTTAGTATGTAAAGCTCTGCAAAAATCAGAGCCCACCCTTCATTTATTTCATCATCTCTGTTCAAAACATAGATCAATTACAGTGATATATCAAAGTATCCAGAATGGTAACTTTCCAGAGAAAAAAATACTTATTAAAAAAAATATATTCTTCACTTTCACTGTAAGTTAACATCATTTTGGGCGGTTTGTATTTTTCTCTTCATGACATTTAGACACCGGGTGCAAGACAACTGCTGTGCTCAAGCGGTGAAAAAGATTAATAATAGAAACAAACAGAGAGAGCGAGCTTTTTTAGACAGCGAGGATACATTTAACAGGACATTACATAGAAGCACCAACAAATAAATAATAGAATATCAGTGTTTACAGTGCTTAGGGGCGGCCACAGTGGTGTAGTGGTTAGTACGGTGGTGTAGTGGTTAGTACGATGGTGTAGTGGTTAGTACGCTGGTGTGATGGTTAGTATGGTGGTGTAGTGGTTAGTACGGTGGTGTAGAGGTTAGTATGGTGGTGTAGTGTTAGTACGGTGGTGTGGTGGTCAGTACAGTGGTGTAGTGATTAGTATGGTGGTGTAGTGGTTAGTACGGTGGTGTAGTGGTTAGTACGATGGTGTAGTGGTTAGTACGCTGGTGTGATGGTTAGTATGGTGGTGTAGTGGTTAGTACGGTGGTGTAGTGGTTAGTACGGTGGTGTAGTGGTTAGTACAGTGGTGTAGTGGTTAGTATGGTGGTGTAGTGGTTAGTATGGTGGTGTAGTGGTTAGTATGGTGGTGTAGTGGTTAGTCACGGTGGTGTAGTGGTTAGTATGGTGGTGTAGTGGTTAGTATGGTGATGTAGTGGTTAGTACGGTGGTGTAGTGGTTAGTACGGTGGTGTAGTGGTTAGTAAGGTGGTGTAGTGGTTAGTACGGTGGTGTAATGGTAAGTACGGTGGTGCAGTGGTTAGTACGCTGGTGAGATGGTTAGTACGGTGGTGTAGTGGTTAGTACGCTGGTGCAGTGGTTAGTACGCTGGTGTGATGTTAGTATGGTGGTGTAGTGGTTAGCACTGTGGTGTAGTGGTTAGTACGGTGGTGTAGTGGTTAGTATGGTGGTGTAATGCTTAGCACTGTGGTGTAGTGGTTAGTACGGTGGTGTAGTGGTTAGTACGGTGGTGTAAGGGTTAGTACGGTGGTATAGTGGTTAGTACGGTGGTGTGGTGGTCAGTATGGTGGTGTAGTGGTTAGTATGGTGATGTAGTGATTAGTATGGTGGTGTGGTGGTTAGCACGTTGGTGTAGTGTTTAGTATGGTGGTGTGGTGGTCAGTACGGTGGTGTAGTGGTTAGTATGGTGATGTAGTGATTAGTATGGTGGTGTGGTGGTTAGTATGGTGGTGTAGTGGTTAGTATGGTGATGTAGTGATTAGTATGGTGGTGTGGTGGTTAGTACGTTGGTGTAGTGTTTAGTATGGTGGTGTGGTGGTCAGTACGGTGGTGTAGTGGTTAGTATGGTGGTGTAGTGTTTAGTACGGTGGTGTAGTGGTTAGTACGGTGGTGTAGTGGTTAGTATGGTGGTGTGGTGGTCAGTACGGTGGTATAGTGGTTAGTATGGTGGTGTAGTGGTTAGTATGGTGGTGTAGTGTTTAGTACGGTGGTGTAGTGGTTAGTACGGTGGTGTAGTGGTTAGTATGGTGGTGTAGTGTTTAGTACGGTGGTGTAGTGGTTAGTATGGTGGTGTAGTGGTTAGTACGGTGGTGTAGTGGTTAGTATGGTGGTGTAGTGGTTAGTATGGTGGTGGTAGTGGTTAGTATGGTGGTATAGTGGTTAGTATGGTGGTGTGGTGGTTAGTACGTTGGTGTAGTGGTTAGTACGGTGGTGTAGTGTTAGTACGGTGGTGTGGTGGTCAGTACAGTGGTGTAGTGATTAGTATGGTGGTGTAGTGGTTAGTAAGGTGGTGTAGTGGTTAGTATGGTGGTGTAGTGGTTAGTATGGTGGTGTAGTGGTTAGTATGGGTGGTGTGGTGTCAGTACGGTGGTATAGTGGTTAGTATGGTGTGTAGTGGTTAGTATGGTGGTGTAGTGATTAGGATGGTGGTGTGGTGGTCAGTACGGTGGTGTAGTGGTTAGTATTGGTGGTATAGTGGGTTAGTATGTGGTGTGGTGGTTAGTACGTTGGTGTAGTGGTTAGTACGGTGGTGTAGTGTTAGTACGGTGGTGTGGTGGTCAGTACAGTGGTGTAGTGATTAGTATGGTGGTGTGGTGGTCAGTACGGTGGTGTAGTGGTTAGTATGGTGGTGTGGTGGTTAGTACGTTGGTGTAGTGGTTAGTATGGTGGTGTGGTGGTCAGTACAGATGTGTAGTGGTTAGTATGGTGGTGTGGTGGTCAGTACGGTGGTTGTAGTGGTTAGTATGGTGGTGTGGTGGTTAGTACGTTGGTGTAGTGGTTAGTACGTTGGTGTAATGGTTAGTATGGTGGTGTGGTGGTCAGTACGGTGGTGTAGTGGTTAGTATGGTGGTGTGGTGGTTAGTACGTTGGTGTAGTGGTTAGTACGTTGGTGTAATGGTTAGTATGGTGGTGTGGTGGTCAGTACGGTGGTGTGGTGGTTAGTATGGTGGTGTGGTGGTCAGTACGGTGGTGTAATGGTTAGTATGGTGGTGTGGTGGTCAGTACGGTGGTGTAGTGGTCAGCACTGTCGCCTCACTGTAGCAAGACGATCCGGGTTGGATTCCCGGTCCGGGCAGTTCTGTGTGGAGTGTGTATGTTCTCCCCGTGCTTCAGTGGGTTTCCTCCAGGTGCTCCGGTTTCTTCCCACAGTCCAAAGATATGCTTGTTAGGTTGACTGGTCACTCTAAATTGCCCGTAGGTGTGAGTGTGTGCGTACGCGAGTGTCTGTTGTCCCAAGCCTGGGTGCGTGGTGAGGGTTGTGTCAGGAAGGGCATCCAAGTAAAACACTTTGCCAAATCTAGTATGTGAGTTGACTCGCTGTGGCGACCCCTGTAGCAGGTAATAAGCCCAAAGAAGAAGAATGCTTACAGTACTAAGTATATCTACCCATTCTATTTACCAGAGCATCTATTCAATTCAGGACGCTTTTTCTTCACAGTTTTTTCATAGAAGCCTGAAGGTTTTCATCTCTGAAGTCGTAGAAGTTTCATTTCCTGCTGCTCATGATGCAAGTAATAACTGAACACAGCCATGTTGAGGTCTAGACTTTGAGTTGGTAATTGGCCTGAAAACATCAGGATCTTCTTTGCTCCAGGCAGCTGCACATGCCTTCAGACCCATAGTGTTGAGTTTTCTCTCAGAGGAAGGATAGACAGAATCCCCTGTTTGTTTGAAGCAAGATCTGAAGCTTGAGTGGAGCTTGATTTTCTTTTTTCTCTCGAAGATGAAAGATTTAAGTGCTGTTTATCTGATGGAGGCAGTTTTGGTGGTCTACCAGGTCTCACGTGGTTGTTAGTAGTCCCATCTTTGTATAATTTTTTAAACTCCTATTTTGGAAAGCCCTGTTTGTTTTTTGCTGCTTTTCCTTCTTTTCCAATTTCTCAGAAATTGTACTTAATTCTTTTTGGCTAGACAGGAAATGAAGGATGGTCTCTGATTTGTGCACAGTATAATGTGTGAAAATGATTTAATGCTCATAACGGAGACTATTGAAGGCCATTTTTTCTGTGCCGTCTATAGAGACCCCTTGATTCCAGTATTACTTAGTGGGCTTTTTAGATTGTACTTATTTATTACTTCACTCATATCCCACTCTAGCCGGCTCTAAATATATTTTGGGCAGAATTCCGAAGAGTTAAATCATGTTATGTTTGGCGCCGCTCTGCTGGCCAGGCCTCTCAGTGGTGTATTACATTTTCTGATGATCCCTTTGGCACCTCATGAGCTGAATTGCAATAGCGGTCATTCTTTTTTTTTTTTTTCTTTCTTTTTTTTGGGGGCCTGTGTGTCATTTTGGCCAGAGCTGGAGACCTGATCAAAGACGTTCATGTCAACGAGAGTGCTAATGCGCATTTCACATAGTCCAGATGTGCTTTTTGCGAGGGAGGCCAGAGGAGCCCCAGGCCTGATGGAGTGGAGGCTTCACTCTGGGTGGCGTGGGAGGTCACTGTTCAAGACTGGTTGGGGATTTGTTTGGAATTGGTTCAGCTTGAAAAATAGGCTTATGGCACTAACGAGACTTATCCTGCCAGCTGTAGGGGTACAGGGGGACATTTGTGAGCCCCGTGACAAGTTCCAGTTATTTTATGGTGTTTGTTTTTCTTCCACGCCGCTGACTAACGCTCGATACGATACTGTTTGTACTGTACGTGTTGAATGTGTCTGTTTAGTGTGTCGGTCTTTCCATCACTGTCTCACTGTTCCTCAGGAGTACATGGTGTACAGGAAGCATACCTACATGAGACTGGATGGTTCGTCCAAGATCTCGGAGCGTCGGGACATGGTGGCAGACTTCCAGAGCCGGTGAGCTGTCAGTCAAAGTGGAGTTGGGGGGAAGGGAGCGTGGGACAGGACAAGAAGCTCAAGTTTCTGACCTGTCCAGCAACACAGACTGGGATGCAGATGTTAGCGTCTGTCTCTGTTTAGACTAATTGTTGTTTTCCAAACGTCTATCTTCAGCCTGAGAGGAGATTTGCTTTTGGTTTTCTCTCTCTCTCTCTCTCTCTCTCTCTCTCTCTCTCTCTCTTTATTTCTTTGTTTCCTCTCTTTTTTTTGTTGTTTAATTTTTTCTATCTTTCTTTCTCCCATCATTCTCTCGCTTTCTCTTTTTCATTTCTGTTCTTTCCCCACTTTTTTCCATCTTTGTCTCACTTGCTCTCTTCCCTCTTTTACTCACTTACACCCCAAATGTTTTTTCCCACATTTTTGTTTTTCTTGTTTCTATTTTTTTCTCTCTCTTATTCTCTCCTGTCTTTCATTTCCTCTGATACTTCTTTTTTTTTGTTTTTATTCTCTTTCATTTTTGTTTTTTGTTTTTTTTCTCACATACACAACTTTCTCTCTATCCTGTCTTTCTGGTTCTTTGTCCTCTCTGTTTTTCTCTCATTCTTTCTTTTCTTTTGCTCTGTTTCTCTCTTTCTCTTCCTCATTTTTTCTGTTTTTCTTATCATTTTTCCCTTTGTTTCTCTATCTTCCTCATTCTCTTCTCCCTCTTGTTCTGTCTTTCTTCTTCTTTGTCTCTCACTCCTTCATTCTTACTTTTCTCTCTATTTCCCTTTCTTTCTTTCCCATTCTTAGCACCCCCACCCTCCTTGACCTCGCCTCTAGGGCTCTGGTTTGCATTATCTCTGTTTTGGTGGACTCTGTGGGGTCTGCTTTCCATTTTGCAGGAGGGTGTGTGGTATATTGAAACGTCTCTTGCTGTAAATCCTGGCAGGCCGGACGCAGACACGGTCTCCCTCTTCTTTGTTTTCTCTATCTCACTCTTTCTCTCTTCCTTGGCTTGCAGGACGGATATTTTTGTCTTCCTCCTCAGCACAAGAGCGGGTGGCCTTGGCATAAACCTAACTGCTGCAGACACGGTGAGGCTGCACAACAGCACGGGCCTTTACAGCAGAATTGATGACAAATACGTTGCTTGATCAAGAGCCTTTAGTTGGAACTCATCAAACTGCTGCGAAGGCTTGAACCGACACTGAGCGGTTGTGAATAAAAACGAATGTCAACAAACAAAATGTTGCAAACAGTGTCCACATATTTGTTTAAAAACGGGTGAAAACTTGCCTCAGCTTTCACATGGTTTACACTTTTCAGTGTACTTCCTATTGTTCCCCTGGTAGAACAATAGTAAACCGTGGGCTAAGGAAGGGAAGTTTATATAAGCAGTGCGTCTGTGAGGTGGTTTGTCAGGGGATGTGACGTTTGGAGTAAATTTTGGCCCGTGTGTCCTTGCAGGTGATTTTCTATGACAGTGACTGGAACCCTACAGTAGATCAGCAGGCCATGGACAGAGCTCACAGGCTGGGCCAAACCAAGCAAGTCACCGTCTACCGCCTCATATGTAAGGGCACTATTGAGGAGCGCATCTTGCAGAGAGCCAAGGAGAAGAGTGAGGTACTCACCATGCCAGTTGCATTTCTTATTAACATTTAGGTAGAGCCTCTTATTCACCAATAAATTGTAAAACTTGTTTTTTTGTTTTTTTAGGTGCTGCTTTTGTTGCACTTTTTGATGCTGCAATATTGCAGTTCAGTATATATTAAATTCTAGGTTCTATTAGCTGATAAATTCCAGTTCCACTCGACTAGTAAATCCTATAAATAACCCAGACAGAGTCAGAATTACCTATACCTATTACCTATTTACCTAGAAATAAATATAATCCTGTGGCGATGCCCTCTGCTGTTTAATATAACACAACCTGTTGAATTCATACCCCAGACAACAAGGGCCAACATATCGCCAGAAAATGCACAGTCCCTCCTCCTCCTCCTTCTTTTCTTACCAATCTAGTTCAGCAGTAGGGATGTGAGTTCAGCAGTAGGGATGTGTTTAAAAAATTGATTTTTCGATTCAAATCGCTCTTCATTTGAATAATCCGATATCGATTTGTATAAACCCGAGATCGACCTTTAAAATTAGCGTTCCAGCCCGCCCGGCTGGAGCACAAGTAAAGGCGCCCCAGAACTTGAAAGCAGATGTCTGGCTACATTTTGGATTCAGAAACCAGGACAGTATATAAACATATAAACACTAATGTTTTTAGTAATGGTAGGTTAAGTGTTCCTTGTACATTTACCACTTTAGTTCTCTGAAAATCTCTTTTCATATTCAAACAAAACATATTATTGTAACTGAAATTTCCCTACATTAATCGATATTGAATTGAATTGAATCAGAAATCGAATTGAATCGAGACTTTGTGAATCGGGATCGAATCAATCTGGGAAATCAGTGGCAATACCCAGCCCTATTCAGCATCAAATTTCATCCCTGTACTCGTTAAGAGCGTCTCCAGTAGTATGTTATAAAGGTTGTTATAAAGGTCCCTTACCAAGAAGCCATTGTTATGTTTACTATTCCTGTCATTGACTGATCTACAGTAACTATGAGCAGGACCTACCTTAACATGGTTGACAAGAATATGCCGTCAGATCAGTGCTACTTCATCCTCCAGTGCTGGAACTGATTCGAGTCAACGCTACAGTGACTCACTACCGACTCTTGAGGTAGAAAGTGATATTATGAGACCGGACAGGCTTGGGCTAGCTGGTTAGCATTCTAACTTCCGTATAAAACAGTTATTTCTTTAACATTTTTTAAAATGTTTTTTTAAACATATTACTTTAACATATGTTTTTAGCATATCACAGTATGAAATGTAAATCTTTAACCTACTGTGCTAACCTAGCTGTTGTTTTAGTTCTAGAAAGTTAGCCTATGATAGACCCAGAGGCGTTGTCTGTATAAACCTTTATGGCTGGCACATTTGTAGTGATCTCACGGTCAGTACAGACGTTATTCATTGTGAAAAGCCCAGAAATGTGGACTGAATTCTCTCCCACGATTGCAGTTGGAGCTGCAGAGCTTTGGTAGGAGGGCTGCAGGGGAGGAGGAGTTTTTCAGGGAGAAACTTGAGCACATTTGAAGATGCTGGGAAAACCTTTGACTCATATTTGACTGATAAACAGCAATGGCCACAGATTGGCTGGCAGAAACTCTGATTACATTATAATCACACCATCTTTACACAGTTAGTAGTGCAACGAATCACTCTTCTGTCTTCTGTGTCTCAGATTCAGAGGATGGTGATCTCGGGTGGAAATTTCAAACCCGACACCCTTAAGCCCAAAGAGGTGGTCAGTCTGCTGCTGGACGATGAGGAGCTGGAGAAAAAATGTGAGTTGATGTGTTCATCAAGGATTCTTTTTCATCAAGAGCTGCCTGACAAGCCATGTGACTTCCACAAAAGGCCTGTTCCCAATTTCTTTAACGCACCATGTGTGTGCTTATAGCCTTCTGAGACATGGTCCACACCCACCCTGTCCAATAAAAACAACACACAGAATCTAAGAAGGAGGTCCCTTGAGGCTTCGGAGCTTCTAGTCAACCCATATATCACTGCTATTAGTGTCTTTTAAAAGCTTGTGTTTTTAGAGTCTGACTGTTTTATTGCAGAGTCAGGTTCGGCCCTGACTGAAGTCCTAAGCGGGGGGTCTGTTTTGTGTGTGTTTGTGGACAGTGCGCTTAAGGCAGGAAGAAAAGAGGCAGCAGGAAGAGAGCAGCAAGGTGAAGGACCGCAAGAGGAAGAGAGAGAAATATGCAGAGAAGGTAACTGTTCCCAGGAGATGGTTTGGGGCAGCATCCCACATGCCATCAATATCATCATGCTTTTCCATACAAGTGTAGACCTTCATAAAAATCAAGTCCTCTCTCCGCAGAGAAAAAAAGAGGATGACGTAGAAGCGAAAAAGAAGAAAGAAGGCGTGAACCTGGTCATCCCATACGCTCCTTCCGCAGACAATTCCAACCTGTCAGCAGACGGGGAGGACTCTTTCATCAGTGTGGACATGGACTCGGCCATGCCCAGCCCCTTCAGCGAGGTGAGCCGCGACAGGGTGCTCTGAGGGGACGCTAGTAAGGAAAGGATTAAGTTAAAGTAATAATAGTGTTCACAGCTTCATTAACCCACATTACCCTGCATACAGCCAAGCAGCCTAGACTCTGTGTCTGAAGTGTACTTCTTTCTGACAGTATGCTGTCTGTGGTATTTTGTGGTATTTCCCCGGACAGATCTAAAAATAATCTACAGAATCGTCTGTATCACTAGTCTATTAGATAAGTGTGTACAGATAGATGTTCAGCAATGTTCCAGTTGTGTTTTTAGTTGCTGTTTCTCATCGCTTGGTAGCTCGTCACATTCAAAACAGGGATTTGATCGCAATCGTCCTCCCACATAGCTGCATTTTCATTTTGAAAGCGGGAATGTCAGCATGCTGCTAGCAAGTTCAAACTTGAAAAGAAAATTCCAGCACAGCGTTTTAAAACATTTTCTACAAGATGTGTACTCAGACAGTCAGTCTGACACTCAGTTAGTCAGTCCATTAATTGATCCCTGTGGGAAATTCAAGATCTCTGCATTTAACCCATTTGTGCAGTAAAACACTCACATATACACATGTATACACTAGTGAACTCACACTACTAGTGGCCAGTGAGCACACTTGCCCCCAAAGTGGTGGGCAGCCCTACCACAGCGCCTGGGGAGCAGTCAGGGGTTGGGTGCCTTGCTCAAAGACACTTCAGTCATGTCCTGTCGGTTCATGGGATTGAACCGGCGACCTACCGGTCACAAGGCTGGTTCTCTAACCTCCAGCCCACAACTCCCCCATTTTTTATTTATTCATTTATTTATATTTTTTGGTTGTGGATGTGCCTCTATAGCTATATCTGGCTAAATCGCAGTAGGAGCACATAGGAAACAATGCCTGACCGGCAGAGTTGAGAGTAATTGTCACAACAGTGGATTTTAGTGACTTTCATAGTCAATCAGAAAGTGGTTGCTTGTTTGGAGTATTCATTTAAAATTAGAAAAGATTTTTTTCTGAAATATTAATAATTTGTTTGCAGTTATTACTGGAAAGCTGACAGACATAGAGATGACTTGATACGAGTGTGCTGTATCCCCAAGTTACAGTCTTAACTTAGCCAACGGAGGCTTTACAGGTTTGTTTACGATAAGAAATGAGCTGTCAGAACTATCACTTATAATGGATTTAGTTGGCCTGTTTAAGTCAGTTTTGGAGTTACCACTGTTACATGCCCTGAATGGAATATTTTATGATGTGAATGGACTAAAAAGATTAACTTTTATTCCTAAACAAGCCTCAATCATTTCTAACTCTTAAAGAAGCTTTAACCTCTCACACGCTTCCTTTCCTTCCTCCCTTCCACCTAATGGCCCTGATGCCTTTCCGCCGTGGTGCTATCCCTCTGTCCCTGTCTCACCCCTAGAGCTGTGTCTCTCTGCAGATTTCTCTGAGCAGCGAGCTGCAGCCCGGCTCCCTCCCGGCCGATGAGAGCAGCAGTGATATGCTAGTGATCGTGGATGAGCCCGTGTCGTCTGCCCCACAATCCCGCGCCACGAACTCACCCGCCTCCGGCACCGGCTCAGTGTCAGACAACATGAATGGTGGGTAGAGCCCTTATTAAGGGAATAATCTGGTGAACAATTAATTTTATTTTTCTCCATACTCCACGTATTAGCCCAATATCAGACACAACATCTCTGGTGTCCAGTTAGCTGGTGTCTATCTAACTCATTTAAATATCTTAACTGATGATAAGTCCGGTGTCTGTTGCATGCAGCTATTGAAGTACTTATTTAAGTACTTACTTCATTAACTAATTAGCTATCTTGCTCTCTAGCTGTGTTTGATTAATAGCTAATACTCATTTTACAGTCAAAGTGATACACTATTGTAGTTACACAGCTAATACACCAACATTTACTTAGTGCTGCCCTCAAAACGCCAGCTGGCTTGACGACGCAATGGTTTTACTGATTTTACTGCTTTCGTTTATTTCAGTTTGTATGCTTAGCACACCCACTTACCATTCTGCTTCTTTCCTGAACCTAACGAATGTAAAAAAAAGGTACTGTCTAAAGTAATTGTGATCTTCCCAAGTATTTGCGATTAATGGATTATTTAATAATTGTGACAGCCCTAGTTAAAACCCCTGTCCACTGATCATAAATATTTTAAAAGTGTTTTAATACTAAAGTTACACCATAATATCACCAATGTTAGATTCAATACTTTTAATTATAGTTAAATACTCTAAAAATTGCGACCTGCTGCCGCTCCTTACTGCAAGGATGTCTCAGATCGCAGAACGATCAGCAGTGACATAACCTTGGAATCGTAAACAACCTGCCATCAGGAGCTGCGTTGCGCCATCAAGTTAGCTGAACTTGTCAACCAGATCAATTTGTACTCGTTTAGAACCACATGGAATTCATTAGACACTTACATTTGGTCTAAAACAACTGTTGAACAGAGGCCAGGCACACTTATGACTGTTGGAGTGCATTCACTTTATTGAGGTAGGTGACATAATCATCAGAAATTGGGCAGAGGTTTTCCACATTCAGACTGTAGTGGGTTTAGCTATGCTGTTCACCCAGTGGTTCAGACCACAAATTCCTTTAAATTCAGAATTTCCGTTCAGATTGCTGTGTGTTCCAAGAATGGGCCTAATGTTTGTCTGGGAAACCTTATCTGTCCAAAAGCATTTCTTCTGGAATCAAGTAAAGAAATAGTAAGTTTGTATTTTGCTGCAGTAACAGCCTCTACTCCTCTGGGGAGGTTTCCCATCACAGCATTTCTGTGAGTATTTGATAGCATTCAGTGACAAGAGCTTTAGTGAGGTTCAGACACTGATGTTGGAGGATTAGTTCTGGATCACACCACCAGCTCCACTGCTCCTCAGCCCAGTGCTGTGGGCTTTTAGCTGAACTTTGGCCTTGAGCATGGTGACCTTGCCTTAGACTCCTGTGCAGCTATTCCAGAGCAAACCGAAATGCATTTCCATGGAGATTATATTCCTGTCTCAACACTTTAAAGTAGCTGAATGTACTGATTTGTAGTGGTTTCTGGATCTTATATATATATGATGCTTTTGTCCTTTATTAGGATAACAGTGTGTCTGAAACCACATAAGCAAGTCTGTTTAGATTACAACCGTGTGTGGTTTTAAGACAAGTCTGTGTTGATTTTAGACATGCAGTTTGTAGTCTAGGGTTCATTTATAGCTACATTAGCCTCAGTGTTAAACTTAAAAAACAGATATTGGGCGTCAAACATGTCTTGGCTGATCTACATTCAGGATAAAAGGGTGAACTTTAAGTTAAAGAGCCAAGCAAGCCTGGAAAAGCACATTTAAAATAATAAACTGCATGCCGATTGAAAAATATGAATGGCTCGCCACACTGGGGCTATAAATGGCTGGAGACATGGAGGGCTATCTTAAATAAACACGGTGCTTGTCAAAGCAGTTCTGTCATGTGCAGGGAGGTGAATGGTGTGTTGATTCTTTAACGTGAAGTATTTTCGCTACTGTGGTTATTAGAGGAAATCCTGCATTGAGTCGTATAAGCAGTCTATCATCATTTGAGCTATTCTTTTCACAGACCTCGCTGAGTCTGCCCTTTCTTCAGTTTGATTTGTTTTGTCTGACACCCCGCCTCGAGTACAAAGAATAATTGGCTAGCCAGGCCACTGATATATTCTGTTTCACGCTGCTGGAAGGCTGCTCGTGTGGGCCTTGGCTGAGCTTTTGCAGGCTGTATGTGCTGCAGCTCCTTTCTCTTCTTTGTCTCTCATTTTTGGAAGCGCTGCATGGCTGCAGTCGAATTCCCACATAAACAAAACAGCTCCGAGCGGGGTGAGCCTTCAGCATGGACCTGGCTTTCTGCCTGCCTCTTGAGTGAAGGGCAATGCTAATAAGCAGTGTTGCCGTCTAGATTTTGCCGTTTAAAGCACTGAGGGCTGCAGGATCGGCGCTCTCTGAGGAAACACGAGCAGGAGAGTGGCCGCGAGGGAGACAGGCCGTCCTGTCTGGCCCACGGTGGCTGTATCCTGGTTTGTACCCAGCAGCAGAGGCATCCAGCTTCATCCACAAGAATGCTTTAGAAGAGGAGGGAATAGAAGCGTGAGAAAAAAGGAAGGCTAAAAAAAAAAAGCCTGCCTGTGAAAATATTAAACACCGGAAATCAGGAAACCGACTTTCAAAGAACAGTTACACAATTTTCCCCTCATAGCAAACGTAGTGGATCAGCCAAGACGTGTTTGGTGTCCAGAGTTTGCCTTTTTAGTGTTGCACTGGAGCTTAGAGGCTTATAATAGGAGCTTTCACTTTAGCACTTGGCACCGTGAAAACTCAGGCTTCACACACTGGGAGAGAGTACTTTACAGTACTTTTAGAGTACCTCATTTTTTTATACGGTGTGAGAAACAGTTAGGCTACTTCATGACTTTTTGATATGGTTTGTGGTGGGCTTGTTGGATCATGTGCAGTATACACTATGGCAAAAAGTATGTGGACACCACACCTGTATGCTGTACCTATGCCGGTGCATAACATCAAGCCTAAATATAGACATCCAATCTCATTAGACAAACACAACAATAATATTGGTTTGTGATGAAGAGTGTTGTGTTTTGTGATACTGTATTTAACTTCAACTCCAATGTAAACAACTAGCAAACATTAGCAAACCAATGCATATGGTCTTGTGGTTTTATACTACGCCAGGGTTTGGCCAGCTTTTCTTGGGGGTTCCTGCCATAAATGACTCACTGAACCATAGACTTCTCGCAACCTCTGTAGCATTCAGCGTTTATAAACAAGCTTTAACAGACACCATGGTATGTAAGAAATATTCACAGCAATGGCCTTGCTTACAGTATCACATTGTATTGAAATTGTGTTATGATGTGTCTCATTGGCTGGTTCTTGTACTCAGCCCTACTGCTAGATCTGCCCCGGTGAACTGTAAGTGTTATAAATGGGTGCATTTAAGAACAACAACAGCGCAACCACATAGTGGTAGACTATGTACACTCAAAAAGTGGAGCACTGAAGTGAGTATATTGTAAAAGTCGTCTCTCCTTTTAGTAGTTTTAGTGAGAATATACTAAATTATATGTTTACATCTTCTTGTCATGAAAGGCCAAACACTTATCCACGAGAAGTAGCCTGAAGGCTGAAATGGCTGCTGTTTTGTTTGAATAATTGATATAATCGCAACATATAAACCTTTTACAGCCACGCCTATGAAAAACTGTAAACCCAGACATGTCAGGACTGATTCAGGACATGCACAAACGTTATACATTAAAAGAAAACTTGTGTGCATCTTATAGATGTTGATGCCGTTTTTTTGTTTTGTTTTTTTAGACAACTAAATCAAACTATCAGTTTGATTATCAGTTGGCTCTAACATTATTACATAGGCAGGAAAATGTGTGCTCTCAGAAATATCATGTTTACAACATGAATGCCACAGCAGTGTCATACTTATTAGCAGGAAAGTAATTTTTGAGTCCTTAGTTTCCAGGTTTGGGGCGTGTCTAGCTGTGATAGCTGCTGATACTTGCAATGTAATCGGGCAGTACTTCAGTTATTCAGCAGTCCCACATTAGGGCTGGGCGATAAAACGAAAACGATAATTATCGCGAAATAACGTTTCCTGGATAGAACTATAAGACGTAGTCCATAGAAGTAAGTTCCATCCATGTTTTAAGAGACAACACGAATAGCCAATGAAAATGAGAATAGCGCTATGTTCTATAGTACATAGTACATTTGTATAGTGTATCTTTTGATAGAAAATAAATCAAAATTTGTACATTTTGATATCTTCACTTCTCACTTAAAGTAAAAAGGCAATAGTGATTTGATTTATATTGTGATATATATCGATATCGACTGATATGAAAAACATTATCGTGATAAGATTTTTTCCCATATCGCCCAGCCCTACCCCACATGAACACTGCAGCCTAAAGTCATTAAAGTATTGCGTTCAGCATGTTTATCTTGTTTTCAAATACAAGCACTTGAACACAAATCAGGGTTCGGTGTATGCATGGTGTGCTTCCCCAGGCTGGTAGACAATTCCCAGTCTTGAACCACTCTTCTGTTTTTGATGCCAACTGCTCAAGTATGTTTCTATTTCTTGGTATCTACATTAGCCTTGTAGATTCAGGACACAAGAAAAAAAAAAGCAAACTTCACCAGATATGTCATGCTCGTCTAAATTTGGGAAAAGAGGACAATGGTGTAAAAGAAAAAAAGAGAAAGAACTGCCTTGTGGTTGCTGGCTTTGGCAGGTGCATGTTAGTATATTTTGGTCTCTGCAAGGTCATATCCTCCAGGCGGATAGTTGGGGTTAAGTTTGCGGCCAGATGTTCCAGCTGAACTCGTCCTCTGTTCCTCTCGTAGGTGTCTCTTCTCAAGACACATCTAGTCCGGGCAGAGGAAGGTCCGGTAGGAGCCGAGGTCGGCCCAAAGGGTCCGGAGGGGCCGGGAAGTGCTCCAGCAGGAAGGGTCGAGGAAGGAAGTCGACAGCAGGCAGCGCAGCAGCCATGGCCGGGGCAATGGCAGGAGCGGCAGCCGCCTCTGCTGCCGCTTACGCTGCTTACGGCTACAGTGTGTCCAAAGGTGAGGTTTGATTACGCACATCAGTTGAACCATCAAGCTTTCCATTCCTGTCTTACTCTGATTCAGATTAGGGATGTAAGTGATTAACCAGTTATGCATTAACTGTTGCATGAACACTTTGACTAATGCAATCAGTAAAATATTGAAGTATGTAAGTTTATCTTTCAAATTGAGGAATGATATTAGATTTTGTGAGTTATGGTGCAATGGGTCTATTAAAAATTGTACTGTATGGGACAAGTCCTCTAGAGAACGTTAGCATTGCAGCAATGTAGCATATCGAAAGCAAACATCCACAAGAGATGAAACAGACACTAGTCTTCTCCAAGAGAGTGTGGTGCACCGTGGTGTGACTAAAACTCACATGAATATACAACCTTATAGAGAACAATGTGATCGATGGTGAACGCTTTGAAAGCACACTGAGCCTTGACCAGACTTGATCATGGAACATTAGTTACATAACTTGGACGCTAATGAGCATCAAATATAACTTTAGAACTTAGAGTAGCCTGTCATTCTACATTCTACATGGTCAGGTAATCACACATTGTTATCCACACTTCAGTTTAAACAAAACAAAACCAGATTCTTGTGTTGGGTATGTCTTATATTGTTTATAATTCATTTACGTGCTGATGCCAGGTTTCATCTATGAGTACCACATACCACCAGTCCAAGCCCTGTAAATTCGTCATGCCCAAGAAATGACTAATATGGCATATGAAGCTTATAAACCTCAAACATCCTCTGGTCCTGCCCCCACACTTACTCCTAAATTTCCTTAACCTTCTACAATTGTTTTTTAGATGGGCACCATTAACTTTATATCGCCCACTTAGATTTGAGTCTTAGTCTTTGTATTTTAAGCTTGTCTCATTGAAATCTCAGTGAGCTGGGATGGCTGGTGGTTTATCTGTCTCACCAAATAAAAAACTTTAATTTCTGGCTCCTACAAGCTAAGAGCTCCATAAACACACACACTTTTTTTTTTAGCTCTGCTAAGATTTATCCTATGAATATTGAGTTTCAGCGGAGGCGTATTCTGTTGTTGTACACAATTTTTATTGTCGCTGTGTCATATTGCTTTAATTGTCATATTTTAATACATTCCACCATGATGGGTTCAAGATCTTTTATTCTGGTGTGTAGAAAACTAAGCTGATATGTAGCAGCCAAGGAATCATAAGTACTGAGTTTGTGCATATATATTGCATTTTGGTGACACATTTACTGCAAATACCATTGTTGTTTACTTTCAACGCAAGTTCACAGGATATAAAGAACAGCAGTCGTGTGTAAATGATACAGAAAAAAAAAATAGACAAAAACGAAATACATGTTTTTCCTTGGGCCAGCATTAACATATGTAATCATAATAGGTCATTCAAGGTGCTAACTTAAAAAAACAAAACAAAAAAAAATCATTACATTTTGGGTGCAGGTGGTCTTTTGCATAGAGGTTTGATTTACATTCACGTTTAACATGGTTATACATAATATAAAAACTATACATATAATATAAAAACTATATACATAAAATCTTTTAGAATTCATTATGGTTGTGATATCACAATCTTACAAATGACTACCTATTCAGCCTGTCCATTGACATTAAAGCGGTAAGGCTTTATAAACGGTGGCAGATTTCTCAGTGTGCAAGGGAAAAACTATTAAACGTGGTGCTGATCCCAGCTGGTGGAAATCAGATGCATCATTGAAGCCTTCACTGCCGAAACAGAATGGCTGAAGTTAATTTCTCTGACATCTCTGAGGAGTTTACTACGAACAGTTGTTGTCCTATACGTTTCAGTCCAGACTGCCTTTCGAACAAGACACAGTACAGGGCAGCCAATCAAAACAGAGCTTGTTTACATACAGCAGTATAAAAGCAAAGTCAGAAAAAAGAGAAGTTGGAACATTAATTGTTTTTTGTTAGATTTTTGGTACATAAAACCACATAAACACTCTAAGTGGTGTTCTACATTTTGGCACCTGAATGTAACTACTAAATAAGAAAAGTCAAACAAGAAGCTGGAGAGGTAGATTGGGGCGACAGCATGGAACTGCTGCACCAGTTATGATGGAACGGGAAAATCTGAGCCAGAAGCTGGCGAATAGGAGGCCAACTTTAGCCTCACCGAAGCTGTAGGAGGTTTCTCCACCACTGAAGCACTCCAGTGATGTTAACATGCCTCTTTGGCCTTGTCTGGTCTAAAAGCTTCTTTCTCAATCTTTGTTTTTCTAAACCTCTCCTCTTTGGCTGTTTCTTGGCCATCTCTCCTTCTTGACAATGCAGCTCCTCCTCCCTGTTCCGTGCAAACGCATGAGTAACGAGCTGTTAGGAGGAGTGTTGTGTTGCTCAACCCAAACCACTCTGTTTATTTGCCACAGCTGTGTACCAACCCCAGATTTTTTTTCCCAGTGTTCACACAGAACAGACAGCTAGTTGACAGCGAAGGTGTGAAAAGTTTTCACATTCATTACTCAGGTAGAAGTATAGATACTAGGGTTTAAAAATACTTCTTTAGAAGTTGGAAGTATCAATTCAAGCTTTACTCCAGTAAAAGTGTAAAAGAGGCTTATTTTGCATATTAGTCCTATTATCAGTAATTCTCAGTCCTCTGTCTAAATCTCCTGGTACGACCGCCAATCCAAGTTAAGGATGTTATTGGACTAATTGGTTGCTAGGACACTCTTGCTCAATTGTGATGCACAGCTGAGAAACATTCTACTAATAAGTGAGTATAAAAGGGAGAACAACATTCTAGGTTAGTTTAGTATCTGAAGCATCAGTAGCTGATGTCTTGCTGACCGACTCAAAATAACCAGAAAGAAACAACTTTCTTTAGAGACCCGTCAGTCCATTGTTGTGTTAAGGAAGGAAGACTACTCAAAAAAAAAAACAAGAAAATTTCACTGTGATCCCAAACTTTTGAGCAGTAGTGTAAATGTACATGAATGAAAACAAGCTGAAATGAAATATGAGTAACGAGGCTAGTTTTAAAATGTAAGGAGTAGAAAGTACTGATAATGGAGTGTAAATGTAAGGAGTAGAAAGTACAGATAATGGAGTGTAAATGTAAGGAGTAGAAGTAAAAAGTCTACTTAAGTAAGTTAACAAAGTATTTGTACTTCATTAAATGACACCTCTGGTTGACAGTAGGGACTGTATTTGATTAACATTGCTTACTCTTATCTGTTTCAGGTATTCCTGCTTCTGGCCCATTGCAGCCTACATTGGCTCGCTCTTCAGCTACACCCACCTTCGTCCCTGTGGGCACCTCCTCCCCACAGACTAAAGGCAGCACCATGGGCCCTGGCTCTCAGATGCTAGCACATGGCAGCTCCCACATCCATCACAACCCCTCCAAGAGGGGCAAAGGACCCAGCGGGCATGGGGGGCGGTAGCAGTGTGTGTAGGGTTTTGCGGAAGGCTGACGTTTAATTGTAGATCGGCCAGTAAACCCCCTCTATGGTGTCCGATGATATCCGCCCATCACCAAACATTTCACCAGCCCTGCTTTCACTGTGAAACCTTAATTCATTCGCCTTTTAGTTTAGCAATGAAGAGATCTTAACCCTTAAATCATCATGGAGATAAATCAATCTGGGAGCTATGGAAAAAGACTGCACGAGAGAATAGTGGGAGAAGTGGAGATGCAGTTCTTCAGCTGAAATGCAGATGCCTATTTATTTGAATAAGCGTGTGGCTGAAGGTATTTGGGTTATGAAGGATTTTTTTGATTAATGTGAGAGAGAAAACAACCAATAGCTGTGATAAATTCCTTTCTGGAGTACAAGGTAGTGAAATTGTACATGGCATTGTGCACTGAGCAAAGGGCTGCATAACCGTTTGTGGATAAAAAGTAAATTCACTTGCCTTCACAGTTAGCGTAAACACATTTTCTCTCATTCAGACTCTCGTCCTTCGAAAAAGAAGCGCAGGTGTAGACGTGATCATGAACAGAACAGGAACATATCGCTCCTCTATTGCACTCGAGGCAAAATATGCAGATGTGTGGTTTTTTCCTCATTCCCTCTAATAGTTGGAAACGACTTGCAACATTATCGCAGTTATGAAACAGAAAGTACAGAGCAGGGAACATGGCGGGGTGAAGTGTTAGCCAAGCGCACACCCTCGAACCGTAAAGACATCATTTGTTCAAAGCTTGAACACTTGAGACTGCTTTTAAAAACTATTTTTCTGGAAGAGGCCCATCAGCTTTGTCGGAGTATCAACATCCACCATTTACAACCCAATCCCAAACGGCCTTCTCTTTCTACAGCTATTTGCCACAAATTGAATTTTGGCTTGAAATACTAATATATATATATATATATATATATATTTTGACCAGGAAGGTGAAAAAGAGTCGCCGGCTATTTTGTAGGGGAGTGAAACGTTGACGAGGGCACCACTTAAAAAGATCACCACTCTGCTCGATCAATGCTAACTTCCTGTTTATCGATGGATGTATAATGTATCATAGCTTAAGTTAAAAGTTGGTAATTTATGAAGATTTGTGCTAACTGTAAATTGTATGGAAGCCATTTATTTTTAAACGATAAATGTGTTGCAAATTCATATTTTTGTTTTTGGTTGGTTTTTTTTCGTGGCATCAGTGGGTTTTGAGGTTAATTTTGTCTTTCAACATGATAAATATTGTCCAGCGTTTGTAAATACTGCAGTGGATATTGCTCCTTTCAAAGTTATCCATATTTCCCATATTGCTTGTCTATTTTTATAGGTCACTGTGTACATACCAGAGAGAGAGAAAAAGTGGTCATTTTACTAACTTGGAGTAAGTCCAAAATAAAAAAAGTCCCAAATAATTTCAGATGCTTGTGTTGTCTTATTCTATTGATATGCTGGTGAAATTACTGTTATCACCTGACTTTTGTAATTCACATGATTCATAATGAAGATACTAACTAGCACTGAAATAACTTGAAGCCAGTTGTGTCTTTAGCTGTACTCAGTCAGACTATTTGTGTAAAACCTCCAGTGTTTAATTACGACTCTGTAGGCTTCCTAATACGTGTATGATGTGATGCACATTCTTAGAAACGCAGATCAACAAAGAATTTGTACTGTATCGTAGGTGTACCTCACCCTGTTATGTTCCATAGCTTGCTTGGGTGAGGTAGCACATTTACATACAAAATTAGGGCACTTGATTCCAGACCGTGTGTGAAATGCACCTTGACTTCAGATATAACGGATGTGGGGGTCATAAAGCGGATCACGAAGTCATCTCAGGGAGATTCAGTTACTATTCTTTCTGATAAGAATGATCAGCCTGAGGACGTGCGGGACTCTGTCTACGACTTTCTAGCTAAGACGAGCCTCCTGGCTTTATCAGCATTGTCTCTCTTTCCTGCTCCTTCTGACCTCATAGCAGAGCAGACTGTAAACACAGGACTTCCAGGAGCAGCCTGTTCCCTGCTCTGGCTTGCATAACCCTGTATATGTATTTATAAGGCCGTCAGCTTGAGCTATGTCCAAAGATCCTCCTGCTTTTGCCAAGTGTTACAGTCAGCTGTGTGGAAAGGAGGAGGCAAGACAACATCGTGGGATGGGTTTGAGGAGCATGTGTGTCTGCACTATGCTAGTCTTGGCGCTGATTTTAATCAGTGGGTGTGGGAGCTTGAGTTAAGCCAAGATTAAGCTTCAAATTTGTAAGCAAACACGGGGTTTATGAAGGTCCTAAAGCCACCAAACGGTCTCACACTTAGAGTAAATACATAATTAAGAGGAAAAACAAAGGACAGGCAAAATGGATGTAAACCATTTTATTATATATTCAAATCATTGACCTTTTACAACAAAGGCTTTTGTTTTCAGGAGTGAAGAGAAACCAAAATGGCTTAAGAGCTGGAAGTCAGCTTTTGTGCAAATCAAATGGACAAAATAAACCTTATTTTCAGACAGCTGTGCAAAAAAGAAGAAACCATCCACCTTGATGTTACAGCTTGTCAGGCATGCAAACATTTGACTTCTACATGTTCTGTATGACATTTGATTATTTTGTAACAGAGAGCGCTTATACAGTTTGAAGATTAAAGAAACATGAGCACCGTACCATGCTACTCAGTTACCACAGATGCTACGGACAGATTAAAATACCTAGTTTCCCTTAATACAGTATACTAAATCAACTGCTCTTAATATAGGATGGAATCACTGAACACAATCACAACAACCACAGTGGCATTCTGGACCACGTCATGACTGGAGCCTTAGTTACAAAGCAGATACAGGCTGCTGGGCTGCTAGCAGGATGGGCCTAATGATAGCCAGACAGGCTGCCTCGATGGAGAACAAGTGAGGATCGTCTACATCAGGGCAGCTGTGCCTCATGAAATCTGCCAGGCGAAGCAGGTACTCGATGTTGTGGCCCGTCTTCCCCTTGCACACAGCGATCTGGGCTGCGATGTCCTCTGTGCTGGCCGGCCCAAGATAGATGGGGTTGTCAGCCGTGGCGATGTACACCAGGGCCTGGATGGGCGCCTGGTCCTCGTCGCGTGGGACGAACTCCACAAACTGAGTGAGGTAGCCCCCTCGGACTGCCTCCCTCACGTTCAGGTACTTGAGGGACTCGTCAACCTGGGAGCCAGTCACTTCAAAAGCAACACCCCATGTGGACGCCTGTGTGAGAGATGAACATTATATATATTTTAAAAAGCTTCAAATGATTATTTCACACTCTAATGATGTACTTCATGCTTAATATGGCCCTGTTCAGACTGCAGGCATCTGTATCTCCAATCAGATCGAATGGCTCTCTGCACTTTTATTTACAAGCAGACTTGTGTGTCCTGCCATCATCTAGATATCTACACATATCTGGTTGCTGTGGTGACGATGCAGGCATCAGGAACTATGCATTGCTTCAGTCACACTGGATCTGACATTGTTATTGTCAGTCATGCGGAAATTTGACCCAGTTTGAGCAGCCAGAGTATCTAGATTGAGACACAGCTCTAAAATCTGTCTGCAATCGCATTTCAAACCAATCAGATTCCATGTAGGTTGTTTTTGTGTGGTCCACAAAAGCTGGTCTGGATAATGTTAGAACAGCTCATTACTAGTTATAACAATTATTTATGATATAGGCAGTCTGAACAGGGCCTATGGGATGATGATGCTGAATACTTACATCCTCCTCCTCAATGAGCGTCACCACTCTTCCAGGCTGTTATGATGACATCAGAGAAAGGAAAAGCGTCAGTATGACGACAACGTCGTGCGTCAACAACGACAACTGAGGTAATAATTCATAGTGACATTTGACTATTACTACACCATCAACTCACCGTTTCGTCGTTGCCGCGATGGAAGTTGTCTCCATGCCAGAAGCGCCGTTTGAAACCCCGAACGTAGCCGACTTTGCTCCTCTTGTACTTGAAGTCGGGCTTCCACACCAGAGAACCGTAGCCGAAAATCCAGAGGCTGTTTTTCCCTCCAACGATGTCTTGAGGCTTCATGCTGAACGGTGTGATGCTGTCTCCGGTGTCTGATGCTGGAGTGACTCGAGGCGGCTGGGAGGTGTGGAGTAATTTCAGATACTAACCGAACCGGCTAAACCAGCTAGCTAGCTAGCTAACTCGCTAGTGATAGCTTCCTCCGGTCTAAGAGGAGAGGGATCGGTTGGCTCGCCGCTATACCGCGAACGGCACTGGAGCCCAACTGCTTGGCAGTTGTGTAGATGGAAGAACGCGGTTGATTTTGCTTTGCCTGGTGCATGCCGATGCCTTAGTGTGCCCGCATCTTCGCCTTAAAACGCCATTTTCGCCTCTTCGGCTCGAAGCAGCAACAGAAACACGACGCGAACTCGTTTGGCTGGCTAGCTCACTAGCCGGCCTCTGTACCGCTTCCAACGTCCGGAATACCTAACTGGTTAGTAATTAGTTAATCCTGAACGGTAACCGGATGAATAAATATGTTACAAACCCATCAAATATTACTCTTTCGTGCCGCAGTTCTTTCCCGTGAAGATGATGAAATAAAGGTCGTCCTCTTTGCCGCATATATGCTGGACGTATCTGGGGGACTACGTCACCGCCGTCGTACTCCCCACCAATAGTCTTCTGGAAGAGGCGGGCCTTTGCGCCTTTCGTCCAATTATATTGCATTGGCGTCAAAGCACCGCAGATTGCATAATCATTCGTCCGTCTAATTGGCTGACCGAGCGCTGCCTTCTTCTTCACTTCATAGGCTGAGCGACTGTCACTCATAACTTTCTCCGACGCTCATTCGTCGAATGAGCTGCCGTTTAAAAGCTTGCCTCTTTTTATGGCACCGGTGGCTGATGCAACTCGAATCGAGCGTTTCATTCGCAGCTGCCACCCAAAATACTCAGAGTACATGTTGCATCAGTCCGAAGTCCAAGAATCAGGACTATTAGAAGGCAGTTAGAACTGGGCACATGAATGTGTTAGCCAAATAGAAGTCGCCTTTAACTTTGGTGTAGTATGGACAGGATCACACCGCTGAGAGGACGGAGTAAGCCGATTTACTCGAGCCAAGCAAAAACATGCTTGAGTTAAGAAGTCAAGACTGTCTGTTCAGGAGAACAACGCTCAGGGTTTATCCTCTGTCTGCCCTGACGTTCACATGTGCTTGATTCTCGCAGGAGCGCCTGGTCACCACCTGGTTTTTGTGGCAAGAAGTGATTGTGAGGGGTTTTACAGTCATAGTCTGACTAAGACCAGTGTGTGTATCCTGTGTATAACTGGTGGAACTAGCCCAGAAGAAGCGAGCTTGAGAAAAACAGCTGCCTCCTTGTTAAGCATTGCACAATGTCTGCTGTGGAAATTACAGACGTTTTTCTCAGCTAGTTCCGATAACATTCTGAGAAGCGAGAAACACTTCAGGGCAAGCTTAAAAATAGGCTTTGGAGCCAATTTGTTGCACCACTATTAGTCATAGTAGAGGCAAATAAAGCCTTTCAGCATCAGTGTAACTCCTGAATTGTTTTTGGTGACACTAGACAAATTTGTCTGGTGCTATTAAAGCACAACCCAACAGGCGGCAAATATAATTTTATAGGCCTACGTATAATCTGCCTTTTAAACACAACCGCTGTCGGTGCTGGATTTAGTAAACAGCCCTACACATGCACAGAATTTACCATCTCTAAACTCCAAAACCCCCCACACCATCATTTAGATATAGTTAAAATGCCTTCTTATATACTGATTTCAAATTTTCAATACAATCAAATACTAAACTGGCTATTCAGTTGTCAGGCCTTGGAAACTTTTGAGGTAGCCAGTGGCCATGTCACAGTAGTAGCAGTTGACTTTATGGAGCTCTGCGCAGTGGTAACTTCTTGTGATGCATGTTTTTAGAAATTTTATCTTTCATAGCCGCTGCCGGACAGCACCATGTGACCGAAATCTCAGGTGCTGCAGTTGTTTTCCATTTGCTTGGCGAGCTACAACACGTCTTCCTGATGTCAGAACATCTTGTCGGCTGGAAACTCAGATGACGAACATGACGTGGGTGTGTTGTATATGTTGCTATTTTATTCTAAGAGCTTAAGAGCTGAAGAGATGTCATCTCCTGCTTATTCCTCCCAAAAGGGATGCCATTTATTTGATTTCTTTGCTTTAGCGGCTCGTTTTTTTACCCCATGCTTGCAAGCATCAGCAGTACACAGTGACCATTAAGCCAGCCAAAGAAAGGTTTGCATATTATTGCACCCCCTTATGGCATACTTCCAGCTTGCTAAACATGAGTGAGTGAGGTAGCTAAAAATCAGAAGGTTAGAATAATGTAATACACTCTTTATTTAGGTACCTTGTATTCATTGTCCATTTTATCATTCCCACTTATCACACTTATAACTTTACAAGTACAGACTGTAGTTCATCTGTTTCTCTGTATATTTTTTTAACCCCCTCTAATCCTGTCTCTCAATGGTCTGGACACCCTCCCCCAGGACCACCGATCATTCTCAGCACTGCAGTGAAACTCACATGATAATGTGTTTAGTTTGTTTTGTGCTGGTGTGAGTGGCTCAGACACAGCAGGGCTGCTGGAGTTTTTAAACACCGCAGTGTCACTGCTGGACTGAGAATAGACCACCAACCAGCAATGTCCAGCCAGCAGTGTCCTGTGGGCCCACAGGTGTGACCAGTGGTGAAACACTAAAGGATGACCAACACAAACTTTTATCTACACGGTGGACCAACAAGGTAGGAGTGTCTAATAGAGTGGACAGTGGGTGGACACTGCTGTGTCTGATCCACTCATATCAGCACACCATGTAATAGAGCAGTACTAGAGCCGATAAACACAGAGTTCAAGTGCATGTTTATACTCTACTTGTACTAACGTAATGAAACAAAGTGTTCAGCATCACTTATCATACTTGGTATGAGTTCACTACCTCAGCAAAGACTTGCTGACAGACACTAGAGGCTAGAGATGTTAGCATTAGCATTTGCCCGCTTATCTAAAAGATTTGCTGCTTTTGTTCTATCTAAATATCAAACCACATGTCATCTACTGCAGCTTTCTGTGGTCTCAATCTGGTTTTAATGTAGAAATGATCAAATATAGTATGGGTGCGCTGTGACATACTAAGGAATTGAACAGTGCTCACTGAGCATTGGCATGTGGTGTCAGTGTGGGTACGTGTACCTGGTGGTTTTCAAACTATGGTTTAGAATTTTTGGACGCTGCATGATGCAACACAGCCCAGCTGAAGTGTGCCAGTGTCACTGCAGTGCTAAAAATTATTCACCACTCAAAAAATACCTGCCCGGTGGAGATCCTGACCATTGAAGAACAGGGTGAAAGAGGTTTACAGAGAAACACGTGGTATACAGTCTGTAATTGTAGAACTAGAAAGTGCTTCTATATAGTAAAATAGTCATTCATTACTATTTCTGTACAAAATCATGAGATGATGATTTTTTCTCCTCCGATTACAAGGAAGGGGCCCAGTGCCATATGTTCCTAAGAGGTGGGTCTGATATTCTTCATGTGTGTATTCAGGTTCCAACATAAATTTAAGGCTTATTTGTGCAGACAACGTGGTGTAATTTGTAATCAGACTTTTTAACTTCTACAGGCGCTTAGCTCCTCCACCTCCATATTCTTACAGTGTGTTTTGTGTTGTGAATTTCCATCTGTGCTTGTCTTACAGGGAATGCTCAGGAATGAAGCGATTCTGGTTGTCCTATTTGTCGACCTTTTAGTTAGCTGCAGCGTTTCTGTTTGTTTGAAATTCCTAGTGAGTCATACCGTGTTTTAACCCACATCAACTTATTTGCGCAAGCTGAATCAAGCTCCATCTGTGGTTTGAGTGGGTCGAGAGAAGTTTTGGACATTGTGATTGTGGAAGCTGTTTGGGAGCTTATTGTGTGTTAGAAACATTAGCCTCATAACTCCAGAAGCAGCAGCAACTATGTCTTGGCTGATTCCTGCACTTGAGGTTGTTGTAAAATCACGTCAATTACATTTTTTTTCTGAACTGTTACTTTAAGTACACAGTGCTTGTTTCATTGGAACGTTCCCCCTGATTCGTTCCCCTTAAGGTTGACAAACAGAGTCCACCCCCAACATTTCCTTATGTTATAGCTCAGGGTCCTCTTTGGTTAAGATAGGATTATCTATAAATAGAGGTATTAGCTGGCATCATAAGATACAGGCACACGTAAGCTCCTTAAAAGCCTGCATGATGCATAGGCTTTCTCTGCCTGCTGCCCGGCTGGTTGGTGGAGTTCCAGTGGTCGAAACCTTTCAAGGAACACCCTGTTTACTCTCCGCGGTGGTAACCTTAGGCGTTGGCATGCGAGGCTGACCTTGTGTCTTATGTACAGCTCGGTAAACACAGCAGGGAAAAGGCGACCTTGAGAATTTCACTTACTGTATGTTCAGGCCTTTTTTTATTTGTACAAGATTTATAAATATTTCGTTATCTATCTGTTTATTTAATGACAGTAATATTGACCCAGTTAACCTACTGACATCATTGTTTGGTTGCTTCAGATCAAAAAAAAAAAAAGATTTCGATCTGTACAGCCCACACAACATCTTGCCCTTTCCTAATTTAGTCTTAAACCAGCCAAACCTGTTTGATAAGCTTGTTTTTACTTGTTGGCATAGTTTTACAGTGCCAGTCAAAAAAACAAAACATTCCCTTTTCAAAAATCAAATCAACTCCAGCCCATGCCCCTGTGATGAAAAACTGCGTGCTGTAACCAAATAAAACAACATGAATGGAAGTAGTACACCAGTTAAACTAGCTCAACACCTGAATGAACTCATCAAATAATTAGCAGGTTGTTATTAGCAGTAGGTGTGTTTGAAATGGGAAATCACCAAATGTGATGGACTCTGAGCCTCCTGGACGGAAACTAATGACATCAGTGCTGCCCAACCCTATTCCTGATGGCCTACCACCCAGCTCAGTTCCACCACATTTGGATTTAATATTCAAATACTACAGAAGGCCTTGGCTAGCTAGATCAGCTGTGTTAGATTAGGGCTGGACGTAAACATCACAAAGCTGTGTATCTCCAGAAACAGTTGAGTTGGGCAGCTGTGGTCTACATCAGAGATCTAACAGTATAAGACAAAACAGATTTATGACAAAACAGTCTACTGTTTGAAATGGACCTGTTCATGGTCAACAGATACATCTGGTAACGTGGCATGCCGCCTCTGGCCATATTGCTGTTGACCACTTACAGAAAGAGAGACTATAAAGCCCATAGTTATGTTAGTTTAGTGTATGTTTATATGTGTTATGTGTACTGTATTGGACTGGGCTGTGGGGCTGGTTAGCGGGGTTATGTGTCCTATGGCTAAAAGTCACCTTCCGTGCTGTCTTGTTGTGTTGATCAGCTCTTTTGTAGTCTGTTCATCAAAAGAATATTTGCCCACATGTGCAAAGTGTTCCTCTGGTTCTTCTTCACCAATGTGACAGTTTGTAAGGCAAAATGTTCTGAGCCCACTTTGCCAAAAGCATCTCAGTGTTAAAACCATCTTAACTGGTAGAGAGAGTGTTCAATGTGATGCTCGCTCTTTTATTCAACAATCACCTCTGTGCCAAGATCATTTAGGAAGCCCAGCCCAGATTGCCCTGAAGTGTTGTTTTTTTATCTTGGCTAAAGATCTAACAGTCATTAATTTAACTACTTTTAATTAAATGTAATTATTGTGATCTTATCTGCAGTCACATTCATATTCGTTATTGTCCATTATGGTCAAGTCATTGGATTTAATATGATAAATCAAGCGATTAAAAACTCATGTTTCAGCCATTGGGATTGACAGTTTTACTACTTACAAATTTCATATATGGACATTATTAAGGAGTTAATAAGCCGGCAGTCTTCTAAAACTGTTTAGAAGAAACTATTTAATACAAATAGAAATATTTAGTACCATAGCATGGTTACATTATATTTACAACATATTTACATTGGTCAAGTTGATCAAGCAGAGTTTAGTACATTGAACTGACATTAAGTAAACTCAAACAAACCCCACATTTAGAAAAAAAAGGGAAGTAAAATGGGCTGATTCCAAAATGACCAAAGTTATTTAACAGTCTTGACTCATTCATTTTTATGCCCCCAGCCTGTATATGCTGGACTATGTGGAAATATCTATGGTTCGAGTCTGTGAAGGGAACTGAACTTCCACTGGGCCATGGTTTATGTTTAATCTTAAACGTGGCTGAAATTGGTTTCCTATATTTCAGCTTCTTTATGGAATGTACCCTTCCACCTTAAATGTTACAGCTTGTACAGGCTCCAGAATGTAACTACAGCACCATTTAAGGTGGATCAGAGCCAACTTCAGCTCCCACGTCTTTAATGAAATTCTGGATCCTTTTCACTCTGGATAGTTTCTCAAACACTGAACAACATCAAACAGCTTCGCTCAGAGTTTAACACTGAAGAGACTGAAGAGACGAGCATCTCCACCTTTATTAGCATCACAAACCCAACGGTAACCTGTAAGTAGCTGCCATGCTGTGCGAGTTAATCACTGTTTGCTTGTGAAAGCTTAAATGGAAAGTTTCACAGTGAGTAACAGCTTTCATTTACTTTGTGTTGATGTCAAGATCGAAAGCAAGTAGCCAGTATAGGTAACATTAGCTATGGGCAAGCTCCAAGTAACTAACGTTAGCATATCTAACAGGTTGAGGTTGAGCTTACAGAGGTTCATTTTATTTTATTTCATTTTTTTGCCACATCACTGTGTCCTACTGTAAACCAGCCAGAGTAGAGCTCATCAAATTTTTCATGAGCCCCCCAAAACAGAAAAAGGAGCTTATTTCTTTCTTGGGCCTTATCAAAGGGTGCCACTAACTGCGTGAAAAAACCCCCACATCTGGCCATTTTTCCCCCTGAACAAAGTCACATACCTTCTATGTAGACATGAGAGCAAATAAAAGAAAATACAGAATAAATAAATGTAATGCCACCTTTAAATTGTCCAAATCCTAATAATATAAGAATTTGTACACACAATACTTACTTTAATACACAGTTAAATGAGTACAGATGTAAATGTAATGTAAGCTGCTGTTTTTGTTATTGTTGAAGGAAGGACGTCTGGAGTTTCACTAGATTATCTTTGGGGTGTAATCTTGCTTTAGCTGTATACTAAACTAAACTCAATCATACTCAACTACACTAAACCAACTGACGTGAGATTGGAATTTAAGGTAAGCTTGAGTGTTAGGACATAAAGGCCCCAATATGGTGTACATGTCCAGTACCATTCATATACATCTTGCTATGCAAAATACTGTATTTATTATTAAAAGTAGAGAAAATTCTTTTACTAGTAGGTTGCCATTTCTTGTTGCTGCATATAATAGCTGTTTTCTCTCTTGTCCACTGAGAGAGGAACAGAGAGCTAAGTATCTCATTTAACAAGACCAAGGAAATGGTTGATGACTTCAGGAAATCAAGACTGGACCTCTCTCCGCTTAACATCAACGGCTCCTCTGTGGAGATCGTTAAGAGCAACAAGTTCCTTGGTGTCCACCTAGCGGAGAACCTTACCTGGTCCCTGAACACCAGCTCTACAGCCAAGAAAACCCAGCAGCGTCTCTACTTCCTCCGGAAGCTGAGAAAGGCCCGTCTCCCTCCACCCATCCTCACCCTCTTCTATAGGGGAACCATAGAGAGCATCCTAAGCAGCTGCATCACTGCCTGGTTTGGGACCTGCACAGCCTCTGACCGCAAGTCCCTCCAACGCATTGTGAGGACAGCTGAGAGGATCATCGGAGTCTCTCTCCCCTCCGTCTTGGACATTTACACCACCCGCTGCATCCGCAAAGCAACCAGCATTGTGGATGACCCCACCCACCCTTCACACAGACTGTTCTCCCTCCTGCCATCAGGAAGAAGGTACTGCAGCGTCCGGTCCAACACGACCAGACTCTGCAACAGCTTCTTCCCCCAAGCCATCAGACTTCTCAACACAACTCAACGTCTGAACTGATATCTTTTCTGGTACATGTACTCTCTCTCTCTCTCTCTCTTTCTCTCTCTCTCTCTCTCTCTCTCTCTCCTCTCTCCTCTCTCTCTCTCTCTCTCTCTCTCTCTCCTCTCTCCTCTCTCTCTCTCTCTCTCTCTCTCTCTCTCTCTCTCTCCTCTCTCCTCTCTCTCTCTCTCTCTCTCCTCTCTCCTCTCTCTCTCTCTCTCTCTCTCTCTCTCCAACCATTTACCCCAGATAAAAAAAGGGAAGCATTTTTGCACAAAGCATTGCACTAATAACTCTACTACCTCACTGGACTCTATTTATTACACATTGCACAATTTGCACACTACCAGCAATTATTTATTATTCTCTGTCTGTACTGTGATACTGTGTTGTGTTGTCTGTCCGCACTTGTTTGTTCGTGTTGCACTTGTGTCTTGTATGCACTGTCTATGTTGCACCATGGTCCTGGAGGAACGTCGTTTCGTTTCACTGTGTACTCTGTATGTAGTTAAAATGACAATAAAACCCACTTGACTTGACTAACTCTAATGTATAATTCAGTCTGTCCAGCTTTAGCTAGAGCGACACTACTCAACCTTCTTTAATTTTCCGCAGGGCTCACACCACCCTAACCACATAACACCACCACAGTGCAACAATGGTGGCCTACATAAAGAGGGATTTGGCCTATTTGTCATGTTTTTTTTATAATAAGCTAAACATTAAAATTTGGTTTGTTTTAAGGTTTACAGGTCTTAACAATCAGGGTTCCCTTTAACGTGCATCTTCAACCTACAGCTGTAGGAGGTCCCTCAGTGAGCGTCTTACTGACCCCTAGTGTTAATTAATGAAAACTGCAGATGAGAGTGTGTCAGGTTGCGGAACCCGGTTGTTATTGATTGTCAATAAATGTAAATATAAACTTACTTGACTGGAAAACTAAATCAGTCTCTGAAACCACCTGATTGTAGTACTGTGCAGATTCCCTTTAAGGCTGCCTCGTCTTCCTGTTTGTTGTTCTTTTTCTCGGGCTGGGAAAGACTGTTAAGTTTAACTGTGAGAGCGCTGAACTGGTCTTTGGCTGCTGCAGCACTGATTGTAAAATATGTAGGAACTGGAAATGAAATAATAATAATAATATTCTTATTTTTGTTCACCCCTCCTCTTTGTTTGTTTCCTGAAATCTAAGGTATCCAAGCGAACGTGGAGCACAGAGGGGCGAGAAAAAAAAAGATGCGTGAGAAAAGCGTTTGGCCAGTGCCGGCATGTTCTGCATTTTTTAATCAGAAAGGAAGCAGGAAATGATGTCACTAGGTCACAAACAGGATGCTGTGATTATAACACAATGAGAATGCCTGGCCATGTGATGGAGATTCAGAGGCCAAAGAGTGGGGCACACACACATACATGTACACACACACGATCCCCCTCTCTCTCTCTCTCTCTCTCGGAGGGTGAGGGAGCAGGTTGCGGTTCGAAGGCTTTAGCAGATGACTTATTGCTGCGATAACAAGTGTGTTTAACACCCCGGCCTGCGCTCCCCTAACCTTGTGAAATGTGTTGTTTCTCACTGAGCATCCTTTTCATGCAGGCACACACGTAAAACACGGCTGGTGGACTCTGATTAAGAGCATGCATGTGTACAGCATGTGTGAGAGAAAGAGATGTCGTTTGTTAATGATCCTTAGAGATTAGGGAAGCACCGATATGGGATTTCCCGATATGGCTTGATGATGCCGTCTGATATTTTTCAAGCACATATCTACCAATATTTTATATTATGTAAGTACATAAAAATATATAGCATTGGGAAATTAGAATAAAAGAGAAATATGACACTTATTCGAGAAGGGTTACAAATGTAATAATAATAATAATAATAATAATAACAATAATAATAATATAAAATAAAGATATTTTAGCACAGTAATTTTAGGCAGTTATTTGCTGATAACCAATGTAAATCAGATATCCTTGTGTCCACTATAGTGATGTCACTGGTTGATGATCTCTAGAAATGCCACTGGTTTAGAATCACTGAAGATTGATGACTTAAGCTGTTATTGATTATTGGTTACGAGATATATCATTGGTTAATGATCAATGGAAACATTGATTACTAGATTGCGGTGGGAGATATGACAAATTTTATTGTAACCGTGATCAATTATACGCTTCTCTGAACTTAATATGGTGCAGAACAGTTTGCAAATCACTGAATGAATGTCACTATACTTGTAAGTTTATTATTATTATTATTATTATTATTATTATTATTATTATTAATATCATTGCTGTTGTATAGGCTCTATTTCGTCTGTTCCAGCTTATTAAGTATTGAAAAAATGAAATATTGTCATTATATATTTGAACATATTTTGAAGTATTGTAAAGCGTAAAGCCATATCCTGTTGTATGGTATTGGATAATTATTAGATATGTGACGAAAAATGTCACTGGTTGATTACTATTAATGCCATTTTTGATAATTGCTGATGTTAATGGTTGATGATTACCAGAGATGTGATTATTTGATCACCAGAGATTGCATTGGTTGTTGTAATAGAGATCTTTTAATAGAGATGTTTGCTGCTCACTAGTCATTGGCTTATGATCACTAGAGCAGTATTTGTACAGTCGCCAAGAGTTGAAATCAGCTTGATAATCACTTGATAATATCATAAAGATTTTTTTGTTTAATGATGACCAGATTTATTATCAGTTCATAATCACTAGATGTCATTGGTTGATTACTAGAAATGCCGCTGGTTTCTGATTATTACAGATGCCAAGAATGTCTTTGGTTGATGATTACTAGAAATATTTTTGGTTAATAATTACCCAATATGTGATCGTTTATGATTGCCAAATCATTACTGGAGATTAGCAAATATTTAAACAAATATTAAATGTTAAATGATATTAGAGATATTATTGGTTCATGAGTAGTAGAGATGTTACTGGTTTATGATCATTAAGGATGTCATTGGTTGATTACTATGTTGTGTATGATTACTGGAGATTTCAAAGGTTTCTGATTACTAGAGATATTATAAGTTGGTCACTAGATGATCAGTAATTGGTTGATGATTATTAGAGATTTTGGGTTGGTATTTGGTTCTCCCTTACAATACATTGCGTATCTGAACTGCCTTCGCCTGCATTCTGTTCTGACCTCTCTTACTTTGCATGTGGTCTGTGGAGGTTGACGTTGGCCAGAGTGGTGAATTATTTGGAGAAAATGGACGTTCTTTCACAGATCTAGGCAGGGGAGGCCAGTTTGTCATTGGTTTGACACGGTGCCTAAACATGGAAGAGCCTTCCAAATGGGGGAGGATTATTTTTAGCGGTTTCTCAATATCGTATTTATGTCTCGTTGAGTCTCGGCTCAGGTCAAGGCCGGACTTGGCTGGGCGCATTAATGACCAGCATAAATTCCCTACCATCTCCGGCCTGGCTAACAGGTAACCTTTTGACCTTTCCTCCTCTAAGTGGAGGCCCAGGTGACCTTGTGGCACCCGTATTGAAAAGCGACAATAAATAATTCTTGGCTCACGCGCCAGATTGCTCAAACGGGTCAATTAAACTTTTGGAGAGCCTGTAACCTTTTTTTTTTTTTTTTCCTCGTCGTGAGAGCACAGTGCCAGTGGGCTCTGCCCTGAAGCCCATCTGTGCAGGCCATGGCCACATGCATGGCTCTCCCTACATCTTTTGTTAGGGTTTATTGGGGATGTGGGGGGTAGAGGTAGAAGCAGACATTTCTCCTTTAACCCTGAAGGCGAGGGTGAGGCTCCTGGCGCCGCAGTCTGCGAGCACACGAACGCTTTATAGTTGCCACGTGGAGCTGCCGGGCGAGTGGGGTGGCATATGCCGCTGTTTTTATGGCGGAGAGCAGGGTCGCACCCTGGGGCATCCGTTTCAGCTTTCTGAGGAGGGGCCGCTCCCGTGCCGCTCCTGTGCGCTCTTCGCCCGTCTTTGTTTCAGAATTTCCAGCTCAAGGGGCCTGTATCCGAGGCAACGGATTTGAATTTCAAGCCAATTTACAACTGTGCTAGGCTGCGAGGGGGGCGGTAAGGGTGGTGGGTTTATTTTCAAGATTGAGAGGAAATAGTGGATGCAGAGAAAACTAGACAATTGCAGAACCGGAAAGCTCACGTTCTCACTAATCGTGACGTTTCTCGAAGCAAGCAGAAGAAAAAAACATGTACGGAAGGAATTAACGTTTTTATTCTTCAGATGTTTGGTTCTTATAAATATGCATTATATACAAAATAATAGTATAAAACATATAAAGAGCAGTGTGTCATAATTAAATTAACTCTGGAAATAATCATTTTTTTTAAAATTACATTATTGGTCTCAAAAAGTAATTATAGGCAGTCAGTGGTGTGCAGTCACTTTTTTTCTCAGCTTTTCATCCTTTTCTGGTCTTTTTGTACTCGTTGGGCCGCATTGCATAAAAGTGGTGAATTACACTTCCTCTTGGATCCCGCTGGTGCATCTCGAAGTATTGCGATCCTGCTTTGTCTGCTGTTGTCAAAATCCCTGTTGATTAGGAAGGAATTTTTTCCTTGTTTCTGGCAAATCCAAGAAGACCCGGGGCACAAAAATCAGCATCCCATTCTTTTAAGGCTTTCTCGTGAATTTGGGCTGCATACAATCTTAGCACGGACAGCAACAGTCATTTTTTGATATGATTGACATTTGTACATGTTGTTTTCTTTTTTTTTTCCCTTCCACATTCATATCTCGTCTCGTGATTGGGATGGGTGGGACTGGGCTCTGATTGGTTCCCCCCCTCTCCGTTCTTGCATAGCTGGCAATGCTGGCTGAAGGTTTGGAAGTCCCTGGCACCTTCTTAGTGATTAGTTGGCAGATGATGTGTCCGTGATTACCACAAGAGAGTGAGAGACAGACAGGGAGAGAGAGAGATAGAGAGAGATAGAAAGAGTAAAAGAGAGAGCGAGAAACACTCACTCTGTGTGTGGGGGGGGAGAGACCACTTCTCTCTGCCAAAGACATTTTTTTTCCTCTTGCAGTGTAAGTCCTTTTTTTTTTCCTTACAGTTTGTGAGGGAAAAAAACCCATACCGTAGCAGAAGGGGTAGAAAATAACAACACAACGTCCAGGACTGTACACGTTTGTACACAAACACTCCTTCGTCAGAAACTATTCTATTGCGTTCAGCGAGCAGAGTTCCGCTCTCTCCAGTTCCTCAAGTTTCTCAGAGCAGCAGTGGACATCACAAATAATCATCTCCAGTCTATCAGTTTTTTTTTTGTAAACAATCCAGAAAATTCTGCTTTGATTGTGTTCTCCCCCTCTCTTCAAATGCATCCTCCTGTCGTTTATACCTGCGAAAGAAGAAAGCACATATATAACCTGTTATTTCTATTTCTTTTATTTCTTTTATCTGATTATGTACCGAAAACACATCAACTTCTCTCCATCCTATACGATCAAACCAGCTTTTTCTTAACTTGTCCACTGACATGTAAATGAGCTCTGTTTTAATGGGCTGCAATATGTTGGTCCTCATTCAGAAAGCAGTCCCACCTGAAACACCTCTCATCAGTGGGAATGGGCGGGGCTAAAGGCCAAATAGGTGGATACATATGTGGCTACTTCGTTTCCATAGATGCACTTTTTTATTAACTATTAAAATAAAAATGTTCTCATTTTCTAAAAGCAAGACTAGAATCAGTTTTAAACATGGTCCTCGTTCCTCCTTACCTCAGTTGCTATGACGCATTCGCTCCTCTCCTCCGCTATTACAAACACGGACTGGTACATGGAGTCTCTCGGGGAACATATCGTTGATATCCTACACTCCGGCTTTTCACTGCACACACAAATCACAACGGGTGTTAACGTAAAGTAGAAGCACATGGAGCGGCTCCTCATTGTGCTCAGTTGAGGAGGAAACGTTAGGGGGAGGCATAGAAAAAAGGGGTCAAGAGACAAAGGGGTCTCACAAGCAACTGTAAACTCTATGTAAATGTGGTTGCTTATTGTTTGTCTTCAAGACTTGGTGAACCTCGTCTGTGTCTAGTTTCAGTTTCTTTAGGCATTGTTGTTGGGAACCCCCCTACATATACAAATAGACACCCTGGCTAAAGAATGAACAATACACAGATGGATTAAGGTTATTGTTGAAATGCTGGACAGGTTCTTTGAGATTGTATAGGCTAATATTTAAGATCTAGAAAGGAAGCAATGGTTACTGAGATAACCACTATAATGGGTAACCCACAAATATAACACAGAATCATGTGGGATCATGTTATTTATTTCTAAAGGCTAAAATCCAGTCCAGTCAACAATACCAATGATAGATAAGTTAACCCTGTACGGAACAAATAAGGCAGTGATGCGTGAATTAGGCTCAAATCTTACCTGTACATTCTACTCAATGGTATTTTGTCTTCTAAACACTTTTCGTAGTTGTGACTTTTATCCTCTTGCGAAGGGCTCTCTTTGAAGTCTTTTGAGTTGTAGTCCAAGTGGTAGTTCTTGTGTATGTAATTAGACTTCTCTGGCCCACAGTCCACCTCCAGGCCCACCTTTTTATTGGTGTTCTTAAGCTGGGACGTCGGTATCAAATTGTCCCGCTGCGTATCGGACAGGTTGTTCATGGCATCTGCGTGAGTCCTGTCGGCATTGGCCTGTCTGTGGATGTGGCGGAGTGCAATGACCACCATGCAGAGGAGGACCAACAGGGCCACAAGTCCCACAGCCAGGGACACGGCGGCCCATTGGAAGCCTTCCTGGTACTCGCAGCGGGGTCCTGTGAAGCCGCTGGGGCAGAAGCAGGTTGGGGAGCCGCCCGGGACGGTGGCGCACGAGCCCCCGTTGAGGCAGAGGTGAGCGGGGCAGGCGCCGGTCAGCTGGTTGCAGTTGCGGCCTCCGTACCCAGGGAGGCAGGAGCAGACGTAGTCGCTGATTCGGTCATGGCAGGTGCCCCCGTTGGCGCAGGGGTTGAGCGCACATTCGTTGATGTTGATCTCGCAACGCTGGCCCGTGAAGCCTAAGCGGCAGCTGCACATGCGGACGCCTCCTAGAACTACACACGTACCACCTGCACGATGGCAAGACAAGGTATTTGATTACATACAGATAAATACACACGCAGGCAGAAAAAAACACAAACATACCCCTAAATCCACACGGTTTGGATTACATTTCTAGTCAGTAAATATACAGAAATGTATTCTCATTCCCAAATTGTCCATGGCATTCACACCACATTTTCCACTACTCATGGAAATGTTCTCTTGAACGTAGACAGTCTACGCTATCAGTCACACCCACATATATTTTACTATGATTTGAGGTGCATAAGTCATTTTGCACTTTATTCTTTTGGTCTTTTTTTACATTGAAACAAATGTACAAAAGCTTGACGTGCAGAATTAAAATGTAATTATTATGTAACTACTATGCAATTACATAAATACACAATTATATAATTATATAACATAATTACTAGAATACATGGCAAAAGGACAGGAATTGTCCAAGACTTGTCTTGTTGGAGTTTTCTTCATAGAGACTAAAGAAACCACCACTTTCTCTCACTTCTAAAAGCCCACCTGGATATTTCTAAGCTTAAAAAGGTGGAACGTACCATTAGCGCATGGCAGGGTCGTGCATTTGTCCACCCTCTTCTCACAGTTCAGGCCGGTGTAGCCTCTGGGGCAGTCGCACGAGTAGCTGCGGCCGTTGTCCTTCTCGTGACACTTGCCACCTTGAAAGCACGGCATATCTGCACAGGTGAGAAGGCTGTGTTCACAGTGAGTGCCCTCAAAGCCAGGCAGGCAGGTGCATATGTAGCTATCATCCAGTTCCTGAAGAGACAAGAAACAGGCCTTTAGGATTCTATTCTCTTGTGAAATGTTACACACTGTAATATTTACACACTGTCACACAATAAACTCTTCCATCAATGGAAATGTTACATTGAAGCTAATCTTGTTACATTAACATATATAGATATACTATGATAGATAGATAGATAGATAGATAGATAGATAGATAGATAGATAGATAGATAGATAGATAGATAGATAGATATACTATGATAGATAGATAGATTGATAGATAGATATACTATGATAGATAGATAAATAGATAGATTGATAGATAGATATACTATGATAGATAGATAGATAGATAGATAGATAGATAGATAGATAGATAGATAGATAGATAGATATACTATGATAAATAGATAGATAGATAGATAGATAGATAGATAGATAGATAGATAGATAGATAGACAGATAGATAGATAGATATACTATGATAAATAGATAGATAGATAGATAGATAGATAGATAGATAGATAGATAGATAGATAGATAGATAGATGTACTATGATAGATAGATAGATAGATAGATAGATAGATAGATAGATAGATAGATATACTATGATAGATAGATAGATATACTATGATAGATAGATAGATAGATAGATAGATAGATAGATAGATAGATGTACTATGATAGATAGATAGATAGATAGATAGATAGATAGATAGATAGATAGATAGATATACTATGATAGATAGATAGATATACTATGATAAATAGATAGATAGATAGATAGATAGATAGATAGATAGATAGATAGATAGATATACTATGATAGATAGATAGATATACTATGATAGATAAATAGATAGATTGATAGATAGAAATACTATGATAGATAGATAGATAGATAGATAGATAGATAGATAGATAGATAGATAGACGAACAAAACTCACAGTGCAGTGGCCTCTGTTCCTGCAGGGGCTGCTGTCACACTGCCGCACCTCCAGCTCACAGTTGACCCCAGTGTAGCCTGGCATGCATGTGCACGTATAGCTGCCCTGGCCCGTGTTCATGCATGTGGCTCCATTCTTACACGGCTTGTGGTGGGTGCAGAAGTTCAGATCTAGTGTCAAATGTGAATGATACCACTTGAATCACAACCTACAGTCACCTTCAGTTCAGGCCATTTCTTTCTTACATAATCTTAAATGTTCTACTGGCAAACTCTCAAATGGCATTTCTAATGTATAGTCCATTCATACTCATTAATGTAACCGTTACACCAGCATAGATTTTTTTTTTTTTGATTGAGTTGGTTTTCAGGCTCACCTTGGTCACAGAAGAGTCCACCCCAGCCTTCCTTGCAGTTGCACTGCCCAGGCTGTTGACAGGTGCCATGCTTGCACACTGGGTGTTTCTTGCACTCTGTACAGAAAGTGCCCTGCCAGCCCTCTCTGCAGCTGCAATAGAGCACATACAGTTCACACATCAGCACACAGCAACTTGAAGTAAGCGCTCAAATGACACGTGTCTATGCACTAGAGCTGATATTTGGCAAGCTACGATTATGCTGGATTAATCTCACTTTCACCCAAATAGGGGTTTAAACTAAGTGGTGTAACTAGCACAATGAGATAATCTTGGCTGAACTCTCAAAGTGGGGATTTATTTTTAATATAGGTCAGAAATGGCCAGCAGAGTGACTGTATAAACATATACTATCCACAGAGATTCAGCAGAATGTGGGGCAATGCAATCATTACTTTACAGGACTAGTACGAAAAGATGAATGGCTCTTATTTTAATGTGCTGGCCTGACTCTGGATATTGAACATTGCAGCCATACAACTCCTTTCAGAAGTGTGTCACACACCCATATTCCCAGCCCATGTACTTACACACACTCTCCTGGCTTGGAGCAATTGCCATTGGCCTCGCTGCACCCCTTAAGACAGATCGCTGTTGGAGAAAATAAAGAATTCCTATTAGTAAAGCGGGTGGAGCTGGCTTGGCTAAGCTCAGTGTACAGTTCTCTAAATGGATGACTTCAAGCACAGTGCATGAGCAAAATGAATGGTTCTTATTACCAGCTTTGAAAGAACAGTCTAACTCAAGCCAGATAACTCTCATAATGAATTAACCAGGCATAACATCCCGTATTCAGCAGAGATTTTCTTGGACTCGAAATGTAGAACACATTTGGGGAAGAATACATTGAAACCGATACATAATGAATAATCTGATGGTCTAACTTTTTTTTAAAGCTTTCAGTGTCGTTCTGTATCCGTTGTTCTGTTGTTTTAAAGCAAAAATCGATATTTTTAAAGGTTCCTGAACTCATACAGTGTGGGAATGCATGGGTGAGTTGTTTGCTGAGTTCTCAGGTAGTTGTATAGACTTTTGCTACGTCTGGTTTATGTGTTAATTTTTAATGATTTAAGTACACCAAAGTAAACACTGGGGCCAATCAAATGTCGATCTATCTATCTATCTATCTATCTATCTATCTATCTATCTATCTATCTATCTATCTGTGAACGCTTTAATGATTCACAAACTTCATACATTCATACGTTTGTTTTTGTATAAAAAGTGCCTATACATTGATAGTATTTTATTATTTACTAGCCACAAGTTAATGAGTGCATTTGCTTCCTTGATTCTAAAGTTTGGATGATGCTCTTATTACTTGTTTCAGTTTTAATATTTTAAAGCAACGTAATGCTACTGTAAGTACAAAACCTCATATTATTTTCCAGTTTTTGATATAATCGAAAATACATTGTGTGTAAATATCACAATGAATGGACCAAGAAAAATGGCCTTACATTACTGAGAAACGTCTGGTTCCCTTGCCTTACAAGTAAGAAAAGTATTAAGCTGAGTGCTTTATCTATGTCTGACTATCTGTCTATCTATCTATCTATCTAACTATCTATCTATCTATCTATCTATCTCTGTCTGACTATCTATCTATCTATCTATCTATCTATCTATCTCTGACTATCTGTCTATCTATCTATCCGTCTACCTTTCTATCGATCTATCTATCTATCTATCTATCTATCTATCTATCTATCTATCTATCTCTGTCTGACTATCTATTTATCTATCTATCTCTGACTATCTGTCTATCTATCTATCCGTCTACCTTTCTATCTATCTATCTATCTGTCTGTCTGTCTGTCTGTCTGTCTATCTATCTATCTATCTATCTATCTGTCTGTCTGTCTGTCTGTCTGTCTGTCTGTCTGTCTGTCTGTCCATCTATCTACCAGAACGCGGCCACACGTTGTTAAGTATCAGTGGCTATTCAGGTCTGCCCTCCGCGTGCTGTCCGCGCGCTGCCCCGTCATTACGCGCAGTTAAACGCAACCTGTTCAGCGGGCCAACCGCAACGGAAGCAGCTTCAAATCGGCTGTTGTTTTGCGCTGGGCTGTTACGCGACGTTGGTGTGGAGCTGAGCTGAGCTGCGCTGAGCTGCTGGTTAGGCCAGAACAGATGCTCCGTCTCAATAACGGCCAGCTGCCCCTATTGTTGTTCGTAGTCTGCGCGAGCCATATTTGCAGCTGCTCCGCTGCAGCGCGACAATGGGGCACTCGGCAATTTCGTGGCGCGTGGCGGATAATAATGCCGCGATTAACCCGGCGCGTGCTCGCCCCTCCCCCTGCGCCGTGACGCGCTCGCGCGGGATTAAATTACCACGCACGCGCTTGGAGTAGCCTATATACACACACACACACACACACACACACACACAGAGGACCTAAGGAGCCTGCGCGCGGGATTCCTCCTCTGCGCACAGAACGAAGTTTCTGAGTAAACAAACTGGTGGGATATATACAGACAGGGGGGAGAGAAGCGGCGAGGCGTAAACAAGCTCAGTGCCTTCAAGCAGAGTGGACTGGCAGGCCGCAACATGACTACCGGACACACACCACTGATCTTACACTTTGTCCACTAGCTCAGGACAAGCTCACATGGGCTCTTAATTCTATTACAGGCACACAAGCACGGCTTGATATGTGAGAATGTGGAAATAAATGAACACAGCACGCTATGTTGTAACTTAGGAGTCTGGATAGGAGCCTGGAGGACTGCACAGCAAACCCCAAGGGCTGAATTCATTCGCATGGTGATGAATTAACACTTGACAATTCAGGTATTGGGTTCATTCCTACAGTGTTAATTGGATCCAGCTGCTTAATATGATTCCAACGCTATGAAGGTTCTTTGCTAGAGCTTATTCAACACTGTATTGCCAGCAAAAGCTGTACCTGTGTACAAGCTCTACTATCACTGGGCTGGTAGCCTCAGCACCATTGCTTTGCAGCTATGTGTTGCAGTCACTCTGTCTGGACTGCTATACTTTTTTATACTTATATATATATTTTTATACGAGAATCATGCAATGATATAAATTATGATATAAGTCTCATTGAAAGTAAATGCACCCTTTCAAACTCATTTACATTCTACTTTGTAGGATTCGCCTGCACCTTGACTTCCACACTGTATATGCTAATTCAGCACTGAGGGTTTTGCTGTGCGGATCCCCGAGGTATTATTACTTTTGTCAGGCTAAGAAAGAAAAAAAAGGCACTACAGCAGGCCATCAAAAGCCACCCTGCGTGCACCTGAGAAAGCACTCTTTTTTCTGTTTGATGAAAGGTCAAAGTACTAAAGCAAATCCCTCCATCGCCTAAAGGCCAGTGGATGGGGATCTCTGGATTGCTTACGTTCTTCGCAGTATTCCCCCTTCCAGCCAGGGAGACAGGACAACTGCCCATCTGGATTGCAGGTGTAGTGGCCAAAACGGTCGTCCCTGGGCGTGCATATTTTGGAACAACTGTCGCCGTAGTAATTTTCATTGCAGATGAACCGGTAAGAATACCTTAGCTCCGTCTGCTGCTCGCTTTGAACATCCTGAGACCACTCAGCCCCTACTTCCAACTGCCTTTGGATGGCAAAGGAGCTAATCTTTAAGTCGGGGTTGTTTGAGTCTGATGGGGAGAAAGAAAAGGGAGAAAAGATGTAAAAGGTCATTAAAGGGGATACAAACTTGTAAAAAAAAAATGCAAAAAAAGAAAAAAGTGAGAATTTAAAGATAACAATTAGAATATAAAGCACAAAGTTTTATGTTAACTTATGTATTCAGTGTTTGTATGACTTAAACATTTTAAGGTTGTATAACTTATGACTAAGTTTTTTATTTAAAAAAGTTAGAACCCCAATTTTTTATTTAAAAACAAAACAAACAAAGACTTGTTTTTAAATTTCTGAATCGCCATTGCGCAGTCTGATTGATCGGCTTTCATTTCAGGGCAGCCGAGATGTATAACGGTAAAGCGAATTTCCTTTTCCTTTAAGTCAAGCAAAACATTCCCATGCTGTTATCCCACTCCAAAGGGCGGGGACACAGAAAGGTGTAAAATACAGGAAAATGCAGTCGGATGGTTTTGGCAAGCGCTGAGTATTCTCACCAAAGCCCACTGAGCTTTCCCACGCCAAAAATAAACTAAAGGAAGTTTCAATTGTGTTCGGGTATGAGAATGTGGAGGTGTTTTGGAGCGAGAAACAAAGTGGAGTTCCACTGTGAAACGTGCCGTTTGGAAAGCAGTGAGAAAACAGATCTTATATAGGTGTACGCGCTTCTTCAGACATAAAAACAACCACAATTTAGAGAATGCATTAACTATATTGCAAACCAAAATTAATTCTTTAAAGATGCTGAGTTCAGTGCAGGATATATATACAGTGGTGTCGCCCTCTAGTGGCTGGAAATGGATCCACTTACCTACAGGTGAATACCAGGCCTCAATAATCAAGGAAAACGCTCTCTAAGGAGAAAGAAAAGGAGAAATCTGTATCTGCTATGACATTTACAGAAGAAGTGCACAGCCAAGTTTAAGCACCTAAACAGATGCTGGCAGTAGAACTGCTTTAAAGTGAGGTAGGCTAGAGCAGACTGATGTGGTATAACTAAACTAAATTGAGTAATAACACATTAA